>CM060378.1:137891198-138473698 GCA_030545235.1 Helianthus tuberosus
CATGTGTTAAGCGACTAAAATGTATAATGGGTGTTAATCATTTATTATAACGTGTGTAAAGACTTCCATAATGGATGAATAAAATCCAATAGTAACTTAATAACAACAGAGTAAACCTGATATAACGTGTGTTAAGCATTTATTATAACATGTGTTAAGACTTCCAGAATGGATGCATAAACTTCAATAGTAACTGTAACAGTAGAGGTACAAATACGGGCGCCTACAACAGAAAATGCGTTATTAAGATACGCAAACGGGTTCTTGTTCATGTCCTGGGTGGACGGGCTCGGAAACGACGAGGATG
This sequence comes from Helianthus tuberosus, assembly GCA_030545235.1. Taxonomy (NCBI): domain Eukaryota; kingdom Viridiplantae; phylum Streptophyta; class Magnoliopsida; order Asterales; family Asteraceae; genus Helianthus; species Helianthus tuberosus. The sequence continues at coordinate 137,891,506 of CM060378.1, forward strand.
ACGGGCTGCATTGATATGATGGGATCGGGGTAGGGAATGATGAAGACGATGGGCTCGGTTTTTAGGAAGAACATGGAGTTGTAGCATTGGAAAATATAATATGAAACGGGTCATTTGTTTTGCACATTCTGGAATGTATAACATGTGTTAAGCCTCTGTTATAATCTTTTTGTAACCTAACATGTATTCATGTATAAGCTAGTGGTTTACAAAACACCATGATGTGTATATACTGATCTAACATGTGTTACAATTTGTCTGTTCGAAACATGTAATTGCTTAACATGTGACAAGGGTGAAAACAGTCGAAGGGGGTGATGAGTTTAATGGTGAGCTTAGTTAATATTGTAATCCTGTTGTAACCCTAACATGTAAGCATCCATTATAACCCGACTTGTATTCATGTATATGAAAGTGGTTTGCAAAACACCATGATGTGCATATACTGATCGTAACACAAGAACAAGTTAATATGGAACATACAAGTTAATATCGTAACACCGTATACCTGGGATAACATGTGTTAAGCCTCTGTTATAATCTTGGTTTAACCTAACATGGTGTCATGTATAAGCTAGTGGTTTCCAAAACACCATGATGTGTATATACATCTTGTAACATGTGTTAAAATGACTGAAAATGTATAACGGGTGTTAATCATCTATTATAACGTGTGTTAAGACTTCCATAATGGATGAATAAACTCCAATAGTAAGTTAATAACAACAGAGTAAACCTGATATAACGTGTTTTAAGCCTTTATTATAACATGTCTTAATACTTCCAGAATGGATGCATAAACTTTAATAGTAATTGTAACATTAGAGGTACAAATATGGGCGCCTCCAACAGAAAATGTGTTAAGTCTAGACCGTTTTAACATCGTGTACTAGAGAAAACAAGAAGAGTATCACATTACATATAGTGAGTAAACAAAAATACATAGCACTAACACGTGTTACGTTGTATGGGTTTCATGTCACATGTAACACATGCATGTCCTGAAGTAAACTAAAATACATAGCACTAACACGTGTTAGTTGTGTTGTGCTGTAACATAAACATGGTCATGATCCTTAAGCATCTGATCCACGTTTGACGAAACCAACGGTCCCGAGAATTGGATCTTGTTTCCCTTGTATCCATCACCATCCTAATAACAAAAAGATAAGATAACCATTAAGTCGTTAACCAGACATAAATATTAACACATTCATAGCCAGAAAATCTTTTTTCTCAGATAACATCACAAAAACAGTTACTATTCAGATCAAAAGCCCCAAACAAAGCAACCAAACCAACAAAAAACAGTTACTATTCAGATCAAAAGCCCAAACAAGCAACCAAACCAAGCACAATTTTTTAACACAAAAATAAAAAACCTGCAAATTAATCTTACACAACTGAAACAACAACTAACAAAGGACACAGAACTAAAAACCTGCAATTAATTCGTCATACCCTAATACATGTCTCTAATACGTCGTCATACCCTAATACATGTCTCTATAACATGTTACTATGGTTTAGCTGTGAAACAGGAGTTCAGACTATAACACGTGTTACATTGGTTGTGCTGTAAGACAAACTTGGCTTAGCTGTGAAACAGGAGTTCAGACTATAACACGTGTTACGTTGGTTGTGCTGTAAGACAAACTTGGCTTTTCGTTTCTAAAAACAGATGTGCCGATTATTAACACATGTTATATATCATTCTATCAGGGGCTTAACACATGTTATACATGAACACAGCAACCTAACCAACAGTTACTATTCAGATCAAAAGCCCAAAACAAAGCAAAAACAGTTACTATTCAGATCAAAAGCCCAAAACAAAGCAACCTAACCAACAAAAAACAGTTACTATTCAGATCAAAAAGCACCAAACAAGGCAACCATACCAACAAAAAAACAGTTACTATTCAGATCAAAATCCCCAAACCAACAAACACATTTTTTTAACACAAAAATAACTAATCAATGGATCAAAATCAAACGAGTTTGAAACCAAAACAAGTAATCCATGAATTAGTAAAATCAAACACATTTTTTCAGCAATTAATTCAGCAACACCTAATCAACAATTAGTAAAATTAATCACATGTTTAGTAAAATTAATCTTACACAACATTAACAGAAAAAAAAAAACCTCACAGATTTAACAACTCTTAACACCTTACAAATTTCAACAAATTATTTCAAACAAATCACATACAAAACAATAACCAAAATCTGAAACAACATATACAAATCATATTTTATATAAACTAAAAAAGTGTAAAAAACTCACAAATATTCAGATCTAAAACAACATATACAAATCATATTTTATATGATCTCAAGAGCTCGTCGACATCGGTTACCTTTGAGCAGTAGTTGATGATGGCAACATTCAGATCTGGTGCCATTTTGAGGATGCTACGGACCCACATGGTTCTTCAAGGAATAAAGTATAGCCATTTGGGTTGAATATATTCAGTTCCACATCTGAATATATGGGTTGGGGTTGGGGGATGGCGGTGGTGGAGGGGCAGTGGTGGGGGTTGTGCAGCGGGGGTCGGCCGACGGTGGTAAAAGGTTCAACGGTGGTGGGGGTTGTGCAACAGGGTCGGAGGGGTTTACGGTGGTGTCGGAGGTAAAATACTGATGGTGGTGTGGTGGTGATAATGGTGGTGGTGCGGTGGTGTGGTGGGAAAAAAAGATAACGATGAGAGAGAGATTTGATGAAGAGAGAGAGAGAGATAGAAAGGGAGAGAGGTGTATAGATCTGGAGATGGAGTTGGTATAAAGAAGAAAGAGGAGATGGTATAATATGTCAGGAAGAGAGAGAAAGAGCATTGTAAAAAGACCAAAATACCCTCTGTTTTGTCATCTATATATGAAGCTAGCTGGGACACGTGGACAAATCTAGACCATGTGATGGGTTTTCAAAGTTTTTTAAAAATCTAAGGTTTCTTGTGTAGCATTATCCTATATATATATATATATATATATATATATATATATATAGGGGAAGGTTTAAATGAGAACGATAAATATTGTGAGAACCGTGAGAACAAATGAAAAAATCACGAGAACTTGGTCAAAAACAATTCAAATTCAAAAAAAATTCTACACTTATCATTATTATTCGAATACAATGTTAGAAATTTAATTTACACGTTGAAATTTACGAGAATTCGTAAATAAAGAAAATTTACACATGTGTAAGTTTGTCATTTACACATGTGTAAATCTGTTATATTTACACATGTGTAAAAAAATCTAAAAAGAGTGATTTTGAAGGGATAAATGAACTATTTGATGTTGTAAATTCTTTTTTTGATGTTGTATCTTAATTACAATGAAGTTTGTATTAAAAAAAATTGGTTTTGGTTGGTTTTTTCATTCGTTCTCACGGTTCTCGCAATATTTAGCGTTCTCAAGATAACCCTCCCCTATATATATATATATATATTTAAGATTTTGCGACTTGAACGATTTTATTGGTGACCGTTATCATGTAAATCCATTAACACACCCGTTTATACGTAATATATCTACGATTTGCGCGTCGTAATATATATACATAAAGGTACACATAAATTAACATTGAAACACGTGTAATCTCGTTAACTTATTTATTTTGTCATTTTTAAGGCATGTATACATAAAATAACTCATATGTATCAAATTTCATGCTCGACAAATAAGTTAGACATTTAACGCGATTTTACCGATTCTAAACGCATTAGTGTACATGAATAGCCTAAATTTCCCGCTATCATGTCAACACTTAACATATTATCATATCCAGATATTTAAATCACATAACACATTTTAACACATAAGGTTCACCTAAAAATAACCCATACTAGTGTTCATTGTAAAACGCGTATTTTAGTGATTCGGTAACGTTTTCGGGCATCGGAAGTCACATATGACCAACCAAACACCAAGTAAACTAAAAATTAGTTAAAATACTTATTTTTAAACTAAAAATATCAGTTTACTTACTGATCTAAATCAGTTTTCATAAAAATCGTTCGAAAAGCCGATTTTTGACTGTTTTACCGCATAGTTTTGCGTTAAACGTTACTGTAAGCATCCCAACGTGGAATGAATTGATATTTTAACACAATACATGTTATTTACTGATTAAAATAGTGATTATAATCAGATTAGTGTAGTTTTTGTGTAAGTCACATAAATCATGCGATTTCACGTATTTTACAACTTCTAAAGCACCAAGTACAATATGCAAGGCTAGTAAACTTTATAACAAAGTTTTATATCATTAAACACTTCAAAATGATCATATTTTAGTGTTTGTAATCTGATCAAAAATTATTTTTATCAAATCATGTTTAAATCACCATTTCATGATTTCATATCATCATGCATGTTCATGTATGTGCATCTAATGCACTCATACAACATCATCATCATTACTTATGATTTAATCATACCCAAGAACACATTTACTCCATGTTCTTTCAAAACACAACATACATGATCATGATCATCTAATCATTCATAAATAAATGCAAGTGTTCTTACATTTATGAGTATATGACCAAATATTACATGCATCCATACACATACACATATACATACATATACACGAAATATATACACCCACATGAACTTCCAAAAGTTTACTTTTTCATCAAATCCCTTTCAAATCATGAAACACTTTTAGAACATTCTTTTATGACACTTTTGATTCTTGCATGCATTCTACTATTCAAGTAACATGTTAATCAAGAATCACTCAATCAAAAATCAAAACACAATCACATACATACACACACATACTCACGGTCATACATACATACATATTCATCCATTCTTGTTTCCTTTAAAAACCCATTTGTTTTTGTTTTATGTTTTGTGAAATATCTCAAGAATCAAGAGAAACTTTCCAAGACCATCAACATCACTATGAACCAAGAACAAATTTAGATAATGATTTTTATACCTTCAAGGTTCTTAGTGGGCTTTTGACAAAAATGATGATATGAAGCTTGTTCTAGCTTGAATCTTCTTGAAAAACACCTTTAAACATTCAAATGGACTTGAAACCTCCTTAAAATGAATCTTGTATGAATATGGATCTTCAATATTTTCAAAATTTAGTGTGTGTTTGTGTGTGGTCAGCCGTGAACAAGAGAGAAAGAGAGAGTGTTAGAATGATTTTTGAAAAGTTTGCTTGGTTCTTGTGAGATTATGGAAGAAATTGTAGGATTAATCATCAAGTGATATTTCCCATGCCAACAAGTGTTGGAGAGAGGAGAGAGAGACCTTGCATGGCTGCCAGCACATCTCCTCTTCCACATAGATAAACGCATACACATATATATTATATGTATATATTATATGTATATATATATATCAAAAACTGGTATTTTACTGGATACCGGGTATTTTATCTAGCGTTTTAATCTCGTTTTAGTGCGTTTTAAATTATTTTTATTATTCTATAAAAATAATCACACTAAATTATTACTGAAATAATTACCAGTTGCATTGACTGGCTGCGTTGACAGTATTTTGTCAAATACCCGCAGTATCGCGCGGTACGCGCTTAAACTCAAAAAATAGAGTTTCTTAGCGTTTTAATTTATTTTTCCTCCTGGACATGATTAAAATTACCATTCTAATCATAACAGACTATTTTTAGGATTTTAACACTGATCTGGTGGTCACCAACGTTCGTTTCGCATTTTAATCGTTACGCGATAAGCGTTTATTTTATCGTTGCCAACATAATTTTTATCAATGTTTCGATTCACCAACACATTAAATATCACATATAAACATCATTATCAGTCAAATACAGCCTTTTTATTTATTCGTAACACGTGAATTGTATGGTACGGCCTGAAAAGCTGGGGGTCATAGTGGGGCTCGATTCGGTGGTGGTGGTGGTGGTTGGGATACGGTGGTGGTGGTGGGGCTCAATTCGGTGGTGGTGGCTGAATTTGGTAGTGGTGAGGTTGGTTGAAGAGATGGGATTAGCTGAGAGAAGGAGACAGGGTTGTATATATATATATATTATATATTTTTTTTATTTTTTTTAATAAATGAGTAAAGTTACCGATCTACCCTCATGTGCAAGTCACATGATCAGACATAACTTAAATTTTTAACCTAGTTAGTTGTAAAGGATGAAAGGTGTAATGAGTTTTCCAAATAAAGGATTGTAATTGTAATTATTGAAGTTAAAGGCTATCCATTGCTATTCGACACAAACATAAAGGACGAAAAGTGTAATTTACCCTAAAACATAATATAACATTGTCTCATTTATTTAAACTAAGTCCTTGCTTCGTACGTGAATCATCGACTTGTATACGTTTCAAACTTCATTTCCTATATCATGTATATAATGAAAGGTCAACTAAAAAGTTGGTGAGTAAACATAGGTTTAGACACACATGAAATAAAAAAGCAAATCATAAGTCCAACATGTATATTAAGCATAAATGATAATTGAATATCGCATTGATCAAACCTATGACACAATAATCAGTTTCGATACCCAAATGCCTTTGGGCGGGTGGCCAATCCAATAGCGCTATTATCTACTACCTTCGGCTTGGTATTGTTAATGATCAACGCATAATGCTTGAATACAAAAATGCTAGAACAGACACATAACATAACTACAAATAGGCATGAATGAATTCACTTGCTTAAATAAAAGTATTTGAATTAGAAACATGATACACCCAAAATGTAAAATTAAAAGGGCTACGAATACTCACCTTAGATAGCAAAATAAAAATGCACAAGTCTTGAAATGAGAACGTTGAAAGTTACCCAAAGAAATTATCCTAATGGTTTAAATAATACTAAATTAATAGCTATTGAATTGTGAGAAATAACTAGATCGAATAAGAGTTTAGGGTTTCTTGTTCTAGTTTGGGAAAATCTCAGTTTATGATTGTTTCTTATGATTTAAAGTTTAAACAATTACATGGAAAAATATTAAATGTTAACTAATTATGTACAAGCTCAACAATACGTTATGGAGAATAAGTGGATAAACATACAATAAAGAAATATATAGTTAAATAAAAAGAATTCAAGTTTTATTTAGTTATATGTTTTAGTTATAGAGATTTAAATAACATGGAATTTGTATATACTAAACTTTTATAAATACTTAATCAAAATGATTTATATATATTTTTTGCTCTAATTATAAAGTGATTCACAATTTTTATTTGTAAAACTTTAAAAACTAAGGGGGTGTTTGTTTTTTGTGAAAAGCACTTCTGGACCTCTTATGTCTATCCCACGCTGACCACGCGCAGGCGTTTGAGTCTGCATGGTGTTTGTTTTTTTGAACTGATCTCGTTAAAAATGGTCTTCTAGACTTCTTTACCAAGCAAACCTGGACAAAGCTCCTCTGCTCCTCTTCTCCTCCTCTGCTCTTTCAAAACACAACAAACCCTAGCATGTTCCTTCTCTCGGCCCAGTAGACACCACATCTCCCCTCCGCCACCACCAAATCTCCGATTGAGCCGCCGACAACCACCTGCTGCATCCACCCCACACAACAACCACCTCCGATTGAGCCCCCAGCCGTTGTTAGAAACTCCGATTGAGCCCCCAGCCGCCGTTAGAAACTCCGATTGAGCCCCCAGCCGTCTGCAGAGACTCCGACGTTGATTTCGATTCGGCCGTCTGTTTGATTTCGACGTTGATTTCGATTGAGCCGTTTGATAAGACTTGGCTCGGTTCGTAATGAGCCAGACCAGCTTGGTTTAAGGAGCTCATTAGTTCGGCTCGGTTTGATTCCGATTATTTTACCCTTAATTTATTATAAAAAAAATTGGTTGGTTATTATTTACGAGTATTTAGGTTTACATTTAGATATCTATAACATATTTGTGGGTTGATTATGATTTTATTAACATATATTGTATTTCGTTGAAATTTAAAACTTATTTTGTATTTGCTTGAACTTGATTTTGGTTTGTTGAAATTATTTTGAATATGTTCTTTTAAATTGTGAAAAGATATTTTAAACTATTGAGTTTTGGAAGATATGTATTAATTTTTTTTGCCTAACCAAGCTAAGCCAAACTAGCTCGGTTAAAAAGCAAAACCGAATTCGAGTGTAAATTTTCAGCTTGATTTCAAATCTGAGCCGAACCAAGCTTGCCCCTGCTCGACTAATGATGACCACCAACCCTAGTTTTGACACGGCCCATCAAAAATAAAAATTAATAAAAAGGAAAGAAAGAATGAAAGAAAAGAAAAGAAGGGTTTGTCTACATTTTTCATGATCCATATCAAACAGCAAACGGAAGACTCTCGAAGCAACCAGGTGTGCAAACAAAGAACCTTAACGTAGCTAAATAAAATCTAATTTTTTTATATATTATTTTACAAAAGAGGATACATCCGGCACATTCTGGAATCTGGAAATCAAGCGTTTTCCCCTTATAAAAACCACCCTGCTCGACTAACTCTTCCATCAATTGAATTCAAGATAAAACCGCTACTTTCTACAAAACACTTTCAAACTTACTCTGCTTTCTGTTTTCTTGGGTGATCAAAAACATGTCTGGAAAAGGTGAAGGACCAGCGATCGGTATTGATCTGGGAACCACATACTCATGTGTGGGGGTGTGGCAACATGATCGAGTCGAGATCATTGCTAATGATCAAGGCAACAGGACCACTCCTTCTTATGTTGCTTTTACGGATACTGAGCGTCTGGTAGGGGATGCTGCTAAGAATCAGGTCGCCATGAATCCTACCAACACTGTTTTCGGTACGCCCCCCTCACTTTCTTTCTTTTCTTTAAATCTATATATTCAAGTTACACATTTCTTAATTATATGATTTTTACAGATGCTAAACGTTTGATTGGAAGAAGATTCTCTGATCCGTCAGTGCAGAGTGACATGAAGCACTGGCCGTTCAAAGTTGTCCCAGGAGCCGGTGACAAACCCATGATTGTAGTCTCACACAAAGGCGAAGAGAAACAATTCTCTGCTGAAGAAATATCCTCCATGGTGTTAAACAAGATGAAAGAAATCGCTGAAGCCTACCTCGGCACCACCATCAAAAACGCGGTGGTCACCGTCCCTGCCTACTTCAACGACTCCCAGCGCCAAGCCACCAAGGACGCAGGTGTCATCTCTGGGCTGAATGTCATGAGAATCATCAACGAGCCCACTGCGGCTGCTATCGCGTATGGGCTGGACAAGAAGGCGTCCAGTGTGGGCGAGAAGAACGTCCTGATTTTCGACTTGGGTGGTGGCACTTTTGATGTCTCTCTGCTTACAATTGAGGAAGGTATATTCGAGGTGAAGTCTACTGCCGGAGATACGCATTTGGGAGGTGAAGATTTTGATAACAGGATGGTTAACCACTTTGTTCAGGAGTTTAAGCGAAAGAACAAGAAGGATATCAGTGGGAATCCAAGAGCTTTGAGGAGGTTGAGAACTGCCTGTGAAAGAGCTAAAAGGACTCTTTCGTCCACCGCTCAAACCACCATCGAAATCGATTCTCTTTACGAGGGAATCGACTTCTACTCCACGATTACACGTGCACGATTCGAGGAATTGAACATGGATTTGTTCAGGAAGTGTATGGAGCCGGTGGAGAAGTGTCTGAGAGATGCCAAGATGGATAAGAGCAATGTTCATGATGTGGTTCTTGTTGGCGGTTCCACTCGTATCCCCAAAGTTCAGCAGTTGTTACAAGATTTCTTCAACGGGAAAGAGCTTTGCAAGAGCATCAACCCCGATGAGGCAGTGGCGTATGGTGCGGCGGTTCAAGCGGCTATTTTGAGCGGAGAAGGCAATCAGAAGGTTCAAGACCTGCTGTTGTTGGATGTGACACCTCTGTCTCTGGGACTGGAGACTGCGGGTGGTGTTATGACGGTGTTGATCCCACGAAACACCACCATTCCCACCAAGAAAGAGCAGGTGTTCTCGACCTATTCGGATAATCAGCCTGGGGTTTTGATCCAGGTTTACGAGGGAGAAAGAACACGAACCAAGGATAACAATTTGCTTGGGAAATTCGAGCTGTCCGGGATCCCACCAGCTCCTCGTGGAGTTCCACAAATCAACGTCTGTTTCGACATTGATGCCAACGGTATCTTGAACGTGTCTGCAGAGGACAAAACCACAGGGCAGAAGAACAAGATCACGATTACAAACGACAAAGGCAGGCTGTCAAAAGAGGAGATCGAGAAGATGGTTCAGGAGGCGGAGAAATACAAAGCCGAGGATGAAGAACACAAGAAGAAGGTCGAAGCAAAGAATTCTTTGGAAAATTACGCTTATAACATGAGGAACACCATAAAGGATGAGAAGATAAGCTCGAAGCTGCCTGCTGATGACAAGAAGAAGGTGGAAGATGCGGTGGAGGCAGCGATCCAGTGGCTCGATGGGAATCAGTTGGCGGAGGTTGAAGAGTTTGAGGACAAGATGAAGGAGCTTGAAGGGGTATGCAACCCGATTATTGCAAAGATGTATCAGGGCGGTGCTGGTGGGCCGGATATGGGTGGCGCCATGGATGAGGACGGTCCTTCAGCCGGCGGTGCAAGCGGTGGTGCAGGACCAAAGATTGAGGAAGTGGATTAAGGTGTGATTGAAGTATGTGTGAAGGCTTATTGATTTGTGGTTTTATGGCTTATAACAGAATGTGGTTGTGTGGTAGTTGTGGAATTATGCAGCCGTTTAAATAAGTTAATGAGGGATTATGTTGTTTCAAGCAAATCAGTCAAGCCTGTTGTTATCTGTAACTTTGTAATTTGAATATTATAAAAGAAAAAAGAGTTATTTAGAAAGTCATCCTTAAATGTTTGTTGCATTGTTTTGAGATGTTTTGTTAAAATTCCAAGCTGGTCACAACTTATTTAGTTATGAGTAAACTGAAAAGAAAAATTGAGGATAGTGTAAATATGAAAGTTAAAAGGTAACACTAGGGCTAAAAGGGGCACTTTCCTACAGTAACATATGTTCCATTTGAATTGTTTGACAATGAACAAGGGAAATTGAGAAGAAAGTGCAGCTAACTGTTATCTATGAAATTTCTGGGTGTATATGTTTTCGACCCCTCCGTCGGAAATCTCAAGCTTCGCCACTGCACACAAACTGCCGCTACGATGAAAGCATCAAGATAGGAGATCATCTGACAAAAAAACAATGGTTATTTCATATATAACGTCGATAGGAGATCATCTGACAAAAAAACAATGGTTATTTCATATATAAAGTCGACACCAAGTTCGAGATTTTCCAAGTAAGGCCAACTTACACGACATGATCGCCTCAGAAGAAAGTTGCAACAAAGGGAAGGACACTTGCATGGGCTTTTGGTAATTTTATGTCGATCAGGGAAGCCAAAAGACCTAGCATCAACATAAAAGGGTGAAAGGTGCAATGAAGATTGTAAATGCAAACGCCAAACTATTGCATGGAAAAGCCCAAAATTCCCTAAGACAAAATTAGTGAAGGGACAGGTACCATACATTTTATATACAACTAGAATTTTGACCATTGCCGCGCGTTGCGGCGGCAATGTCACGTTTGTAACTTCATTACACGTGAAGCGATGATGGCAATAACATATGCCGCGCGCACGTGACATTACGTATGTCAAAGGTTTTTTATCTTCTTACACACGTTACTTTCGTCATTAGTCTTTGTGTTGTGTATGTTTTCGTCACGACAAAAAAAATTGGAAGCTAAATAATGTGATAGACAGTCACGTCATCAACATGATTAGTATTACATACATGTTTCTAATTCCCGGCATTGAATATTTACTTAACCAAGTGTCTGAAACGGAGATGTTCTCCAAGAAAGACATGGAAATGGTTATCACCAACTTCAAATCAAGTGGAAAAAAAAATAAATAGAAATCATTTAAAATAGATTAAAAAAGATGTTTTCAAATTATAAAACAAATAAAAAGCATTCTAAATTTTTACAGAATTTTTAAAGAGAATATTGATTTCATATATGGAATGCATAATAGTAGTTTGATACATAAAAATAATATACATTGTTTTGCACTTTTGTCTTTTCCCCGTCTAAGGTGTAAGAAAGTACTACAAATTAGAAAAAAAATGTATACAAAATTACCAATGCAAAAATAAATAACTAACAAGAAGGATAACTTGATGACTAATAAATTAAAAAATTGTATAAAGTGACAAAACCACTTATACAAACCCATTGAGTGGGTGTTCGGATTCCTTATTTTGCACCAACTTTTATCTTATTTCTTAAAAGTTAATAAGTTGAAAAAGAGTTTTTGGCAAACGGAGGACTTTTAAAATGACTTTTACTTTACACTTCATAAAGGGCTTTTTAAGAAGTTACAAATTCTTAGACCATGTGTAGTGGTAATGCATCTACTCTTGGACATTTTGCGTCATGTGACAGCCAAGTCAGCAATGGGGCATTATGAGGCGTTTTTTAAAATGGGTGTAGTGGGGATGTGGGCATTGTGCTGTAATAGAATTAAATAAAAAAAAACCATAAAAAATGTTATGGGACAAATGGATCATGGAAACAGGTAATTGGCCAAAAGAATTGAAGCAGAGCGTTGAAAATAAAACGCCAAAACCAATTTTTGTGAAAAAAACACCCATGGGGGCCATATGTGGGTACGCCCGAAAATTAGACGACTACGCATGGTGTTACTTCTCAAAACCAAAATAAGTTCTTTTAGACCGTGGGGTATGGTGGGACATGGGTTAACACGTGTAGTTCGACCCCCCCCCCCCCCCCCGGCTGGTGAGTGACGTGTCCATTGGGTATAGCAGGGCGTGGCTAGCCCGCGTGGGTTGGCCATGTCACCCCAAATTAAAAAAAAAACTAAAATTAAAAAATACACACAAAATTAAAAAAAAAAGCCTAAAATTATTATTAAAATCTCCTAAAAATTACAAAATTCTACAAAAAAAAATTACAAAAAAACAAAAAAAACCTAAAGCGTTAGGTAGATTTCGAAAAGGGCGAGCTTGTCAAACGGCTTCCGCTCCTTGCCCCGGAACTCGATGTTGGCCACCGCCACCCCGGTCTTCGTGACTTATATCACCGCCCGGGACGATGTCGTAGTAGGCTTTAAAACGATCGACTTGGCTGAACCGTTGGCTTGGCCAAATGGTTACATTTTAAAATTTAAACTTAGCCTAGCCAACCATCCAATAAGAGCCGGCCACGTAGGACTGCTAGGCATGCCCAACGCCCGGGCTGAAACTCCCGCCCAAGAGGCCACGCTCAAACCCAAGCCTACCCAGGGTGATAACTTAAACGTTTTTACCCAACTCACGCCACAACCCCGCCCCATACCCCCATAATCTTAGGGACAAATTCCCCATTTACCCCTCCCACAACTACCTTCATCTGCCGCCAATTACTCCATCTCTGTGTGTGCTTTTTCAATAAGAATCAACTTCACCACATCAGTATCAAACTCCATCTCTGTTCAATCTTCAATTACTCCAGAAAACTACTCCATCTCTGTTCATCAATTAATCGCCAATTACTCCATCTCTGTTGTCAACTACTCCATCTCTGTTATCATTAATCTTCAATTACTCCCCCATCTACCACCCTTACATCTGCCCTATATCTACCAACATCTCGGACATCACAAGCTTCAAGTAACATCAGCGTCTCTGTTATCATTAAGGTTAACATCAGCTTCAAGCCACCCTTCACTCCGCTAACGTGTGCGTCGTCTCAATTAATTTAGGGATTCGGTTTACAGATGTAGTAGATACCACGATTTATGGCCCTCACATTTGATTTTGGTTCAAATCTGTTCTTTTCCCCATTTTTTTTCTTTTTATCTATTGGTGAATAATGAAAACTTAAAATCGTTTTGAAATTGAACTATTGACAACTTTTGATATTGGTTGGTAATTTGGATTTGTAGGTGCTAGCAGATAAGGTGTGGATAGAAGTCATTGCGTTCAATTGCTTGTCATGGGAGCTGCATCTCATAAGCTATACTCAAAATTATGAAATATCCAGCTACTCGATATTCTAAAATTCTAAAAAAAAATAAAAAAAAATTCATAATATTACACTTTGCAATGTAACTCATCTTGTGTTTTCTTTCCTTCCATTTTATCTTATTATATGGCATTAATGAACCGAATTCGTTATGATTGCAGGGATATGATATGAATCATGCCTAACAAAGCAATATATGTGTGCCAACAAGAAACAATCTCATGTCAGATGTCATCGTTTGTTTGTAAAGGCCACCTCACTATATAAGGTATTCTTGCAGTGCTAAATAATATGTTCTATAACAAGTTATTTTGACCGTATCTTGAACATAATTGATCATTGATATTCTGAAAAAGTTCTTTTAGATGGTAGGGTTTGGTTATGGGTATAAAATACCCGGGTACAAAATACCCAGGTACAAAAATAATCGGTTCAGGCTTTTTTCAGGTCTGGTTCCGGGTACGGGCTTTTTGTGCACCACCCATAAGCTCCTTTAAAAAAGTAGACCCACAAGGCAAAGTGAATGTAATAAGGTTAGAATATGGATCAGGTTAAAAGGCCAATTGTTTAAGGTCCGTATAGGTAGCCATTGGGTGTTAGCTCATTCTTTGGGGGGTTGTCCCCGGAATTCTAACACTTTTGTTTGGTTGTAACTTTTTTTGATTAACTTATAAATTTTCTGGAGGCAAGCCCTCTTTACCCAAAAAAGAAAAAGGAAGGAGGCGTGCTTACTAGAGAAATTAGAAATAATAACCATCAATGGAAAAAACAGAGTGTTAACCAGCCTCTCCTTTCAAACTGGTCTTGATCTTGATATGTATTTGCTATAAAAAAGTTATTTAATGTTTCTATAATTGTTATACTTTTTTGTTTTGACAACCCTCTTTACCCAAAAAAGAAAAAGGAAGGAGGCGCGCTTACTAGAGAAATTAGAAATAATAACCATCAATGGAAAAAACAGAGTGTTAACCAGCCTCTCCTTTCAAACTGGTCTTGATCTTGATATGTATTTGCTATAAAAAAGTTATTTAATGTTTCTATAATTGTTATACTTTTTTGTTTTGACAACCCCCCCCCCCCCCCCCCCCCCCCCCCCCCGCGTTTATAAATTGGTAGCAAGGTAACATTTCCATACCCTTTTTAAGCCCAAATGGATGCTTGTAAATTGTAATTCATTTGTCTTTTGTTAAGTTACATATATGGATGCTTGTAAATTGTAATTCATTTGTCTTTGGTTAACTTACATATAATTGTACCATTTAGTCCTTTATTTTTCTTTTTCCTTTACTATTGTCATTATTCAAGAGTTTTTTTTTTTTCATTTGACTATTACTCATAAAACTTTCGTTAACCATGTGGTTTACTTGTGCTACAACCTTTAATAGAGAGTTTATTTAGCCTCATCTTCGATTATTAATCTTCAGAATATTTTATACGTATATGAAGGTACTATTTAAGATTTATGGATCCTATAATTTCTACTGGTCCACATTGCCGACATACATTGAACTAAATTTTTTAGGTTCCTTGATCTTCCTGTGTATGATTTTTTTATTTACTCTACTATTGCATGCAACTATATACATTCCTACACAGTTTATGTAAACATTACGTACAGATTTTCAACAACTCCCATCTACATTTTAAGCAACAAATTTGCACATTTCTAATAACAATTCTGCACTGCTTTTTAACAGCAATTCTGCACTGCTTTTTAACATCAATTTTGCATTGTTATAACAACAATTCAGCACTTTTACTACAACAATTCTGCTTATGTTTACAGCAAGTAAACAACATCCAAATACTAGAATGGCACCACAAGGAGGTAAGCAGAAACGACACACTCACACTTGTGACGAGATTAAAGGTTAGTTATTTGTTTATAGTTTGCCCCTATACGTCTATCATGTTTCCACGCATTCAGTACTTGTTTTTGTTTTTTTTTCTTGTTTAAATGTCAAAGAGGCTGCAAAAATAACAAAGACTAGTAACCATTGACCGTCTTTACAGAAATGGGGAGATGTCTCTAGGTTCCGAGAGGAGTTAGATGATAGTGGTTTTGGGCACCTCTTATTTGGTCACACCAATATTCTGAAGCATAACATGGGGCTTCTTGAGGCGCCCTGTACATTCTATGATCATGCCAACTTTTGCTTTAAGTTCAACAAAAAGGTAAGGATTCATTATGGGTTGTTAGATATCTTGTTCATAACGGGTTTGGACATTGACGGTGATGCTGTGACTGGCGAAGAAAACACGGAAAAGATATGGGATATGTTTAAGGATTTCATAGCCATTCCTGAAGGTGAAGTTCGCAAGATGTGTAAGTCGGACGGATCAATGCTTTTGAGTGAGATTAAGAATATAAGCAAGGATAACTTAAGCAAGGAAAAGTGTTTTAGGCTTTTTTGTTTCTACTCTATCGGAGTTGTTATTTGTCCAAACAGCTCCGGGCATGTTTCTAAGATTATATCCCTTTATTGAAGGATTTTAAAAAGATTAAACACATTGCATGGGGAGCAGGCATGTTGGCTGCATTCCATTATTCGATTCGCTCGTATTTGTCCTTACGTAAATCTCAGTTGCATGGGCCGCTTCTTCCTTTTGTTGTAAGTTTCATTGTAGTGGTGTGTTATTTTTAGTTACACAAGCCCTTTTATTTATTTAATAATTTATTTTAAAAACACAAGTATTTTTGTGTGAAATGAATCCTGATTTTGCTAAGATGATTGGTCTGAAGGAACATTTTACTCCAACCGAATTCCCCCTCATGAAGCAATGGACGGAAAAGTTGCATCATGACTTGCTTAATACGCACAAGGAGCACAAGCCCACAAAAGAAGACTATGTTAAGTTTTTCAGTGAGCTGAAAAGTGAACAAATAAACTTCTTAGTCCTTTAATATTATCATAGGGCTTTTGTTTTATGTATATGACATTTCTTTTATTTGATAACAAGTTAAACTTCATAGGTATGTAAACCGAGGCCTAGTTCATATCCCCGAACGGGTGAAGCAGCAAATACCTGTAGCTGTTGCGATTGTACCGGTGCTGAACTTTAATATGGATGGACGAAACTTTCCCCACATAAATCGAGAGCGATTTAATATTTCCAAACAAGAGGTGGACAATTTCATGAAGCCAATAAAGCCTATACATGTACAACCCCTTAAACGAAGGCATGGTGAAAAGGGTTTAGAAGGTAGGAAGTGGGATCAACGTTATTGTGATGCTAAAGAACGATGGGACAACATGACAAAGTTTATAATGAGTAAGTAATTCTTGGGCAAAGTTTATAATGAGTAAGTAATTCTTATGAGACTGTCTCTTGTGTTCTTTGTTCTCTAATTCTTTAACTTATGTTATTTTATTTCTTCCGCTTCAGCCACAACAACTGATTTTTCTTCAGAAACCGTTGCTGATGGTTCACTCGTAGTCCTTGACATCGCAATGTATCAAAGATCATCAACTACGGATTCTACAGGCAACAAATCTACAGTAGGGATTCATCCTCCCTTTAGTATAATTTGCATTAACAAGCAAATCAATCAAAAATTATATAATAAAGGGAGGATGAATCCCTACTGTAGATTTGTTGCCCGTAGAATCCATAGTTGATGATCTTTAATCCATTGCCATGTTAAGGGCTATGAGTGAACCATCGGCAACAATTTCTGAAGAAAAATCAGTTGTTGTGGCTGAAGCGGAAGAAATAAAATAACATAAGTTAAAGAGTTAGAGAACAAAGAACACAAGAGACAGTTTCATAAGAATTACTTACTCATTATAAACTTTGCTCTGTTGTCCCATCGTTCTTTAACATCACAATAACGTTGATCACACTTCCTACCTTCTAAACCCTTTTCAACATGCCTTCGTTTCAGGGGTTGCACATGTATAGGCTTTATTGGCTTCATGAAATTGTCAACCTCTTGTTTGGAAATATTAAATCGCTCTTGATTTACGTGGGGAAAGTTCCATCCCTCCATATTGAAGTTTAGCACCGGTACAATCGCAGCAGCTACATGTATTTGCTGCTTCACACGTTCGGGGATATGAACTAGGCCTCGGTTTACATACCTACGAAGTTTAACCTATTATCAAATAAAATAAATGTCATATACATAAAACAAAATCCCTATGATAATATTAAAGCGCTAAGAATTTTACCTGTTCACTTTTCAGCTCACTGGAAAACTTAACATGGTCTTCTTTTGTGGGCTTGTGCGTATTAAGCGAGGCATGATGCAACTTTTCCGTCCATTGCTTCATGAGGGGGAATTCGGTTGGAGTAAAATGTTCCTTCAGACCAATCATCTTAGCAAAATCAGGAATCATTTCACACAAAAATACCTACGTTTTTAAAATAAATTATTAAATAAATAAAAGGGCTTGTGTAACTAAAAATAACACACCACTACAATGAAACTTACAACAAAAGGAAGAAGCGGCCCATGCAACTGAGATTTACGTAAGGACAAATACGAGCGAATCGAATAATGGAATGCAACCAACATGCCTGCTCCCCATGCAATGTGTTTCATCTTTTTAACATCCTTCAATAAAGGTATATACATCTGAGAAACATGCTCGGTGCTGTTTGGACAAATAACAACACCGATAGAGTAGAAACAAAAAAGCCTAAAACACTCCTCCTTGCTTAAGTTATCCTTGCTTATATTCTTAATCTCACTCAAAAGCATCGATTCGTCCGACTTACACATCTTGCGAACTTCACCTTCAGGAATGGCTATGAAATCCTTAAACATATCCCATATCTTTTCCGTGCTTTCTTCGCCGGTCACGGCATCACCGTCAATGTTCAAACCCGTTATAAACAAGATATCTAACAACCCATAATGAATCCTCACCTTTTTGTTGAACTTAAAGCAAAAGTTGGCATGATCATAGAATGTACAGTGCGCCTCAAGAAGCCCCAGGTTATGCTTCGGAATATTGGGGTGACCAAATAAGAGGTGCCCCAAACCACTATCATCTAACTCCTCTCGGAACCTAGAGACATCTTCCCATTTCTGTAAATACGGTCAATGGTTACTAGTCTTTGTTATTTTTGCAGCCTCTTTGAAATTTAAACAAGAAAAAAAAAACAAAAACAAGTACTGAATGAGTGGAAACATGATAAACGTAGAGGGGCAAACTATTAACAAATAACTAACCTTTAGTCTCGTCGCAAGTGTGAGTGTGTCGTTTCCGCTTACCTCCTTGTGGTGCCATTCTAGTATTTGGATGGTGTTTACTTGTTGTAAACATAAGCAGAATTGTTGTAATAAAAGTGCTGAATTGTTGTTATAACAATGCAAAATTGATGTTAAAAAGCAATGCAGAATTGCTGTTAAAAAGCACTGCAGAATTGCTATTAGAAATGTGCAAATTTGATGCTTAAAATGTAGATGAGAGTTGTTGAAAAGCTGTGCGCAATGTATACATAGATTGTGTAAGAATATATATAGTTGCATGCAATAGTAAAGCAAATAAAAAAATCATACACAGGAAGATCAATGAACATAGAAAATTTAGTTCAATGTATTTCAACAATGCGGATCAGTAGAAATTATAGGATCCATAAATCTTAAATAGTACCTTCATATATGTATACAATATTGTGAAGGTTAATAATCGAAGATGAGGCTAAATAAACTCTCTATTAAAGGTTGTAGCACAAGTAAGCCACAAAGTTTTATGAGTAATAGTCAAATGAAAAAAAAACTCTTGAATAATGACAAAAGTAAAGGAAAAAAGAAAATAAATGATTAAATGGTACAATTATATATCACTTAACAAAAAACAAATGAATTACAATTTACAAGCATCCATTTGGGCTTAAAAAGGGTATGTAAATGTTACCTTGCTACCAATTTATACCTGGAGGGGGGGGGGGGGTCAAAACAAAAAAGTATAACAATTATAGAAACATTAAATAACTTTTTATAGCAAATACATATCAAGATCAGTTTAAAAGGAGAGGTTGGTTAACACTCTATTTTTTTCCATTGATGGTTACTATTTCTAATTTCTCTATTAAGCGCGCCTCCTTCCTTTTTCTTTTTTGGGTAAAGAGGACTTACCTCCGGAAAATTTATAAGTTAATCAAAAAAAGTTACTACCAAACAAAAGTGTTAGAACCCCCCCCCCCCCCCCCCCCCCCCCAAGAATGAGCTAACACCCAATGGCTACCTATACGGACCTTAAACAATTGGCCTTTTAACCTGGTCCATATTCTAACCTTATTACATTCACTTTGCCTCGTGGGTCTACTTTTTTTTAAAGGAGCTTATGGGCCTGAGGTGCACAAAAATCCGTAACCAGAACCAGACCTAAAAAAACCCGGAACTGATTATTTTTGTACCTGTGTATTTTATACCCATAACCAAACCCTACCATCTAAAAGAACTTTTTAGGATATCAATGATCAATTATGTTCAAGATCTCTTTTAACCTATTTGATACAGTCAAAATAACTTGTTATAGAACATATTATTTAGCACTACAAGAATACCTTATATAGTGAGGTGGCCTTTACAAACAAACGACATCTGACATGAGATTGTTTCTTGCTGGCACACATATATTGCTTTGTTAGACCCGATTCATGTCATATCCCTGCAATCATAACGAATTCGGTTCATTAATGCCATATAATAAGATAAAATGAAGGAAAGAGAACACAAGATGAGTTACATTGCAAAGTGTAATATTATGAATTTTTTATTTATTTATTGGAAGTCGGTAAAGTGGTAAACCCCTGCAACACGCGGGGGTGTTTGGGTAACCTGCCGCGACGCGCGGCTCGATGTGATGAGGAGAAAAGTTATTTAAATGACATGATTTGATTTTTAGACACTTTTCATCTTTCAAATCCTCTGCCGTCGACCAGAACCCTAAGACGAATTCAGCTTCATTCAATCATCATTCTTCTCATCTTTCAAGTTGTTTTCGCATGTCTCAAGCATTCTCGATCAAGTCTGAAGCAGTAATGACTACGATGAGCGGCTAAATCACTTGTAGCTCCCGCCTGGATGAATGATTGTGCTGTTTTTCACTATACTTTGTTTATGAATTCGTTAAATTGGTAAATCTTGACTACTTGTGTTGGATTTGTGCAACGTTTTATTATATTTGAATTACTTGTCGTTTTATCAAGCGTATTGACAACTTCCTTGCGTAGTTAGCGGGTTGGTAATTTGGTGGGTAATTGGTATAACTAAACGGATTATTAGATTGCATGGTGAATGTTAAAAACTATCTCTGATAATTAATCAAATCTATTAATCCCAAGGCCATGTCTATGTGATGTTTTGAATTTATAAACAGGTTTTTTTGTTAAACGAACAATCAGGATTCCGGGTGGGGTTTGCTTTTTCTCATATTAATCACAACTTTCGTAATTAGTTTTCTTGTTTTTAAAATCAATTAATCAAACCCCCAAGTTAGATATTCTAGTTCTAAGTTAATTAGGTTTTTGATTGACCCTTAAAACAGTCATCACCTGTCATCATCGAAAGTCGAACCAATATTTACCCAAACTCATCTTAACCTTTAATAAACTCGTCTTTACCCAAACTCATCCTAACATATACTCATCCTAATCTTTTTCTTAAAAAACTCATCCTAACCTATAACCATCCTAACCCATGACCCAAACATGCCCAACCCATCACTTTTGCCACCCCTATTGTATAGTACTTATGTTAATGTGAATTAACCACGCATTGAAGTGGACATTCGGTGGGTATTGGTGTTGTTCGTTACAATACCCGTAATTTAAACCTTTAACTCATTTAATTAGTTATATAAAGTATGAATTTATATGGTTTTCAATCGATATAAGCTGGGGTTGGTATTCTATATCAGGTCGATATTTTTTTGGCATATCACATCTTTATTATTTTTTAGGTTTGGAATCGATGTAAAACACTTTGATATTATTTTGGACTAAGGTTTTAGAAAAGGTATAATTAAGATTGATTGAATTCGAGAAAACTTAACTCAAAGTAAAACACTTTGATATTATTTTGGACTATGGTCTTAGAAAAGGTAATAATAAGATTGATTGCTTATATACACAGTAATTACACGCTCCCAAGAACGGTTGCCAAAGTAAGTAATTACAACATATATACTAAATTTCGACTAATAAGACGAAAATCACTATGTTCCAAAACTAAAAATACAATTCGACTCTTGAGGTAAAAAAAAATGTGCACTCTAGGTGATTGCTGAAATGCTTGACAAAAGTTTTGGACCCAGATACTTTAAACTAATACTAAATCAAGCAATCAACTGAAAAACCAAGCCTTTTGGGGTATTAAAATGTGATATATAATCAAAACTGGGTATAGTGGTTATTATAGTGAGATAGCTGAATCAGTCTTGTACATTTGAGGTACCATATCAGTAGAGCCATCACGTCAAGTAGAGGTGGCAATACCAACGGGTCGAAAGAGGTTGAGCAAACACATTTTTATCCGTTTTTTAAAACATATAAATAACATTACAAAATGTGATTACAAAAACTATAACCCATATGAATCTAACATCAAGAATCCAAGAGATAAAAAGATTGCATCAATAAGAATCCTTGAGATGGAGTACTGTGTCTTTGTCAATAATTTTAACTAAACAAAAGATAAAAACAAATGAACCAATAAATTTCCTGAAAAATGATTGCATCAACAAGAGAAAAAATCACTTACCCCTGTACTAGCAACCAGCTGCCGGTCCTTTTCAGTTAAATAATATTTTGGATTCTTTTAACACATCAATATGTAAAATTAAAAAAGTTAAGCTAGCTCATTCAGCCTCAAGCTGGCTCGAGTTGAACTCGAGCTACAAATTCTGGCTCGTTTTATATTTTCGAGCCAAGCCGAGCTGGCTAGATTGCTATCAATCTGAATGATAAAAACGCTAATTGTCTTAGCTATAGGAATATAGGGATCACAAATCGAAAACCTTCATAACTGACCAAATCGGACCTGGCCCTAGTGTGTATGTTTAGATCTATAAGTGATAACTAACCAGTTGGTTTGACACACGAATCAATGTTTTGTGGCTATAGTCGTAATGACCCAAGAGAGCTTGATGAACAAATAAAACCCCATCCATTGTTGGAACTAGGTTCAACCTTTTATAAAATATAATTACAAAATATATAATAACGGGACTCTCGTTATTCGTAGGAAATATCATAGTACAATACCGGTTGCAGTAACTAAATAAAAGGAATATAAAATATAATTATATATACCAATCTTGATTCAAGCCGCATCTCTGGTGGGTTTTTCACGCGCACTTAATAGCATCTTAGACTCGAGTATTCATCATCTTGAGTCTTGAAAAATACTCCTTGTCTGCAACAAAGAGCACACTAAAACGTTGACGATTTTGGTTGAGGCACGTGTTCAACACGCTTCCCTTGAAAAAGACTTCACGCCTCTACCAAAGACGACGCGTCTGTCTCCCAGGGTACAACAACCGAAGCAGTCTGTACTGTCGAAGATGGCCACGCGCCCGAGGTTACACCGGATAATTGTAGTGTTTGAACTTATGGAACAAATAAAGATGATTGCCACCCAAATTACCACCATTCGCCAACACCACCAGCATCCTCTAGGGTTTAGAAATTGCTAATTGATGTATTCGGTGTTTAGAAATTGGTTGGTTGAATTACAGTGCTTAATTTGCTGTAAGAATGATTTAGGGATGGTTCATCTTTTGCAAGAATTGAAGTCTCTAATCAAGCATTAAGAATGATTTTTGTATGAATTGAAGTTAATCATTCTTTTCTTACGACATCAGGGTGATATTTTTTTGTTCATTTTTTATGTACACCAAATGTTTGATGAAATGCCTTGATTATACATTGATTTGCCACCAGAAGTAGAAACACGGTAGAAGGATACACAATCGGACACAAAACAGAGCAAGAAGAAACCACTATATGCATTATTATATACCTTGATTTGCCACCAGAAGTAGAAACACGGTAGAAGGATACACAATCAGACACAAAACAGGGCAAGAAGAAACCACTATATGCATTATTATATACCTTGATTTGGCACCAGAAGTAGAAACACGGTAGAAGGATGATGTTCATCTGCGTCAGAATCGTTGTCGACTTGCTCTTAGAGAGAGAGAGAGGATAAGGATTTTTATAATTTGAAACAATGATTTTTTTGGTAACTGATATATGCGAGATTTGAGGGAATTGAATTATGTGTTTAGAAGATGGAAGATAAGGAATGACAAAATATACCCTTTTCCATTTAATTAAATAATAAAAATTAACCAACGATTTACCATCATGCCCCTCATTTAAAATCTAAAGATGATGAAAATCAAGGGTCCAAATCAGTTCACACAGTTCACTTGGGAGATTGTTCACTCTAGAATCCTACCCTATATATATATATTGTCACACCCCAACCGATGGCGGAAACATCGGGGTGCGAGCACTAAGCGTTCAGATTGCTCATGAGATTCCATAATACTATTTGTTTCAACAGAAATTAGATCAAATTTATCATGACATTGTCTAAAGCAACCACGATCCACACATGTATTGAATACAGAACAAAAACAGACATTGTTCACATTGTTCAGAAGAATCTAAGTTAACTTAGTGACGTTTCTAAGAATCTCCTAGCTGAATTCCATGCACTTCCCAAGCATCCTATCAGCCTGCAACATGTATTAAAATATCAATACGAAAGTATTGGCGAGTATACAAGTTTGATAATAGTGTAATAGATTAAAACAACTCATATCCATAGTGTAAACAACAAATAATTTCAGCCGTGCTGGTGTCGCAGTCCACGCAGTGATAGCCCAAGTATCCCGATGCTTTAGTGTTTACCCAAGACTCAAGGTAAAATAGAATCCTCCTAACAATACCCCCCGAGAATAATGGGAGAGGTGCATCTCCTATAGCGCTACTATTGTTAAGGCGGAACTACACACTCTGGATTAAACGTCACGTAGCACAAAGAGTCAAGAATCAAGAATCACAAGTTTCACATAGGATAGAGTATAAGTTTCAAGATTCCAGTTTAAGTTTCATAGAATACATGTTACACCCCAAAAGTTTAAAGTAAAAGGGGATCGAGTATACTCACAGTGATTGCTTAACAGTCGCAACTGTTATTGGATCAAAGGGAGCTCTTTTAGGATTAGCCTGAATAGATTTGCAGTAGGGTAAGAGTCGGGCAGCGTATTGAGATTGAATAAAGTGTTAAAACAGTCACCGGGTCGAAGGGATGTCCGATCGGATGGCCGGTCGGTCGGATGACACGTGTGATGTAAAGAGACAATGGCTGCCCGATCGGATGGCTATCCGATCGGGTTGCCGTCCGTTCGGTTGTGATTTGTAAGAAAGGAACCAGGGTGGTTTATCCGATCGGATGGTAATCCGATCAGATGGTAATCCGATTGGATTACCACTCGATCCGAGTGCTGTTAAACTGGGCACACCAACCGGATGGCTGTCCGATCGGATGGCTGTCCGATCGGGTGGCCATTCGATCAAACTTCCAAGTTTTTGTTTGTTTACCAAGAGTTTGAGAGCTTCAATACAAGTGTCACCTGATAGGGTGGCTATCCGATCGGATTGTTGTCCGATCGGGTTGCCGTTCGATCGGGAGACCCTTGTTCTTGTTTTGTCATAAAGTTTCTAAGTTTGAAAATTTAGGGTGACGTCTCGGTCCAGACTGAGGCAATCAGTTACTCACCATTTTACAGACATTCTGATCGGTCGGGAATCACCCCAGTCCGACCCGTTTGTCCATTGGTGGCGGGTTTATGCCGAAATCCATCTCGTGATTGTCTTAATCAGTGAACAATCCGTTCTTAAACCAACTCTAGACCACCGATCGAGTCTACAGTCCGTTCCGGCACGTTTATCACCGAAGTAAATCAGAAATTGAGGAAAGAAATGAGGAAACTTAAGTTTTATATGGAAAGTATAGGTTTTAGTTTAGATTTAGTGTAAAAACGCATGAAATACCTTAGATCTGAGCTAGATCTTGCTCAGAATGACATTACATGGTAGTTTGTACAACTACCATGATGACGTCACCCTTAAGAACTCAGATCTGAGAGATTTCACGATGAAAAGTGTGATTTCAAGTGAGAATCACGTAGAGAATGATGTGTAGAGTAAGAAAGTACAAAGATCTAGCTTGAAACGCACCGAAATTGATGAGAAAAGAAGAAATAGCGTGCGCGTGTGTTCTTGGTCGAGCAGAGCTGTCACATCACTCAAGATGGTGATGTGACAGCCTATTTATAGGGATGAATGGAGTGAAGGCGGTGTAAGATGGATAGGGTAGTCATCCAGTCGGGTGGTCATCCGGTCGGATGGTCATCCGGTCGGATGGTCATCCGGTCGGATGGCCACTCTGGCCAATCCATTTTTCCGCATTCCCGTTTTGATTCGTTTTACGCGTTAGGTTAGGCGTTGCATTATGAATAGTTTGGGTAAAGTATCTAGATTACATTTCAAACCAAAAGTTTCCAAGTTTCATAGATTCCGCCTGTGACAAGGCTCCAGCCTCTCGTTCCACCAAGAATCAAGTTTCACGAGTCTAAGGAGTCAAGCACCAAATGAGTTTTAGGAGTCAAGAATCATAGTTTCTCAAGCATCAAGAATCAAGAGTCCAAGTATCAAGTGTCAAGAATCATAAAGAATCTAGTTTCCATAGTATCAAAATCAAGCGTCTAGGTTTAAGTATCAAGAGTCAAGTATCTAGATTAAGTATCAAGTTTCATAGTTTAAGCGTCAAGAATCAAGCATCTAGAATAAAGAGTCAATCATCATAGTATTAACAATATTCATACCAAAAGTATCAACACATCAACTTCATAAAAACCCCAGAGACAATTGACAACTTATTAGAAGTTCAGGGAGAGTTCTTGCCAAATGTCTAAAGTTCAGGGACGCTGGGCGTTACAGTATCCCCTCCTTTAGGAGATTTCGTCCCCGAAATCTTCGAAATAGACTGCTCGAAGAGGTGCGGGTACTTGGCATTCATATCACTTTTCAACTCCCAAGATAATTCGGCACCACGCTTTCCTTCCCATCGAACCTTAACAATGGGAATTTTGCTGCGCCTCAGACGCTTGACAGTTTGATCCATGATTTCGACCGGTTTCTCCACAAACTGAACAACTTCGTTTATTTGCAAGTCCTCAAGAGGAACTTGCAATCCTTCTTCGGCTAGGCATTTCCGTAGGTTAGATACGTGGAACACTGGATGCACGTTGTTTAGTTCTTGTGGCAAGTCGAGTTTGTATGCTACCTTGCCAATCCTTTCAAGTATTACGAAAGGACCTACATAGCGAGGAGCAAGTTTTCCCTTCTTCCCGAAACGAACTACTCCCTTCCAGGGAGATACCTTGAGAAGAACTCGGTCACCAACAGCAAATCCCAAAGGCTTCCGCCTATTGTCAGCATAGCTCTTTTGTCTGCTCCTAGCCTTGATCAAGTTATCACGGATCTGAAGAATCTTATCCGTTGTCTCTTGAACGATCTCAGGGCCAGTGAATTGATTTTCCCTAACCTCATGCCAGCTGAGGGGAGATCAGCGTTTTTGCCCATATAAAGCTTCGAAAGGGGCCATCTGAATACTAGAATGGTAGCTATTGTTGTACGAGAATTCTATCAATGGTAAATGTACATCCCAGTTACCACCAAAGTCGATGACACAAGAACGTAGCATGTCCTCTAGGGTTTGAATAGTGCGCTTGGTCTGTCCATCCGTCTGAGGATGAAAGGTCATGCTAAGATTCAAGTGCGAACCCATAGCGGACTGGAAGGTTTGCCAAAGGCGTGAAGTAAAACGACCATCACGGTCAGAGATTATATCTAAAGGTACGCCATGACGACTTATAATCTCATCGGTATAGACTCGAGCAAGTTTCTCCACTCTGTAATCCTCACGAATGGGGAGAAAGTGAGCGGATTTGGTTAAACGATCTATTATCACCCAGATATTATCATGACCTTTAGAGGTACGGGGTAGCTTAGTAATAAAGTCCATAGCGATACTATCCCATTTCCAAACTGGGATCTTGGGTTGTTCTAAGAGTCCAGAGGGACGCTGGTGTTCAGCCTTTACCTTCGAGCAGGTAAGGCACTTAGACACATATATAGCAATGTCCCTCTTCATGCCAGGCCACCAATAAGTTACACGCAGATCCTGGTACATCTTATCGGCACCCGGATGGATAGAGTAACGGGATTTGTGAGCCTCGGTCATAATGAGCTCACGGAGGTCATCGCGATCTGGAACCCAGATGCGATTTAGATAATACTGCAGACCATCAGATTTAGTTTCGAGCTGGTCCATCCTAGCGCCGTGAATTTCTACTTCTAGACTTCCTTCATTTGCTGATGAATACTGAGCTTCGTGGATACAAGCATGCAAATCACTAGATATACGAATAGCCTTGACATGAGTCTTACGACTAAGAGCGTCGGCCACTACGTTCGCCTTACCAGGATGGTAGCGAATTTCGCAGTCGTAGTCTTTTAGCAATTCCACCCAACGCCTCTGTCGCATGTTCAGCTCCTTCTGGTCAAAGATGTGTTGAAGGCTCCTATGGTCGGTGAAGACCACACACTTAGTACCATATAGGTAGTTTCGCCAAATCTTTAACGCAAAAATCACCGCACCAAGCTCCAGATCGTGAGTAGTGTAGTTTTTCTCGTGCACTTTGAGTTTTCGAGAGGCGTAAGCAATAACCTTTTCCCGCTGCATGAGTACACAGCCCAATCCACGGTTCGAGGCATCGCAATATACCACAAAATCGTCATTGCCATCGGGTAGAGTTAAGACAGGAGCATTACACAAAATATTCTTAAGGGTCTGAAAGGAGTTCTCTTGCTCGGAACCCCAAACAAAAGGTTTCTCCTTTCGGGTTAGCGTAGTAAGAGGAACAGCGATTTTTGAAAAATCCGCGATGAACCGGCGGTAATAACCTGCCAATCCTAGGAAAGAACGAATCTCAGTCACGGATTTAGGCGTACACCAATTCTTCACTGCCTCGATTTTCGAAGGATCAACATGAATACCCTGTCTACTAACAATATGACCAAGAAATTGCAGCTCGTCAATCCAAAACTCACACTTAGAAAATTTAGCGTACAAACGTTCACCACGCAGAAGTTCAAGCATAAGACGTAAGTGGCGAGCATGATCAGCCTTAGACTTAGAATAAATGAGAATATTGTCAAGAAAGACTATCACAAAGCGATCCAAATAAGGTTTACACACACGGTTCATAAGGTCCATGAACACCGCAGGTGCGTTGGTCAAGCCAAAAGGCATGACTACGAACTCGTAGTGCCCATATCGAGTACGGAATGCAATTTTTGGAATATCATCTTCGAGGACACGTAGTTGATGATATCCAGAACGTAGGTCAATCTTCGAGAAACATGACGCGCCTTGTAGTTGATCAAATAGGTCATCAATGCGAGGAAGCGGATAACGATTCTTCACGGTAAGCTTATTCAGTTCACGATAATCGATACACATACGGAAGGAACCATCCTTCTTCTTGACGAATAAAACGGGAGCACCCCACGGGGAGGTACTTGGACGAATAAAACCCTTATCGAGTAACTCCTGAAGTTGACTAGATAACTCTTGCATCTCAGAAGGGGCAAGACGGTAAGGAGCCCTGGCGACAGGAGTCGCACCAGGTACGAGATCAATACGAAAATCAACAGATCTGGGAGGAGGAAGACCAGGAAGATCTTCAGGAAAGACATCGGTGAAGTCACACACCACCGGAACGTCGCTTATGCTCTTCCCCTTGCCTTTTTGTTCCACCACGTGGGCCAAGAAGGCAGGGTTCTGTTTGCGTAAACTTCTGCTCGCTTGTGTGCATGACATCAGCCTTAGTCCCTTCGAAGGTCGGTCTCCATAGACATGTAAAAGATCACCAGATGGAAGAGGAAGACGGACAAGCTTCTCATAACAAACAATCTCGGCATGGTTTTTACGCAACCAGTCCATGCCAATGATGACATCAAAACTTCCCAATCGCATGGGTATCAGATTGATAGAAAAGACGTGATCGTTAAGGATCAAGGAACAGTCACGCACAATAGAATTCACGAGAATCGACTTACCATTAGCGACCTCAACAGAGAATGGCTCAGGTAACTTGGAGCGTGTACAGTTTATCAAAGGCTCAAACTCCACGGATACAAAGCTTTTATCGGCACCAGTATCAAATAGAATCGAAGCATAAAGGTTATTAACAAGGAATGTACCGTTGACAACGTCATTGTCATTACGAGCCTGATTTGCATTTAGATTGAACGCTCGTCCTCGAGCTGCTGGCTGATGATCCTGGTTCAGCTGAGGACACTGGTTACGGGGGTGGGTAGTATCTCCACACTTGTAGCATGCACGAACAGCGTTGACTGGCCTTGGGTTCTGCGGAGGTGCTGGGAGAGCTGCTTGAGCTGGGGCTTGCTGAGCTTGCGGGCCGGGTTAGTTTGACGACAGTAAGGAGTCATGTGACCATAAAGATTACAGTTGGTGCACAGACGACATGCAGAAGCAGCAGGATGATGGTAGTTGCAAGTTGCACATTTGGGATGAGGCCCAGTGTATTGCTTCTTAGCTTCGGGAGCAGCAGGGTTAACAGCAGGGTTAGCAGCAGGGGTAATAGCATTACAGACCAAACCCTGAGTTTTCCGTTTCTTGTTCCTGCTGCCACTTGGCTGTTGAGTGACTTGATTTGCAGACTTTGAAGGAGTAGGGGTAGCAAACTGCTTATCACGCACACGATTGTTGTTGAGACTAGCTGCGAGACGGTAGACTTCCTCAATAGTTTCTAGCTGAGCTACTTCGATGGAATCACGCATAGCAGGAGGTAGGCCATTGATGTACTTGGTTATCATTCGCTTAAGAGTCGAAACCAAGTGGGGAACGATAAGACTCAGTTGTTTAAAACGGGTAGTATAAGCCAGGTTATCATCACCAATCTGCTTCAAGTGCCAAAACTCTTCTTCAAGCTTCAGTTGTTCGTGAGGAGGGCAGAACTCGAGCATCATGAGTTCACGCACCTCAGTCCATGGAAGAGCATAGGCCTCTTCATTAGAACGGATGTTTCTCTCATTCGACCACCACTCCAATGCTCTGCCTTGAAACATTCCAGTCGCACTCCTGGTTTTCAAATGTTCTGGGCACTCACTGTTAATGAAGGTAACTTCGATGCTGTCGAACCACTCAAGCATAACAGTTACCCCATCACTGCCTGTGAAAGGCTTAGGGTTGCAAGAGATGAAATGTTTGTAGTTGAACTTGGCAGGCTTCTGTTTCTCAGCCTTGGAGTCTGCAGAGGATGGCGGAGTGTTTGATCCTTGAAGCTCAGTGACGATTCTTGGCATGACTCGAGCGATCTGATCGGCCATGAAAGACATCATCTTCTTCTGAGACTTCTCTTTGGATCTCCTAAGAGCGTCAGATGTTCTGCGAGCAGACATCTACAGATCCGACAAACGGGACCGTATAAGTCTAAGTTCACTAGATCTCACGATAGATTTAAGAATCTAGATTGAACCATCACAAAATTCATGACCTTCGCATGGCGCGTTGCACGAAGCTCGGTCGACATGCCAAAAACGCTTATATATAGGAAGTACCAGCGGCGTATCCACCACGCTTCGGGCACATCGCCTTACCCCGTACTCAGTGTCATGTTACGTGTTGCAATTACTACCCATAACAATTTACTCATCATTATCATCATCATATATCATAGATTGACAGATAGTTTCGCATAGATTGCTCAAATAGATTACATAAATTAGCTCGTGGAATAACCCAATAGTTTAACATGACTACTTAATAGATTAACATAGGTTAACTCAATAGATTGCCAGAGATTAACTCAATGGTTCAACACAATAGATTAACGTTGCTAGAGTACACGTAGATTACATATATAGCTTTTAGAGTCTCCATTGATTACATAGATTCCCCGTAGATTTCGCGAATAAAGTCCCCATAGATTACATAGACTATCCATACTGGTCTGCTAACACTAATCTCGTATGGCACTTGGTATGAAAGTTGGTAACATGTCGGAAGCACTTATATATAGGAAGTACCAGCGGCGTATCCACCATGCTTCGGACATACCACTTCTGTCTCGTACATCCATGTCATCTTAGTGTTTCATACCCACCACCAACACCTCCAAACATAATAGTCGATCAAGATTACCACATAGAATAAAGCTTCATAAATTTAGTTTGTTATGAGATTAGGATTAATGTTTTAGGTTGCGGACAACGTGTGATTCATGTAAAAATATACCAAAACGAACGAAGGATCAAGTTTAAAACCTCATAGATAAAACCACATTTATGGAAAAATCGAGATAACATAAAAGGAAGATAGGTTTATAAAACACAGGATTGTTCCGGGTAGAGGAACGGTGACTAACCAAAGTGATTCGAACCCCTCTCGAATTGAGGTAGCGTGTCTTGTCCTACTTAGACAAATACGTCATCGATGTTAGGCCTACAATATTCGTCCTTTTGGTCATTTTACGCACCCAAATTGATTGGCAGTCGAGTCTTTGGCGAGACATAAAATCATCAAGGAGTGGGACTAGCTATCAAGGTCTGAGTTTCACCTCTAACTTGACAACATCGTACCCTAAATGTTGTGGGCCCTTATCCGCAGACAAGGCCTACTAGAATATTATGGATATTTCCCATCAAGGTTCGGATGTCACTCCTATCCTGTGGGCAAATCTCGTGCAAAATATAAACACTGTATAACAGTGTTTTGATAGTATAAGGTGTACATTGTATCAGCCTTAGGAAAGGCATGTAAGTTCAATAGGAGCATGTACTACTAGGAAGCAGATACGGTAGAATGCATAAGTCTTAAATAACAAATAAGAGTCAAGATTCCTAGAACTATAGACTAGGGCAAGCATTCCTACTTATCCTAATTCCCTATAGTTATGGCTCCGATACCAATCTGTCACACCCCAACCGATGGCGGAAACATCGGGGAGCGAGCACTAAGCGTTCAGATTGCTCATGAGATTCCATAATACTATTTGTTTCAATAGAAATTAGATCAAATTTATCATGACATTGTCTAAAGCAACCACGATCCATACATGTATTGAATACAGACCAAAACAGACATTGTTCACATTGTTCAGAAGAATCTAAGTTAACTAGGTGACGTTTCTAAGCATCTCCTAGCTGAATTCCATGCACTTCCCAAGCATCCTATCAGCCTGCAACATGTATTAAAATATTAATACGAAAGTATTGGCAAGTATACAAGTTTGATAATAGTGTAATAGATGACACGTGTGATGTAAAGAGACAATGGCTACCCGATCGGATGGCTATCCGATCGGGTTGCCATCCGTTCGGTTGTGATTTGCAAGAAAGGAACCAGGGTGTTTTATCCGATCGGATGGTAATCCGATCGGATTACCACTCGATCCGAGTGCTGTTGAACTGGGCACACCAACCGGATGGCTATCCGATCGGATGGCTGCCCGATCGGGTGGCCATTTGATCAAACTTCCAAGTTTTTGTTTGTTTACCAAGAGTTTGAGAGCTTCAAGACAAGTGTCACCTGATAGGGTGGCTATCCGATCGGATTGTTATCCGATCGGGTTGCCGTTCGATCGGGAGACCCTTGTTCTTGTTTTGTCATAAAGTTTCTAAGTTTGAAAATTTAGTGTGACGTCTCGGTCCAGACTGAGGCAATCAGTTACTCACCATTTTACAGACATTCTGATCGGTCGGGAATCACCCCAGTCCGACCCGTTTGTCCGTTGGTAGCGGGTTTATGCCAAAATCCATCTCGTGATCGTCTTAATCAGTGAACAATCCGTTCTTAAACCAACTCTAGACCACCGATCGAGTCTACAGTCCGTCCCGGCATGTTTATCATCGAAGTAAATCAGAAATTGAGGAAAGAAATAAGGTGTCACACCCCGACCACGTATAGCATACAAGACGTGGCGGAAAACGTCGGGGAGTGTTGTAACAGAATTAATTGTTTCATAACCATGGCATTCAAAGTTGTATTTTATTTATCAACAAGCGTGTTACATTGTCATTACAGGAAATAAAGAGTTTATAACATAATTAAACTAGTTCTATCTTCATTTTTAGTCGCTAAGGCACAGGTCCGCCCTAGTGTCACGATCATCATCCTACGGAAAAGCTCCTGAAAACACATGTGAAAATAGGTACGTCAGCATAAAAATGCCTGTGAGTTACATAGGTTTTGTGAAAATAGGATTCATGACTTAAGTTTAAGAAAATTGTTTAATAACAGTCAGTCATGAACCTTGTAAATTGTTTTATCTTGTAAAGCATTTGAAAAGTGATAAAATCAGATGATATGTATAAATAAGATAATAAAGTATGGTTAAATAAATAACCAAGTAAAATGAGTTTGTATAAGATAAGTTGTTTTGTAAAACAATGTCTTGTGAAAAGTATGTTATTTGTATAAAATGTCATATGTCTAAATTGAAATGATTTAAATAACGCGACGATATGTAATACCATACAAACACTTATATATAGGAAGTACCAGCGGCGTATCCACCATGCTTGTATCATATTACTCACATCTCGTTACTTAAGTCACTTAAACCAACCAACAATGTATAATGTCTATGTTTAAACCAATCGTCAAAAGTCCTTGTATAAACCATGTCAAATGTTGATAGTCCAAAAGTAGTCAAGTAATGTGTAACAAATGTTATGTATCGTAAGTAAAGTATTGTCACATAATCCAAATGTAGAAATGTACAAAACAAAGTATTTCGAATATATCAAAAAGTTATGTTTTGCAAAGTAATGCATGTTACATTGATACAAACATTTATGTGGTAAGTTAACGTATACATTCAAGCCTTGAGACAGTCGGATAACCCTTTCAGTCAAGGTTATCAAAAGAAATGTTTTCGGATTCAGTCATTCCTTACATCCAAACAAACCCGGGATGTCAGGAATGGGATTTGTCAAGTCCTATGGTACCAGTACTTACTACCGAGCGGCGTACCTAATGTTAATGAACGTATAATAGTCTCGTTTGTGCAAACCAAATGTCATAGCAAAAGCGAACATGTTATATGAAAACAATGTACTAAGTATGCTAAGTTAACATACAAAGCAGACAGTCATGTAAATCAATGTGCTAGCATGCTATCAGTCAACATACATAGCAAAAATGTAAAGTAAAACAATGTACTAAGTATGCACACAATGGACATACACAACATGAAATGTAATGTAAAATGATGTACTAAATACGCACACAATGGGCATACATAGCATGAAATGTAATGAAATCATGTACTATATTGTACTAACAAACATAGCAGGCATATGATGTGAAAACAGGAAAGCATGAAAGTAACAAGTAGGCACATGTGTTTCACCCCAAATCAGTTTGGAAAACAGTAAAAGAGGGGTCTATGTACTCACTTGAGATTGCTCAGAAGTCCCAAGATAACCACCAAGCAATGCTAGAGATCACGGAATCAAACGGCACCTAATATAGGTAACTATGTTAATAAACCGGACCTATATCGGAAGATTTAGATAGAATGAGGGTTCGTAAACCAAATGAGTATGGGAACTCATGTAGTATGGTTTAACAAAGCCTACATACTAAATGAAACCTAACCTAAGTGTTTACGACCCATTTCGACCCGTTTAGGTAGCTTATGCTACTTTAACGCGTCGTTCGCGTGAAACGCGTTCGGAACGCCTAACTAGTCCTATGACAATTAAAATATGCCTTAACATGTCTAATATGGTTGTCAAATCAGTTTAGATGTCAAAAGTTATGTTACATATGTTTAAAACGAATTTTGGCATCAAAGGGGTATTTTGGTAATTTACCTAAGGCATATAAACTACCTATCATACAACTACTTAAACGAAGTGACCATAAGGTATAACCTCGGAAGGTTATTCCCTATATACTATGGTCACCTAATGTATTTGGTCGGATCCTAATGATCGACCAAATGGGTCGGGTTCGAAGGTATAAGCGATTTATTAGATCGCTTACCCTCACGACCCTAGACAACGTGGTAATCAGTAGGCATAGTCCCAAGGGACTATAACCATCGTGATTACAATCACGTTGCGAAGTTCATACGAACTTCGCATTGACCATAAACTGGTCAATGCAGAAAGTCAAACAAAGTTTGACTTTCGGACTCGAAAAGCAATAAAAGAACGAAGGAACACTTACGAAGGGTCCCCGAATGCTAATCTAGATCAAAATAGCTCAGGTATGAAACAAAGGTTTCAACTTAGAGCACAATTGATCAGATTCTTGTGAGGAATGAGTGAAAATGTGATGGGTATTTATAGATTTCGGTCCACCGTTAGGATCGTTTCTTGGAAAAGAGGGAATGAAGATTCTTGTGAGGAATGAGTGAAAATGAGATGGGTATTTATAGATTTCGGTCCACCGTTAGGATCGTTTCTTGGAAAAGAGGGAATGATCTAGCCCGTACACTTGTCAAGATGTTGTGGTAACTAAAAATGGTTCCTCATGAGCTGAAAGGGCAAGTTAGAATGTGTGGTTGTGAATTAATCAGCTGAAATCTGCTGATTAGATGATCTTATCTGATTTGGGAGCCTGATGCGGCCCGCTTCAGGATCAGGCAAAACTCAGGCGGGCCGCCTGGCCTTGTCTGATCAGCAACATGTTTCAGAAGTTACAGTTTTGGTCCCTGCACGTGTTTTAAAGCCATTTCCGACACTTCTAAGGCCCGTAAAGCCAACTTTAAGGCCCTAAAATGATGCCTAAACATTGTGGACATGAAACATGCTCAAAAATATGTTGGATGTTGTTTCGTTTGGTCGTACAAACGCGATGTTCGCTTAATTACGACGGAATGCGCATAAGCGCGTAAAACGTTCCAAATGACGCAACGAATGAATTTCTCTTATGCCAAACACTAAAATAAAATATTTTAGTGCTTACATAAATTTTTGGATGTCCAGATGTATTCAGAACGTAAGTTATGCGCGAAAGTGCAAACTTGTGCATTTTTTGACACTTTTAGTCCCTGAATGACCCAAAAGTTTATTTTAGCATACCGAACCCCTCAAAGCCTATTTCTAAGTTATGTAAAGGATATTTATGGTATGTTTAACTCATGGTCATGTTCTGGAATGTTCGTTACAGTTCAAGTTGGCATACTTTCGCAGTTTGTCAAGTTTAGTCCCTGTAGACGAATAAATTTGTTTTTGCCATACCAATGCCTTCAAAACTTATTTCTAAGTTATGTAAAGGTTATTTAAGGCATGTTAAGTATATGTTGATGTTCCGGAGTATTTTTCGTATTAAACTGATTACGTTTACGCATCAGTTTGCGTAAAACTCTCCAGAAAGCGATGTAGAGTTTGAAATTACATAAAAGTCAAAACATGAAAAATGTAAAACACAACCAAACAAACATTGGGATCAAATAACATTGTTTTATTGATAATAGAACTGTTCACAATGATTACAAGCACGGATGTTACAGTCTCCCCTACTTGTGGAAATTTCGTCCCGAAATTTATTTAGAGGAAACTCGTGGGAAAAGATGCGGATATTTCGCCTTCATTTGATCTTCGCGTTCCCAAGTAAACTCGGGTCCACGTTTAGCTTCCCAGCGAACTTTGACCAAAGGAATGCGCTTGCGTTTGAGCCACTTGACTTCACGTTCCATGATTTCCACTGGCTTCTCAACAAATTTCAGTGTTTTATCAAAACGAATTTCGTCAAGCGGTATGTGGAGGTTCTCATCAGCTAAACACCTCTTGAGATTGGACACGTGAAAGGTTGGATGAACATTTCCAAGTTCAGGAGGTAACTCAAGTCTGTAGGCTACCTTGCCGATTCTTTCGACGATCTTGAATGGTCCAACGTATCTAGGTGCAAGTTTTCCTTTCTTTCCAAATCTGATCACACCTTTCCAAGGTGAGACCTTAAGTAATACTCGATCACCGACTTGAAATTCCAAGGGCTTGCGTTTTGGATCCGCGTAACTCTTTTGACGGCTTCTAGCTGTCTGAAGGTTATCACGAACTTTCTTTTTCTTGTCAGTTGTCTCTAAAATGAGAGCAGGTCCAGTAAGTTGAGCCTCGCCGATCTCATTCCAGCAGACTGGTGAACGACATTTTCGACCATAGAGAGCCTCGAAAGGGGCCATTTTGACACTGGTGTGATAACTGTTGTTGTAGGAGAATTCAATTAACGGAAGATGTGAATCCCAACTACCACCAAAATCGATCACACAAGCTCTAAGCATATCCTCCAGAGTCTGGATTGTTCTTTCAGATTGACCATCCGTTTGTGGATGATAAGCCGTGCTCAGATTAAGTTGGGTCCCCATAGCAGATTGCATGGTTCTCCAAAAATGAGACGTGAAACGAGCATCTCTGTCAGAAATGATGTTCAAAGGAACACCATGTCGAGCCACAATTTCATCCACATAGATTTTTGCAAGTCTGTTAGCAGGAAAATCCTCGCAGATTGGCAAGAAATGCGCTGATTTAGTAAGACGATCAACAACTACCCAGATGGCATCATGACCTTTCTTTGTGCGTGGAAGTTTGGTGATGAGATCCATAGTAATGTTTTCCCATTTCCAAACCGGGATCTCTGGTTGCTCCAATAAACCAGAAGGACGCTGATGTTCAGCCTTAACCTTAAGACAAGTAAGGCATTTTGATACGTATAAGGCAATGTCTTTCTTCATACCAGGCCACCAATAATGAATACGAAGATCCTTATACATCTTATCTGAGCCCGGATGAATAGAATAACGTGACTTATGGGCTTCATCCATAAGCAAGGTACGAAGATCATCCTGGCTTGGGACCCACAAGCGGTCCATGAAGTAATACGATCCATTGTCCTTCAGTTCCAGATCAGGAGTTATGTGATTGGGAAATTCCTTATCCATTAAACCTTGTGAAACACAAGATTGTTGAGCCTGAGAAATGCGTGCTTGGATATCGGATCGAGCTTGAATAACAGATTGAATACGTACACAATGAAGCTTAGTACGTTCCTTACGACTCAATGCATCGGCTACGACATTCGCCTTACCAGGATGGTAGCGAATTTCGCAGTCATAGTCGTTTAGTAGCTCAACCCAACGTCGTTGCCTCATATTGAGTTCTTTCTGATTGAAGATATGCTGAAGACTTTTGTGGTCAGTGAAAACCACACATTTTGTACCGTACAAATAGTGTCTCCAGATCTTAAGAGCGAAGAAAACTACACCCAACTCAAGATCATGAGTGGTGTAGTTCTTCTCATGTATCTTCAAATGTCTCGATGCATATGCTATGACTTTGTTCCTTTGCACCAGGACACAGCCAAGACCCAATTTAGATGCATCGCAATAAACGACGAAATCATCATTGCCCTCAGGCAAAGTTAGAACAGGCGCGTCGCAAAACTTCCGCTTCAAGTGTTGAAAAGCTTCCTCTTGTTTGTATCCCCAATCAAAGGGCTTGTTCTTCTGAGTTAGAGCAGTCAGAGGAACTGCAATCTTTGAGAAGTTTCCAATGAAGCGGCGGTAATAACACGCTAGACCAAGAAAAGAACGAACCTCAGTAGGAGTAGTAGGCGTATCCCAATCCTTGATCGCACTGATCTTGGAGGGATCTACATGAATACCTTGTTCGTTGATGATATGTCCTAAGAATTGAACTTCTTTAAGCCAAAATTCGCACTTGGAGAATTTGGCGAAAAGTTGCTCTTTCTTTACAAGTTCCAGAGTAAGACGAAGATGTTGCTCGTGATCAGCTCGCGTCTTAGAATAAATCAAGATGTCTTCAATAAAAACAATGACGAACTGATCCAAATAAGGTTTGCAGACCCTATTCATTAAGTCCATGAAAACAGCAGGAGCATTAGTCAAACCGAATGGCATGACTGTGAATTCGTAATGCCCATACCGAGTGCGGAACGCCGTCTTGGGAATATCTTCTTCATGCACACGAAGTTGATGATATCCGGAACGTAAATCAATCTTCGAAAAATAAGAAGCGCCCTGTAACTGATCAAAGAGATCATCTATGCGAGGTAGGGGATATCGATTCTTGATGGTAAGCTTGTTAAGCTCACGATAATCGATACACATCCTAAAGGATCCATCCTTCTTCTTGACAAAAAGAACGGGAGCACCCCAGGGTGAAAAGCTAGGACGGATAAAACCTTTTTCAGAGAGTTCCTGAAGTTGCTTAAATAACTCTTGCATCTCAGACGGTGCAAGACGATATGGAGCTCTAGCAATGGGATTTGCACCAGGTAAGAGCTCAATACGGAACTCGACTTAGCGTGCTGGAGGTAGACCAGGTAAATCTTCAGGGAAAACTTCAGAATAATCCCGAACGACAGGAATATCTGAAATAGACTTACCCTTACCCTTATCTGCTGTAACATGTGCTAAGAAAGCCACATAGTTCTTCCGCAGATATTTTCGAGCTTTAAAACAAGACATAAGCTTGAGACCACCAGACGGTTTCTCACCTTGAACCTGTAGGATCTCGCCTGTCGAAAGCGGCACACGAACTATCTTCTCGAAACAAACTACCTCTACGTGATGCTTGGATAACCAATCCATTCCCACAATAACGTCGAAGCTTCCAAGTTGCATAGGCGTGAGGTCAATAGGAAAAAGATGGTCGTTAAGATTCAACTGGCAGTTGCGAAGAACAGAATCAAGAACAATGGGTTCACCACTAGCAACTTCTACTGTCAAAGGTTTACCTAGTTTTGTTCTAGACACGCGAAGTAATGGCTCAAAAGACAATGACACAAAACTCTTGTCGGCACCCGAATCAAAAAGAACAGATGCAGGCTGATTATTAATAAAGAACGTACCGTTCACCACATTATCGTCCGCCTGCGCCTCTTGGGCATTCAAGTTAAAAGCTCGCCCTCGAGCCTGAGCCTGATTTTGGTTCTGATTCTGATTTTGGTTGGCTAGCCTTGGGCACCGGTTCCTGTAGTGGGTCAGATCCCCACAATTGTAGCACGAACCAGGAGGAAAATGAGGTCGTGCAGCTTGACCTTGTTGCTGAGCAACTTGTTGGGCTTGGTTCTGAACTGCCTGGTTCTGGTTAACAGGAATGCGGCAGGTGGCAGCAAGATGACCAGGCCTTCCGCAGTTGGTGCACTGACGACACTGGAGGTGTGGTTGATGATGGCCGTTACACCTGTTGCACAAAGGTGCATTGCCAAGATAAGGCTTCTTGGCGAGTGGTTGCGCAGGCTGATTTGGTGCAGCTTGAGCCTGTGCAGTAACAGCATAGTTTTGGGAAGCCTTCCGCTTCCTAGACCCTCCAGAATTCTTTCCCTTCTTGTTTTGACCTTTCTTGCTATCTTCTTTATCAGACACCTGCTTCTTACCCTTGTCACCCTTTTTGTGCAGCTTCCCCTTTCGAACCTGCGACTCAGTCAATGTTGCTGCTAACTCGATCGCCTGACGGAGTGTGGCAGGGTTACTACCAGTAATGATGTCTTGTACTGAGTCAGGTAGGCCGTCGATGTATCTTTCGATAGCCTTGTCGAGTGGGGTAACCATAGTTGGGCAAAGCAGACTCAACTCTTCAAACCTATCAGTATAAGCCCTGTGCTCGCCACTGTCTTGTTTCAAGTCCTCAAACTCTTTCTCCAACGCTCGCTGTTCATGACGAGGACAGAATTCCCTCATCATAAGGGCCCTAAGTTCAGCCCAAGTTTGCGCTAGAGCAACTTCTGCACCCCGATCTCTCATAACCCCGTTCCACCATGTGAGAGCCCTCTTCTGAAACACGCTCGAAGAAAACTCGACCTTGCGATTATCCGGACACTGCACGTGGCGGAAAGTATTCTCAATGCTCTCGAACCATTGAAGAAGCCCAGTCGCTCCCTCAGAACCACAAAACTTGAGTGGTTTAGCCGAGTTAAATCCTTGTATTTGCATGGAGCATTGTTGTTGTTGTTGGCTTGGTGCCATTGAGCAAAGAGATTTGGGAATTGAGCAGCCATCTGCTGCGCAATGATTTCTGCCAGTTCGGCAGTCGCTATTTGGTTTTCGCGTCGAGGAGGCATTCTAAAAGAGGAAAACATGAAAGGAAACGAGTGAGATGATTGGATGAAAAGAATGAGATGAAACAAAATTAACAAAAGCAAAGATGGTGGTCATTCGTCCGCATTACCAAGCAAACAGACGACGCACAGTGACTAATCAAAGTAAATGGATCAAAAA
This sequence comes from Helianthus tuberosus, assembly GCA_030545235.1. Lineage (NCBI taxonomy): Eukaryota > Viridiplantae > Streptophyta > Magnoliopsida > Asterales > Asteraceae > Helianthus > Helianthus tuberosus. The sequence goes on from CM060378.1 coordinate 137,933,804, forward strand.
TAATGTATCACGAAGACATGCTCGCCTATAAGTGAACACTCATCCCAAGAATTCCCAGGTAAGCACAACTGGTCTCGCGTCTGATGAGATGTATACGAAGTGCTTGCCTAGACAGAAAACCCAGAATACAGGCATTCACACTTCCAGTTTGCACGTGTTCACATTATTTAAAACCCAAAACGTTGACGAGATTTTGAAAATTTGAAGGCACAAGGCCAAAAAAACCAAACTGGAAGGGTTCAAAACCATATAACAGAGGGTTCAAAACCTTACAATAGAGGGTTCAAAACCTTGTAATAAATCATCCAAAAACAGAAGATTGTTTTTCAAAAATCGTGTCGGAAAATTTTGGTTTTTGTTTTGATAATCACCTAAGGATAGGTGATATGTATGTTTTAAGATCTAAACACAAGATAACTTTGTGTTAGGGTCCTAGAAAGGTTATAGTCTAGGTCAAAGAATTTCTAATAACCTAATTCCCTATAACCATTGGCTCTGATACCAACTCTTCTGTCACACCCCGACCACGTATAGCATACAAGACGTGGCGGAAAACGTCGGGGAGTGTTGTAACAGAATTAATTGTTTCATAACCATGGCATTCAAAGTTGTATTTTATTTATCAACAAGCGTGTTACATTGTCATTACAGGAAATAAAGAGTTTATAACATAATTAAACTAGTTCTATCTTCATTTTTAGTCTCTAAGGCACAGGTCCGCCCTAGTGTCACGATCATCATCCTACGGAAAAGCTCCTGAAAACACATGTGAAAATAGGTACGTCAGCATAAAAATGCCTGTGAGTTACATAGGTTTTGTGAAAATAGGATTCATGACTTAAGTTTAAGAAAATTGTTTAATAACAGTCAGTCATGAACCTTGTAAATTGTTTTATCTTGTAAAGCATTTGAAAAGTGATAAAATCAGATGATATGTATAAATAAGATAATAAAGTATGGTTAAATAAATAACCAAGTAAAATGAGTTTGTATAAGATAAGTTGTTTTGTAAAACAATGTCTTGTGAAAAGTATGTTATTTGTATAAAATGTCATATGTCTAAATTGAAATGATTCAAATAACGCGACGATATGTAATACCATACAAACACTTATATATAGGAAGTACCAGCGGCGTATCCACCATGCTTGTATCATATTACTCACATCTCGTTACTTAAGTCACTTAAACCAACCAACAATGTATAATGTCTATGTTTAAACCAATCGCCAAAAGTCCTTGTATAAACCATGTCAAATGTTGATAGTCCAAAAGTAGTCAAGTAATGTGTAACAAATGTTATGTATCGTAAGTAAAGTATTGTCACATAATCCAAATGTAGAAATGTACAAAACAAAGTATTTCGAATATATCAAAAAGTTATGTTTTGCAAAGTAATGCATGTTACATTGATACAAACATTTATGTGGTAAGTTAACGCATACATTCAAGCCTTGAGACAGTCGGATAACCCTTTCAGTCAAGGTTATCAAAAGAAATGTTTTCGGATTCAGTCATTCCTTACATCCAAACAAACCCGGGATGTCAGGAATGGGATTTGTCAAGTCCTATGGTACCAGTACTTACTACCGAGCGGCGTAGCTAATGTTAATGAACGTATAATAGTCTCGTTTGTGTAAACCAAATGTCATAGCAAAAGCGAACATGTTATATGAAAACAATGTACTAAGTATGCTAAGTTAACATACAAAGCAGAAAGTCATGTAAATCAATGTGCTAGCATGCTATCAGTCAACATACATAGCAGAAATGTAAAGTAAAACAATGTACTAAGTATGCACACAATGGACATACACAGCATGAAATGTAATGTAAAACGATGTACTAAATACGCACACAATGGGCATACATAGCATGAAATGTAATGAAATCATGTACTATATTGTACTAACAAACATAGCAGGCATATGATGTGAAAACAGGAAAGCATGAAAGTAACAAGTAGGCACATGTGTTTCACCCCAAATCAGTTTGGAAAACAGTAAAAGAGGGGTCTATGTACTCACTTGAGATTGCTCAGAAGTCCCAAGATAACCACCAAGCAATGCTAGAGATCACGGAATCAAACGGCACCTAATATAGGTAACTATGTTAATAAACCGGACCTATATCGGAAGATTTAGATAGAATGAGGGTTCGTAAACCAAATGAGTATGAGAACTCATGTAGTATGGTTTAACAAAGCCTACATACTAAATGAAACCTAACCTAAGTGTTTACGACCCATTTCGACCCGTTTAGGTAGCTTATGCTACTTTAACGCGTCGTTCGCGTGAAACGCGTTCGGAACGCCTAACTAGTCCTATGACAAGTAAAATATGCCTTAACATGTCTAATATGGTTGTCAAATCAGTTTAGATGTCAAAAGTTATGTTACATATGTTTAAAACGAATTTTGGCATCAAAGGGGTATTTTGGTAATTTACCTAAGGCATATAAACTACCTATCATACAACTACTTAAACGAAGTGACCATAAGGTATAACCTCGGAAGGTTATTCCCTATATACTATGGTCACCTAATGTATTTAGTCGGATCCTAATGATCGACCAAATGGGTCGGGTTCGAAGGTATAAGCGATTTATTAGATCGCTTACCCTCACGACCCTAGACAACGTGGTAATCAGTAGGCAAAGTCCCAAGGGACTATAACTGTCACACCCCCAAAATACCACATGCGGAAACCCCCGCGAGGCGTGTGTCGTACCAGGATCCAAGCCACCAATCACATTGAACTCATAAATGTATTTAAATAAACTTTCATTCATTAACATAAAGTGTTACAAATGTTATATGTCATTCATTGTATACAGCGGAAGCATAATTCATTTGTTAAGTATTTCGTAAACCATGTGTACATAAACCATTAAGCTTGTATAGAGATTCTTTGTTTCTCGACCCATGACCACTCCAGCCTTCCAGACAGCAAGTTCCACAAGATATGACCCTATAAACCTGCAAGCATGCAGACAAGTGTGTCAGACGACGCTGGTGAGTTCAAGGTTTTGTTAACGTGTGTAGTTACCAGATATCTGTTAAGCCAATTCAACGTTGTGATATGATGCTGTTTATGACTTGTTGAGATACCCTAGGGAGTGTGCCCATATGTATCCGGGAAGTGTGTCCCTTAATAACCTGGAAGTGTGTCCAGTCCCCAATGCCCCTAACCAAGCATTGGTAATGATGCCCAGATAATTAGTTCGCGCCCGTCCTTACGGCCCGGTGCGAGGTATCAAACCTAATAGCGCTATCAACTAATTACCCCATTGCCCTACAGGCAATCCGATAATGATAGATTCCATGTTCAATAACCAAAACCCAATTTAACTGTTTACCCAAGATTCCCTTCCAAATGTTTACTAGTTGTCCCAAACCACCGGGACGCATGCTTGAGAAATGCAGTGAACTCACCTTGGGTTTGCTCGGTATGCTAAGTATGTGCTCAAAGTAAATCAATCACGTCCTAAAGTATGCACGTATACAATAATCAGTTTGTGTTCACGTATAAGTACACAGTCGATAAGCAAGTAGCACATGGCACGTATTTAAGATCATACATAGGATGGTTACACTTAACAGCAGTTAACTAAGTTAATCAACTAACAGCTTTATCAGCTAACAGAGTTATATATTAATTGAAACACATGTGCCGAAAATCCTTATGTGGGCCGAAAACACTTCATGGGCCGAAAACCCCTTTGGCCGAAATCACTAAGGTGATTTCGTCGGGTGGTATTAAAATGGGGTGGGGGTTTTCGTCGGCTATATCATCGTCATCAACACATCAGTTATCGCTAATCACCAAAAATAATACAGTTATGTATTATATCATGAACCGAGCAGGTAATATCCATATCAAAATCACATGGCTATTGACATCATATCATTCCATATTAATCATGCAATCATATCACCCTAGAACTCTAAATCATCAACAGGTTTCTCATACAATATGCAGTCATTAAATCATTACCCCATGTGAGCAGATTATTATATGATTCACAAAACATGGTTGATGGCAGCCATACACCAAGACCATGTGATACAACAATCATTAGTTCTAGCAACCCTAAGACATAATCATTATTCTACAAACACAACAATGATTATTCTAACAGTCACATCACCAACATTATATAATCATTCGGTCATTACTCAATATATATATGTATATCCATCATCCGGTCAATTGTCATGATATAACACACAAAACAAATCAAAACAATATGTTTATCATCATTACGTTTATCACTTCAATAGCCGACAACTTACTAACACCTCAGGAGGCTATTGGACCGATTTATTTAGCATGTAAGTAGTGGACAATTATTTACTATTATCACATGCAATAACACAATACCTACTGACATCCCATGCAATAATAAGTATAATAGTCGACAATCATGAGAGATCTATATCCGATTGACAGCCTCTTCAATACATCACACATACATTAAAACAAAACCATATATATCTAGAACTGGCAACAAACTAACATAAAAAAAACTACTAACCGCACACGGGTGATCAACAGAAAAACTCCGGCTTCGAATAGGAGAAAGGGTTGCCGTCGGGTTTGCAAGGGTAGCGAGAGAGAGATATAACGTGATAGGTGATTAGGGTTTGCTTATGATTTTTTTTCTGTATTCAGTCGCGTAATAGTTATACCTAACTATAACAACTCACTGGGCCAAGGCCCACCTTTGATTTCGTGGATCAGGTGGTGGTCGAAAACACGATGGAGTGTTTTCGGCCACATAGTGTTTTCATAAGATGTGGTTTTTGGCTAGGACTTGTATTTCATGTTTTAGAATAATTAAACAATTCCAATATATATAATATGCACACTTATAATACCTATCACAGTCATGCACTTATATTTCACTTCAATAATTATTAAACACATTTTACAAATGACTACGAAGTTAAACCAGATAGAGACCTTGAAATTCGAGTTGTCACAATAACCATCGTGATTACAATCACGTTGCGAAGTTCATACGAACTTCGCATTGACCATAAACTGGTCAATGCAGAAAGTCAAACAAAGTTTGACTTTCGGACTCGAAAAGCAATAAAAGAACGAAGGAACACTTACGAAGGGTCCCCGAATGCTAATCTAGATCAAAATAGCTCAGGTATGAAACAAAGGTTTCAACTTAGAGCACAATTGATCAGATTCTTGTGAGGAATGAGTGAAAATGTGATGGGTATTTATAGATTTCGGTCCACCGTTAGGATCGTTTCTTGGAAAAGAGGGAATGATCTAGCCCGTACACTTGTCAAGATGTTGTGGTAACTAAAAATGGTTCCTCATGAGCTGAAAGGGCAAGTTAGAATGTGTGGTTGTGAATTAATCAGCTGAAATCTGCTGATTAGATGATCTTATCTGATCTGGGAGCCTGATGCGGCCCGCTTCAGGATCAGGCAAAACTCAGGCGGGCCGCCTGGCCTTGTCTGGTCAGCAACATGTTTCAGAAGTTATAGTTTTGGTCCCTGCACGTGTTTTATAGCCATTTCCGACACTTCTAAGGCCCGTAAAGCCAACTTTAAGGCCCTAAAATGATTCCTAAACATTGTGGACATGAAACATGCTCAAAAATATGTTGGATGTTATTTCGTTTGGTCGTACAAACGCGATGTTCGCTTAATTACGACGGAATGCGCATAAGCGCGTAAAACGTTCCAAATGATGCAACGAATTAATTTCTCTTATGCCAAACACTAAAACAAAATATTTTAGTGCTTACATAAATTTTTGGATGTCCAGATGTATTCAGAACGTAAGTTATGCGCGAAAGTGCAAACTTGTGCACTTTTTGACACTTTTAGTCCCTGAATGACCCAAAAGTTTATTTTAGCATACCGAACCCCTCAAAGTCTATTTCTAAGCTATGTAAAGGATATTTATGGTATGTTTAACTCATGGTCATGTTCCGGAATGTTCGTTACAGTTCAAATTGGCATACTTTCGCAGTTTGTCAAGTTTAGTCCCTGTAGACGAATAAATTTGTTTTTGCCATACCAATGCCTTCAAAACTTATTTCTAAGTTATGTAAAGGTTATTTAAGGCATGTTAAGTATATGTTGATGTTCCGGAGTATTTGTCATATTAAACTGATTACGTTTACGCAACAGTTTGCGTAAAACTCTCCAGAAAGCGATGTAGAGTTTGAAATTACATAAAAGTCAAAACATGAAAAATGTAAAACACAACCAAACAAACATTGGGATCAAATAACATTGTTTTATTGATAATAGAACTGTTCACAATGATTACAAGCACGGATGTTACATAAGGAAACTTAAGTTTTATATGGAAAGTATAGGTTTTAGTTTAGATTTAGTGTAAAAACGTATGAAATACCTTAGATCTGAGCTAGATCTTGCTCAGAATGACATTACTTGGTAGTTTGTACAACTACCATGATGACGTCACCCTCAAGAACTCAGATCTGAGAGATTTCACGGTGAAAAGTGTGATTTCAAGTGAGAATCACGTAGAGAATGATGTGTAGAGTAAGAAAGTACAAAGATCTAGCTTGAAACGCACCGAAATTGATGAGAAAAGAAGAAATAGCGTGCGCGCGTGTTCTTGGTCGAGCAGAGCTGTCACATCACTCAAGATGGTGATGTGACAGCCTATTTATAGGGAGGAAGGGAGTGAAGGCGGTGTAAGATGGATAGGGTAGTCATCCGGTCGGGTGGTCATCCGGTCGGATGGCCACTCTGGCCAATCCATTTTTCCGCATTCCCATTTTGATTCGTTTTACGCGTTAGGTTAGGCGTTGCATTATGAATAGTTTGGGTAAAGTATCTAGATTACATTTCAAACAAAAAGACGCTCTTGCTACATTTTTGATCCTCGAGTCAGTAGCGTAGACTCTCATCTCCACACTTATGATTCGTGCGGAACGTGGAGCTCGATAACCTCCACCGCCGACTCGATAGGCCTGGCAACGTAAAGCTTCAAGCGGTGCCCATTTACCTTGAAAATAATGACGTCCGCGTTCTCTATTGCAACAGTCCCATATGGAAATACCTCTTTTACCGTGTACGGGTGTCACACCCCGTTTTCCACGTGTCACCGGTGGGCCCGGTGGGGAGTATCGTGACGTCATGGTTGGTAACGTAATAGTCAAACAACACAATATAAAAATGTGCACAGCGGAAGCAAATTGAAAAATATATATCAACCGAATTTACTATTGTAATATCAAATGTCACAATATTCGGAAGTTTATCCACATAAGGATCGTAAATAAAATATGAAGCAATAGTTCAACAGACTTCAGGCATCTTAAGCTTGCGAGACTTCTAATGATGCTAAGGAGAAATCCCAGCCAATTACGCTTAGTACCTGCATTTAATCTTTTTGGGAAAATACGTCAGTTTACACTGGTAAATACATTCAACTGACTCATTTTGGAAAATGATTGAAAATTTGTTTGGATGCACATGGCATAAACATTTTATTTAACTTGGGAGAATTATTTAAAATATATAATCTTGTGAACGAATTACATGTTCCTTGTGCGTTCAGTAGCCCGGATCTTGTCCGGGTGAAAGATCAATAGTGTGACAACTCGAAATTTAGAACCTTTCGTTGTATCTTAGTGTAACTTGCTTGAAACGTTATGTGATTTAATTAACTTGTTGGTTTAATAATATAAGTGAACATCCTATGTGATTACGTGTTATGTTTATATGTATGCTTGAATGTATGCGACCCGAGACACAAGAACCCGACTCGAGACCATGCGGTCTCGAGTGAATAGTGTAATAGTTGGGCCGGTTGGGCCACACCTCATTTAATCCACCCGAGACCCACTAGGGTGCACCAACCCGGTCCGGGTATAAAACTCATAAGAGTGACCAACCTTGCCTCTTTGCATCATTTGCAACATTTCCACACACACTCTACTTTCATCACTAAAACCCTAGAAACACAAACCCTCTTCCCTCATTCTCGGATTCTAACCAGCGATAACAAGGAGACTCGGCTCGATTCAAGCTCGGAATTATCACTCGGAAGCTCACCCATCGACTCTTCATACCCTCACACTTCGAGTCTCTACCGGTTAGTGTTCTAATGTGTCCTAGGTGTTATATGTGTGCTAGATGTCATGTGTGCTTGATGAATGAAACATATGCTTAACCTCTTTTGTATGATCTTGATTGACCTAATGAGTAAGAATCATGAAATTTATGAAGATTGTTGTTGTTCATCTATGATGTAAATGCTTGATTTCTAGATAAAGTCATGGTTAGGAAGAATAGAGTGGTTTGTTAATGATCATGCTAACTTGACATATGAATAAGTAGAAAAATGTTTGAACATGGTGCTATTATATTCTCGGTTGGATGTGTGGATGATGTAGATCGATGATGCATTAAACTAGGTGGATTATACTAGCATAAATTGATTTAAATGAGCATGTTTGTTTAGGATGAAAACCCTAAAGATGAACTAGATGAATATGTGTTGAATATGGTATGAAGATTGGATAATATTTGAAAATGCTTGGTTGATCCATTTTAGTTAATGGTTAGACAAATAAACATGTTTGTAGAACCTCATTGGATAGTACATAAAAATCACAACAGTGAAATTCTGTTGGATAGTACAATGTGGGCAGAATGCATCAGAATCAGCAGGTGAACGAGCCGAGACCACTGGTCTCGACTCGAGACCATAAGTGAGACAACTAGAAATCACGGTTTCGACACCGGTTGCGAGTCGAGAACCCCTAGTCTCGACACGAGACCATACTTTATCAACACACACACATCATGACTAGAGACCATGGTTGCGAGTCCGGTTGCGACTCGAGACCAGTACATGCATGACCCGAGACTTCCTCAATTGCGACTCGAGAACTTGTAAGCTACAACTAGAGACCGCACAGTCTCGACTAGAGACCGCACAGTCTCGACTCGAGACCGTATACATGTGCACGCTGATTTGGACTTGCATAGTTACGGCCCTAAGTTAGTGGGCCGAATGTATGGACTTTCCGCGTATTGTTAATTGTGGATGCCGTGCACTGTTTTGGACCTGCATGCTATTACGAGCCCAACTGTTTGGGGCCGCACACTTAGACTTTGGTTGTTACATGAATGTTACTGTGGAACTTATTACGAACTGTTGATTTAAACTGCCATGCTAAACGTGTATGCCATGATCGTTACTTGTGTACAATACGTGTAGAACATACGTGCACTACTTGGATATGAACCTGACATGAATGGTATCTATGTTAGGACGTAGTTGACCACTTACAACTTGATTGACTTTTCTGTGTCTCTGCCGAGCAAACCAAGGTGAGTTCACACCCTCTACAAAGCATGGGATTCCCTGGGTTGGGAATGGGGTTAAGGAACGTGGATTCCTCGTCCTCCTTGGGTAGGACAGTATTGGTTCAGGAATGTAATTCCTCGTCCTCACGGACAGATAACTCGTACTAGACCAAAACTCTATCACGAAGTCCCTCCTTTTTATATCGACTTAATCGTCGGGCCAATGGCGAGCGGGTCATTAGTTAGATAGCGCTATTTAGGTCTGACAAACCTCACACCGTGCCGCAGAGGACGGACGTGAACTAATGGATCTGGGGCACGTCAATGATGATAGACATTGACAGTTTCAGGGCACATAAACATGACTACAGTCAGCAGTCGATATGGTAACGAGTCTAGTGTATACATGGGGTAGCCCCCACGGCCGAAATGCCAGATAACTAACACGGGGTAGCCCCCACGGCTGGATTTCCAGAGTAACCGGGAATAAACAAGTCACGTTTTTAACTATGGGATAACCCCCACGGCAGGACGCCAGATAAAGGAAACTGTTTTCGAAACAACTTAAAACGAACACCCAACCGTGAACTCACTCAACTTGTTGTTGACTCGTTACTACATGCTTTGCAGGTCTTTAGGTACTTAGCTGGAGCTTGCATGGAGGAGGGTCGTTGTGGGACATGGACGGTTGTGTGCCATGTTAAACTTTGAAACAATTAAACTTATGTTTTGGTTTTAAGACTTATGCTTCCGCTTGCAACTTAAACTACATTTTGTTTGAACACCAATTGTATTGGTTGGATTTTTATAACTACTTATATGTTTGTTCAATATGATTGGTAGTTGGATCCTGGTCAGTCACGCCTCCAAGCGGTAGTATTCCGCAGGTGGATTTTGGGGGTGTGACAGATTGGTATCAGAGCCATTGGTTATAGTGAACTTGGTTTTAATAAAGGAGAAGCGTTTTTTTGTTAAAACCAGACTATAACCTGTACAGTGCTCAACGGTCCACAACGACGCTTCACTCCACATGCAAGGCTCGACATTCTAGGTGATATGATCGATGTATATATTGCCTACTTGTTAGTTACATAGTACATTGCCCATGGTATGCTTGGTTGGTATAACTACTGTTGGTTGAGCACGTGTGTACTTACTCACTTCTGTCATCGCATTTTCGCGAACCCCTCTCACTCACGTTCCTCTTGATATGAAGATCATGTCTGGACGCATTAACATGACACAAGCCCAGTTGACGGCTCTGATTAACGAACGGGTTGCTGCGGCACTTGCAGCTGCACACGCAGGAGGTCAGCATGCTCAGCCACCTGTGTGCACCTTTAAAACTTTCATGGACTGCCGACCAACTACTTTCAGCGGCACTGAAGGATCAGTAGGTCTCCTCCACTGGTTTGAGATGCTCGAGTCAGTTTTCGAAATGTGTGAATACCCAGAGGCGCGCAGGGTGAAGTATGCTACCGGTACTCTCGAGGGTTTAGCTCTCACATGGTGGAACGCTCAGGTTCAAATGCTGGGGTTGGTTGCTGCCAACGCCACCCCATGGGAAACTTTTAAGGAGATGATCAAGGAAGAATACTGCAGTCGTGATGACATTCATAAGCTGGAAGTCGAGTTCTTCAACCTCAAGATGACGGGGTCAGAAATTGAGGCGTACACTAAGAGATCGAATGAGCTTGCCTTACTGTGTCCTACTATGGTGGACCCTCCATTTAAGCGTATTGAACTCTTTCTCAAGGGCTTGGTGCCAGAGATCCAAAGCCATGTGACTTCAGCAGACCTCGCTACTATCCAGCAGGTTGTTCAGTTGGCTCACCGTCTTACTGACCAAGCGGTGGAGCAGAACAGGTTACCAAAGCGCGTAGGTGCTGCAACTACTTCAGGTGTCCCTACTGACAACAAACGGAAATGGGATGGAGCTTCAAGTAAGGGTTCGACTTCTGTTCAGTCCCAGTCTCAGCAGAGAAAGACTGACGACTACAAGAGCCCTAGTCAGCAATCATCTGGTGGTCAAAGTCATGGTGGGTACAAAGGGAATCACCCCAAATGCAATCGCTGCAGCCTGCACCACAGCGGGCCATGCACCAGGGGCAACTGTCATCGGTGCAACAAGCCAGGTCACGCTGCAAAGGATTGCAGGAGCTTATACCCCGCCAATCAGAATCGTCAGCAAGCTCAACAGAACCAACGCCAGCAGCCGTAGCAGGGTGAAAACAAAGGGTGCTTTCAGTGCGGAGCTGAGGGCCACTTCAAGAGAGATTGTCCCCAACTGAACAGGAACCAGAACAACAACAATAATCAGGGGAATGGTAACAATGGGAACAACAACAACAATGGTGCCAGGGGGCGGGCGTTCGTGATTGGCCAAGGTGAAGCGAGGAACGACCCCAATGTTGTGGCGGGTAAGTTCCTTCTCGACGACTTTTATGTTTCAGTATTATTTGATTCGGGTGCCGATACTAGCTACGTGTCACTAAAAGTTAGTCAAATGCTTAAGCGTATTCCAACACCTTTGAACAACAAGCACATTGTAGAGCTAGCAAACGGTAAGAGTTTAGAAGCCACACACATAGTCCAGGGGTGTAAACTTGTTCTCGCTAACCAGACCTTCTCTATCGACCTTATTCCTATCGTCTTGGGTAGTTTTGACATTGTCATTGGGATGGATTGGTTATCCCAACACCGAGCAGAGATCCTTTGCAACGAGAAGATTGTCCGTATTCCGGGTCCTAGTGGTGAACCTCTCATGATTCGTGGCGACAAGAGGAGTGCCGTTGAGAACGTCATCTCTCTCCTTAAGGCCCAGAAGTGCTTGCGAAAGGGCCACACTGCCATTTTGGCTCTCATTACTGACACCTCGGAAAAAGAGAAGAAGATAGAAGATTTTCCAGTTGTACGCGACTATCCTGAGGTATTTCCTGAGGAATTACCTGGTCTTCCGCCTCATCGCCAAGTCGAGTTTCAGATTGAACTAGCTCCTGGAGCTGCGCCTATAGCTCGTGCACCTTATCGTTTAGCTCCATCAGAGTTGGAAGAACTCTCTACGCAACTACAAGAACTCTTGGATAAGGGTTTTATTCGTCCTAGCTCATCGCCCTGGGGAGCTCCAGTGCTATTTGTGAAGAAGAAGGACGGTACCTTAAGAATGTGCATCGACTACCGGGAACTCAACAAGGTGACGGTGAAGAACCGTTATCCTCTACCGCGTATTGACGACTTGTTCGACCAGCTGCAAGGGTCGAGCTACTATTCAAAGATTGATTTGAGATCGGGATATCACCAGCTGAGAGTCCGAGAGGAGGACGTCTCCAAAACAGCTTTTAGAACTCGTTATGGACACTATGAGTTTTTGGTCATGCCTTTTGGGCTGACAAACGCACCTGCGGTTTTCATGGACTTGATGAATCGAGTGTGCAAACCTTACCTGGACAAATTCGTTATAGTCTTCATCGACGACATCCTGATCTATTCTAAGAGTCAGGAGGAACACGAGCAACATCTACGACTCATTCTGGAACTCCTTCGAACAGAACAGCTTTATGCAAAGTTCTTGAAATGGGACTTCTGGCTTCGAGAAGTCCATTTCCTAGGCCACGTGGTAAACAAGGATGGGATTCACGTTGATCCATCCAAGGTGGACTCGATTAAGAACTGGCCTGCACCTCGTACACCAAAGGAAATTCGCCAATTCTTGGGATTGGCAGGTTACTACAGGAGGTTCATTAAGGATTTTTCTAAGATCGCACAGCCTCTCACCTCACTAACGCAGAAAGGCGTTGTTTATCGATGGGGAAATGCGCAGGAGTTGGCATTTCAGTACTTAAAGGATAGACTTTGCAGCGCACCTATCCTTTCATTACCAGAGGGCACAGATGATTTTGTGGTTTACTACGACGCATCAATTCAGGGTCTTGGTTGTGTATTGATGCAACGAGATAAATTTATAGCCTACGCCTCACGCCAACTCAAGGTTCATGAAAGAAACTACACTACACACGACTTAGAGCTGGGAGCTGTTGTTTTTGCACTTAAATTATGGCGGCATTACCTGTACGGTACCAAGTGCGCCATCTACACCGACCATAGGAGCCTCGAGCATATCTTCAAACAGAAGGAACTGAATATGCGACAACGACGGTGGGTCGAGCTACTGAATAACTACGAGTGCTCAATCAGGTATCACCCGGGCAAGGCCAATGTTGTGGCTGACGCCCTCAGTCGAAAGGACACTGCGCCTAAGCGCGTGCGAGCTTTACAACTCACGATCCATTCTAGTCTTCCTTCCCAAATACGAGCTGCTCGGATAGAAGCACTGAAATCAGAAAACGTCAGGGCTGAAGCCCTACGCGGATCAAGGCAACGCTTAGAACAGAAGGAAGACGGTGCTTACTACGTAACGGGACGCGTTTGGGTCCCACTCTACGGCAACCTACGAGAGCTTGTGATGGATGAAGCACACAAGTCTCGCTACTCGGTACATCCTGGTTCGGATAAAATGTACCACGACATCAAAACTACATATTGGTGGCCTAGCATGAAGGCCCACATAGCAACCTACGTCAGCAAGTGTTTGACTTGTGCGAGAGTCAAGTCTGAATACCAGAAACCCTCAGGCCTACTCCAACAACCAGAGATACCTCAATGGAAATGGGAGCAAATTTCCATGGATTTTGTCACTGGCCTACCTAGATCTCAGCGCGGAAACGATACTATTTGGGTGATCGTGGATCGACTCACAAAGTCCGCACACTTCTTGGCGATCAAGGAAACGGATAAATTCTCCACTCTTGCAGAAATATACCTCAAGGAAGTTGTTTCGAGGCACGGGGTGCCCACCTCTATTATCTCGGATCGAGATGCACGTTTCACTTCGGAACTGTGGCAAGCGATGCACAAATCCTTTGGCTCGCGATTAGATATGAGCACAGCGTACCACCCTCAGACGGACGGGCAGTCCGAGCGCACTATTCAAACCTTAGAAGACATGCTTCGTGCATGTGTAATCGACTTTGGCAACCGCTGGGAAAAGCATCTGCCACTTGTGGAATTCTCGTACAATAACAGCTACCACACCAGCATTAAAGCTGCTCCGTTTGAGGCATTGTACGGACGTAAATGCCGGTCACCTCTTTGTTGGGCAGAGGTGGGAGATAGTCAGATCACTGGTCCAGAACATGTGGTAGACACAACCGAACAAATTGCTCAAATACGAAAACGCATGGCGGCAGCTCGTGACCGTCAGAAAGTCTACGCCGATAAGGGCAGGAAACCACTAGAGCTCCAGGTTGGGGAGCGGGTACTACTCAAAGTTTCACCCTGGAAGGGTGTGGTTCGTTTTGGTAAACGAGGCAAACTTAACCCACGATACGTTGGACCTTTCGAAATCATTGAGAAAATAGGCAGGGTGGCCTACAGACTGAACTTACCAGCAGAACTCGGTGCAGTTCACAACGTTTTCCACGTGTCGAATCTGAAGAAGTGTCTGTCAGATGAGACCCACATAGTTCCTCTGAAGGAACTCACTATCGACGAGCAGTTACGATTCGTCGAGGAACCAGTTGAAATCATGGACCGGGATGTTAAGGTCCTCAAGAGCACTAGAATACCTCTCGTTCGAGTTCGTTGGAACTCACGTCGCGGCCCAGAGTTCACCTGGGAACGCGAAGATCGGATGAAACAAAAGTATCCCCAACTGTTCGCAAACAGTACAACCACTACTGAGGCTGAAGCTACGGAATTTCGGGACGAAATTCCAGATCAACGGGGGGTGGATGTGACACCCCAGGAAAACCAGGAAAACCATACAACTTAACTAGCTTCCTCAGTGAGTGCTTACCAAATTTCGGGACGAAATTTCTTTCAACTTGGGGATGATGTGACAACTCGAAATTTAGAACCTTTCGTTGTATCTTGGTGTAACTTGCTTGAAACGTTATGTGATTTAATTAACTTGTTGGTTTAATGATATAAGTGAACATCCTATGTGATTACGTGTTATGTTTATATGTATGCTTGAATGTATGCGACCCGAGACACAAGAACCCGACTCGAGACCATGCGGTCTCGAGTGAATAGTGTAATAGTTGGGCCGGTTGGGCCACACCTCATTTAATCCACCCGAGACCCACTAGGGTGCACCAACCCGGTCCGGGTATAAAACCCATAAGAGTGACCAACCTTGCCTCTTTGCATCATTTGCAACATTTCCACACACACTCTCCTTTTCATCACTAAAACCCTAGAAACACAAACCTTCTTCCCTCATTCTCGGATTCAAACCGGCGATAACAAGGACACTCGGCTCGATTCAAGCTCGGAATTATCACTCGGAAGCTCACCCATCGACTCTTCATACCCTCACACTTCGAGTCTCTACCGGTTAGTGTTCTAATGTGTCCTAGGTGTTATATGTGTGCTAGATGTCATGTGTGCTTGATGAATGAAACATATGCTTAACCTCTTTTGTATGATCTTGATTGACCTAATGAGTAAGAATCATGAAATTTATGAAGATTGTTGTTGTTCATCTATGATGTAAATGCTTGATTTCTAGATAAAGTCATGGTTAGGAAGAATAGAGTGGTTTGTTAATGATCATGCTAACTTGACATATGAATAAGTAGAAAAATGTTTGAACATGGTGCTATTATGTTCTCGGTTGGATGTGTGGATGATGTAGATCGATGATGCATTAAACTAGGTGGATTATACTAGCATAAATTGATTTAAATGAGCATGTTTGTTTAGGATGAAAACCCTAAAGATGAACTAGATGAATATGTGTTGAATATGGTATGAAGATTGGATAATATTTGAAAATGCTTGTTTGATCCATTTTAGTTAATGGTTAGACAAATAAACATGTTTGTAGAACCTCATTGGATAGTACATAAAAATCACAACAGTGAAATTCTGTTGGATAGTACAATGTGGGCAGAATGCATCAGAATCAGCAGGTGAACGAGCCGAGACCACTGGTCTCGACTCGAGACCATAAGTGAGACAACTAGAAATCACGGTTTCGACACCGGTTGCGAGTCGAGAACCCCTAGTCTCGACTCGAGACCATACTTTATCAACACACACACATCATGACTAGAGACCATGGTTGCGAGTCCGGTTGCGACTCGAGACCAGTACATGCATGACCCGAGACTTCCTCAATTGCGACTCGAGAACTTGTAAGCTACAACTAGAGACCGCACAGTCTCGACTAGAGACCGCACAGTCTCGACTCGAGACCGTATACATGTGCACGCTGATTTGGACTTGCATAGTTACGGGCCTAAGTTAGTGGGCCGAATGTATGGACTTTCCGCGTATTGTTAATTGTGGATGCCGTGCACTGTTTTGGACCTGCATGCTATTACGAGCCCAACTGTTTGGGGCCGCACACTTAGACTTTGGTTGTTACATGAATGTTACTGTGGAACTTATTACGAACTGTTGATTTAAACTGCCATGCTAAACGTATATGCCATGATCGTTACTTGTGTACAATACGTGTAGAACATACGTGCACTACTTGGATATGAACCTGACATGAATGGTATCTATGTTAGGACGTAGTTGACCACTTACAACTTGATTGACTTTTCTGTGTCTCTGCCGAGCAAACCAAGGTGAGTTCACACCCTCTACAAAGCATGGGATTCCCTGGGTTGGGAATGGGGTTAAGGAACGTGGATTCCTCGTCCTCCTTGGGTAGGACAGTATTGGTTCAGGAATGTAATTCCTCGTCCTCACGGACAGATAACTCGTACTAGACCAAAACTCTATCACGAAGTCCCTCCTTTTTATATCGACTTAATCGCCGGGCCAATGGCGAGCGGGTCATTAGTTAGATAGCGCTATTTAGGTCTGACAAACCTCACACCATGCCGCAGAGGACGGGCGTGAACTAATGGATCTGGGGCACGTCAATGATGATAGACATTGACAGTTTCAGGGCACATAAACATGACTACAGTCAGCAGTCGATATGGTAACGAGTCTAGTGTATACATGGGGTAGCCCCCACGGCCGAAATGCCAGATAACTAACACGGGGTAGCCCCCACGGCTGGATTGCCAGAGTAACCGGGAATAAACAAGTCACGTTTTTAACTATGGGATAACCCCCACGGCAGGACGCCAGATAAAGGAAACTATTTTCGAAACAACTTAAAACGAACACCCAACCGTGAACTCACTCAACTTGTTGTTGACTCGTTACTACATGCTTTGCAGGTCTTTAGGTACTTAGCTGGAGCTTGCATGGAGGAGGGTCGTTGTGGGACATGGACGGTTGTGTGCCATGTTAAACTTTGAAACAATTAAACTTATGTTTTGGTTTTAAGACTTATGCTTCCGCTTGCAACTTAAACTACGTTTTGTTTGAACACCAATTGTATTGGTTGGATTTTTATAACTACTTATATGTTTGTTCAATATGATTGGTGGCTGGATCCTGGTCAGTCACGCCTCCAAGCGGTAGTATTCCGCAGGTGGATTTTGGGGGTGTGACAAATAGACACACCACAATATTCTTTTGTGCACTGACGGGTGTACGCCTACACCCCGCGCTTAAGTCGTGGCCATTTCGTAAAATGATGCCAAGGATATCCGGGACATGGTCATTAACCCCCCAAAGGCTTTAAGTAACAAGACTGTTTAAACAAGCCGATCAAATTATTCAATTAACCACCCAACGACGGAAGATTTGATACCCGATCAAGCGGTATTCTATATACCGTAACCCAAGCCCGTATAGGGAAAATAAGTTAAAAGTATTTACCTGAGCAATGTATAAATCACAATAAGAAAAATGCACGTAGCTTTTACTGGTACTCCTAATCTGGAACGAAGGTTTATATTAACCTATTAGAATTCTAACGGGTCTTTAATTAAGCTTAAGCTTAGACCGGCTAGTTTCAAAGGCACGGTTCGTACGCACGATTAAGCGAAGACCGGATAGAATGTGATTTAGACCCAACAAGTTCAGAGACTTGTTTAATATGGGTATTTCATACACATTCTGGATTTTGAGATAAAACCGATAAGGTTTGACCCGTTTCGGCTAATTTATGTAAACTTGTTACATAAACCGAACCGAACGCGTAATAAGCGTAACGGGTATCCGTAAGAGCCATATACAGGTTTCCTAAGTTAATATGCTTCAAATATGTTGTGACATCAGTAAGATGTCTTTTATTATGCCCGAAACGAATTTAAACACAAACTATGCCCCGTAGGGGTAGTTTGGTCATTTTAAAGGTTGTAAAAGAGTTTAAGTGTTAACCTGAGTTACAGGCCTGATGTAATCATCAAATATACTCAATTTGCTAAGTTATATCAGTAGGTTAAAGTATAT
This sequence comes from Helianthus tuberosus, assembly GCA_030545235.1. Taxonomy (NCBI): domain Eukaryota; kingdom Viridiplantae; phylum Streptophyta; class Magnoliopsida; order Asterales; family Asteraceae; genus Helianthus; species Helianthus tuberosus. Next base: position 137,952,495 of record CM060378.1, read on the forward strand.
AAGTGAAATTTATCAATTATAACCAAACTATGGCCCGTAGGGGTATTTTGGTAATTTCACGTAAGCCGAAAAGCTCAAAACTGAAGTCTGAGTTTATCAACCTTTGCTTACTGTTAAAATATTATAATTTTCCTTAAATATCAGTAGGTATCACCCTTGTATGTTTAAAAATAGTTTTAGTACATACTATGCGCTAAAAACGCTTAATAAGGCGATTAGAAGCCATTTACGGGTTCGATACATAAAGCTGATATTTTTATCATTCCAGAAGGCTTAAAATAATTTATTTAACATATCTAATCAGTAGCAAAAGGTTTGGAGTCGTTTAGATATGTAAAACTCATTTTATGGCCCGTAAGGGCAAAACCGACAATTACCGGATTAAGCCTACGACTACTAGTTATGCTCAGCCTAAAATTAATTAAAAATCCTTAAAAATCCCAAAATAATATATTACATCAGTGGGTAGTGAGTTTGATATCAAAAAGTAGGCTTAACTAGGCTATACGTTAATTACGCCGTTTTATTAACATAAAGCTTTCATTTTACGCTTACGAGCATAACTCTTAATCTACAATTCAAACTGATGTCAAACTTTGCATACAAGTTTATATATCAGTAATTAAAGTTTCTACTCTTTTACATTTCCAAAAATCACGTTTTAAGGTAATAAGGGCATAATGGTCAACATATGAGCAATTAACGGAAATATGCATATTAATTGGATAACTAATGAACCAAGGTGTATAATCACAGAGGTTTATATTAGCATGTAACCTGGTCCAAATGAAGCTCTTAGGTATTTCTAAATCATACCATAACGGGTCAGAATTGAAAGTCAAAGTATAAGTCAAACTATGCGACTTTCGGTTCCGAACCGGGTCTAAACAGGAAATTGTCGGGTTGAACATGTTTAGACATGTTCTTACACTAATTACTAAGTTATATTAATGATCAAACAGGTTGTATGTGTTCTACATCGCTAATCATGCATAAATTGCAATTTAAACTTTCTGTTGACTTTTTAATTACACGTTTGACCCGACATTTGACCTAGTTAGAGTGGGAATCAGGGGGAACCCTTTTAAGGGTTTATTACCCACATAATTACCAACTTATAACTACTTTTAATTCGAGATTTGACTGAGCCATTATTAATTAATCTCGAAGTCAAACCGTAATTACGACGGTGTGACTTTTAGCTAAACAACTAAGCTAAACTCAATTAAAGAAGAATTAGCAAACTTACAAAAGTCCTAAGCTTGATTAGTGATCACTTGAGAGTGTCTTGGACCTCCAGAAATGATCAGATTGCAAGAGGAAAGTGTGAAGAACAATGGTTCATATCATGGCCTTTATATAGTGTTTAATCCACCACAAATCTTTGACACATGAGTCTACAACCCACCACAACTAATCAACACATGTTCCTAGTGCTTAGGGGGTGTCTAGGGGCCAAGAAAGATGTGAAAAATCGGTTAGAATCGATCAGATTGCACTCAGAAGGCAAAAACCCAAAGAATTCGGAGTTGGGGACCCCTCGCGTGACGCTAAGCCCCCCCCCCCCCCCGGGCCTCGCGTCGCGCTAGGCCTAGTCTGATCAAATCTTCAATTTTTGATTTTTTTGCGATTTGATCCTTGGCTCTTCAAAATTCGATTAGGCACTTGTTTCTTGCATCATGAACCATTATAATTGATCTATAAGGGCTTTAAAACATATACCCACTTTGTTAAGTCCCCGGTTAACTTTATTGTTACCCGAAAAGTCCTAACTTTCAACGTTTACGTTTTAACCCTTCGCACACGAATTTGATCATAACTTTCTCATACGATAACGAAACTTTATGAAATTTAAATTGTGCATTCTAGTGAGCATAATTAACCGTTACAAAGCTTCAAGTTTGTCAAAAGGTCACTCAGAGGTATAACTTAAACATGTTGAGACATTTAGCCCCTGTAGTTTGTAATCTCTCACTTTTAGCTCCGTATGATCCATGATTTATTCGTTTGAAGGTATGAGCATCTTGTAGGGTTAATATACAATATATTTATTCACTGTTGACATTTAGAATACATATATCCACATACTTTCCATGATTGTCAACTTTAGCCCTTCTATAATATTCTTTCACACGTTTAAACATTTGACACGTGTCTATACATTATAGGAAGTGAATTTTCGAGGTGTTACATCCTCACCCCCTTAAAATAAATCTCGACCCGAGATTTACTGAAATAAATAAGGGTACTTTTCTTTCATCGTGGATTCAACCTCCCACGTATATTCGGGACCTCTACAGGCATCCCATTTGACCTTTACAATAGGTACATGCTTCCTTCGAAGCTTCTTTACCTGTCGATCTTCAATCGACAAAGGTTTTTCCACAAATTTTAAGCTCTCATCTATATGCACATCTGTATGTGGTATAACCAGTGATTCATCAGCGAAGCACTTTTTCAGATTGCAGATGTGGAACACATTGTGAATTCCACTGAGCTCTTCCGGTAAGTTTAACTTATAGGAAACTGACCTGACACGTTCGATAACCTCGAAAGGTCCTATGTATCTCGGGCTTAGCTTGCCTTTCTTACCAAATCGCATTACCCCCTTCCAGGGTGATACTTTAAGCAACACTTTGTCACCTACTTCGAAGTGAAAAGCTTTACGCTTTGGATCTGCGTAGCTCTTCTGCCTATCCCGGGCAGCTTTGAGACGGTCACGAATCTGGACAATCTTGTCCGTCGTTTCAAAGACTATTTCTGGTCCTGATAATTGGACATCTCCAACTTCTGCCCAACAAATGGGCGATCTACACTTTCTACCGTATAATGCCTCAAAAGGCGCAGCCTTAATACTGGTATGGTAGCTATTGTTGTAGGAGAATTCGACTAAGGGTAGGTGCTTATCCCAACTACCACCCAAGTCAATCGCACATGCACGTAGCATGTCTTCTAACGTTTGAATAGTACGCTCACTCTGACCGTCAGTCTGAGGATGATAAGCCGTACTAAAATTCAAGCGTGTGCCCAAGGATTGTTGGAAGCTCTTCCAAAAATGTGACGTATATCTAGTATCTCGGTCAGAGATAATAGACACAGGTATGCCATGTAAGGCTACAATCTTATCAACGTATAACTGGGCTAACATGTCGGAGCTATAAGTCTCCTTGATGGGTAAGAAATGTGCTGACTTAGTCAGTCTATCAACTATAACCCATATTGTATCATTTCCTTTCCTTGTTTTGGGTAACTTGGTGATAAAATCCATAGTTACCATTTCCCACTTCCACGTAGGAAGTTCAGGCTGTTGTAGCAAGCCTGACGACTTTTGATGCTCGGCTTTGACTTGCGCACATGTCAAGCATTTAGCTACATAGGTGGCTACAGACTTTTTCAAGCCTATCCACCAATAATTTGCCTTTAGATCCTGGTACATCTTATCAGCTCCAGGATGAATGGAGTATTTGGAACTATGGGCTTCCTGGAGGATGACATCACGAAGTCCTCCATGAATTGGAACCCATATTCGCCCATTTAATCTTAGAATTCCGTCCTTGCTAAGAGTTAACTGCTCCTCAGTTACTCCTAACTTTTCATTAGGATAGTTAGCTTCCAACACAGCTTCCTTCTGTGCAGCTAACAACCTTTCAATCAAATTATTCTTTATCTCCATGCGCTTGGCATTGATTCGGATGGGTTTCACCCTCTCCTTTCGACTCAAGGCATCGGCGACTACATTCGCCTTGCCGGGATGATATCTGATTTCACAATCATAATCATTTAAAGTTTCCATCCAACGGCGTTGCCTCATGTTTAAATCTTTCTGATTAAATAGGTGCTGGAGGCTCTTGTGATCAGAATAGATCACACACTTGATTCCGTAAAGATAATGCCTCCACAGTTTTAGTGCGAATACAACGGCACCCAATTCCAAGTCGTGGGTGGTGTAATTCTTTTCATGCACCTTTAACTGCCGTGATGCATAGGCAATAACCTTGCCTTTTTGCATAAGCACACACCCCATGCCAGTGTGTGAAGCATCGCAGTAAACCACAAAATCTTCTATTCCCTCTGGCAATGTCAGTACTGGGGCGTTGCTCAACTTCTGCTTTAGTATATCAAAGGATTCTTGCTGTTTAGGGCCCCAAACAAACTTTACTTTCTTCTTGGTTAAGGAAGTTAGGGGTGCAGCAATCCTTGAAAAATTTTCAATGAAACGCCTGTAATATCCTGCCAATCCCAGGAAGCTACGAATCTCTGTAGGCGTCTTTGGTTCTTGCCAGTTCATAACTGCTTCAACCTTAGCGGGATCCACTTGGATACCACACTCACTCACCACATGTCCAAGAAATTGGACTTCTCGCAGCCAAAATTCACACTTAGAGAATTTGGCATAGAGCTTCTCTTGGTGTAGAAGTTTGAGAATACATCGAAGGTGTTTCTCATGGTCAGCTTGATTCTTCGAATAGATAAGAATGTCGTCAATGAAAACGATGACAAATTTATCCAGGTACGGCTTGCAAACGCGATTCTTGAGATCCATGAACGCGGCTGGGGCATTGGTGAGCCCAAAAGGCATCACTAGGAACTCGTAATGACCATAACGAGTCCTAAATGCTGTTTTGTGCACGTCTTCATCTCTAACCTTCAGTTTATGGTAGCCTGACCGCAAGTCAATCTTCGAAAAATAACTTGCTCCTTGCAATTGATCGAACAAATCGTCGATCCTGGGTAAAGGATATCTATTTTTTATCGTGATTTTATTAAGCTCACGATAATCGATGCACAGACGCATCGATCCATCCTTCTTCTTGACAAACAGGACTGGTGCTCCCCAAGGAGACGAACTAGGTTTAATGAAACCTTTAGCTAGTAATTCATCCAGCTGTGTCCTCAATTCTTTCATCTCCGTTGGAGCCAACCTATAGGGTGCTCTGGCAACTGGTGCTGCTCCGGGGATGATATCAATCCTAAATTCCACTTGCCTATCTGGTGGCAAACCAGGTAGTTCTTCTGGAAAAACTTCTGGGAATTCAGAAATAACAGGGATGTCTTCTATCTTTGGTTTAGGCTCATCAATAATCACTTGTGCCATGTAGATGACACAACCCTTCTTTAAACATTTTGAAGCCTTGAGCATAGTAGCTTGCTCAGGCAGCCCATACTGGGTATCTCCCCGAATGGTAAGTGATTCACCAGACGGAGTCTTTATCACCACTTGCTTTCTGTTGCAGACGATTTGGGCCTGGTTGCGAGATAACCAGTCCATACCCAGAACTATGTCAAAACCGGCCAACTTAAAGGGGAGTAGAGACAGAGGAAAAGAATGGTTCTTAATGGATATAACACACCCATCTAACACAGTTGAGACGGTTTCTAGTGTGCCATCTGCTAACTCCACCTCATAATTCATATTTAAGGTTTTGACAGGTAATTTCAGCAATTCACAAAACTTATGATCTACAAATGACTTATCAGCGCCTGAATCAAATAGTACTCTAGCATAGACGTCATTTACAAGGAAAGTACCTGTAATAACGTTGTCGTCTAGTACCGCTTCCTTTGCGTCCATTCTGAAGACTCTAGCATTAGTCTTCTTGGCCTCTTCAGGCTTCTTTGCGTATTTCGGGCAGTTGGTCTTAATGTGCCCCTTTTCATTACAACGGTAGCATGTTGCGTCTTTCATCTTCTTTCAATCCAAGGTTTTGTGATCCGTGGACTTGCATATTCCACAAGCATAGGTTTTCGACTGAGTCTGTGAGTTCGACTCAAGTCTGCACTTTCCAAAGTGCTGTTTCTTGCATATCTTGCATTTGGGCTTCTCACCAGAATGATGCCCATCTTTCCTTGACTCAGATCCTTTCTTGTTGTCACCGTTCCCACGGTGCTTCTTGTTCAATCTGCGTGAACTAACATCTTCACGCTTTCTCTTCTCAGCCTCCTTATTCCTCAGCGATCTTTGCCTGACCGCATCCAAAGTGAGTGACAAGGAGATGTCAGCTACAGATCTAAAAGTAGCTGGCCGAGAAGCCTTTACGCTTGCCTTGATTTCCGGGGCTAAACCACCGATAAAACGAGCTATTCTTTTTGGTTCCGGGGTTACCAGATAAGGAACCAACCGGGACATCGTGTTGAAGCTCGTTAGGTAAGCTTGACAGTCAAGGTTTGTCATCACCAATGATAGAAAACCAGACTCTATCTTCTCCACCTCATGCTGAGGGCAGTAATTTTCCCTGATGAGGGCAAAAAATTAATCCCATGACATGTTGTACAATGGGATTTTCCCGGTGGCTTAAATCAGAGATCTCCACCATGCTAAAGCTTCACCCTTAAAAGACTGTGACATAAACTTGACCACATCTCTCTCAGCGCATCCGCTGATATCCACAACCGTATCCATCTCGTCTAGCCATGTCATACAGTCAATGGCCCCTTTTTCCCCAGTGAAGTCCCGGGGCTTACATGAAACAAAGTATTTATATGAGCATCCCTTCTCACGAGGTCCTTGGTTCAATACAATGTTTTAAGATGGAGCACTGTGGCGGTTTGAGGAGTGTCGGTCATCATCTTTCTTCGGTTCGTCCTTCTTGGACGGTGGCTTTGAAGGCTGTGTAGATAGGGTCCTACTACGAGTCCCACTATACTCTTCGTATTGCCGTTCCAATGCCTTAGTAACTGCGTCGTCTACCAACGCTTTTAATTTAGCACCCGTTAAAGTAACTCGGGCGTTATTAATATTCTCCACAGGATGGCTATTAAGTTCGTCTGAGTTAGCCATTTTAATTGAACTGTTACAGAAAACAAGGACAATAGTTTATTCGGGAGTTTATTATGGAATTGCCCCTTAGGGTAATTCATTAACCATGGTAAACAGAGACCATATTTGGTTAATTTATTTGTCGTATTTATTTAGGATTTCTATAATAATTTATCCTAATTATAAAACAATAACAGTTTTATTTGTGGCACAAAAGGCCTAGTCACATAGACATTTTAATTTATGAGCTATGATTTCAGAGAATCAGAGCATGAAAATATACTGGCACAATAGGCCTAGTCACAAAGACAATTATAAATTATATGCTAGGATTTCAGAGAATCAAAGAATTTGAGGTTTGAACCTAGTTCATTACCTTTTCGGACAGGGAGTCAACGCTACCACTGTCTTTTGGCTCATATGGAAATGAGCAGGGCCCGTAGGCACTATATTACCACGTATGGTAAAAATATGATCATCTTAATTGATGATGTAAACCCAGGATTCAGAGATCATTAAACTGGGTTAGGAATCTTCTAAAGAACTCCTTTATAAAAATGACGTATGTGATTTTTAATGAATCACGTCTGCCAAGAGTGTTAACATATTTTCAGATGTTAACAGGGATACGAATCTTTTAGAACAGGTCTTACCATCTTGGCCAGGTCTTTATAATGACACTCAGGCTAGGTTTCACTCATAAGATTCTTATTAATATTTAATATAGGCAGATTAACGTTTAAAAGGAATGATTTGATTTCATATATAAATTGTTTATGCACATAAGGCAAACATGGAATTTATAAACATAACATTCCATTAATTTATTAAAATATTACACGCTGCCCTAAACAGGTCTTTTCAAATAACAAACTTACCCACGCAGGGGTTTAAATAAAGATTTACCCATGCAGGGGCTTAACAACACACATACCCACGCAGGGGCTTAATAACATACTAGTCCACGCAGGGACTTACACAAATAACATACCCTCGTAGGGGTTTACAGAAAGATAGACCCACGCAGGGGTCAAAACAAACAAGCATACCCACGCAGGGGTTTTTACAACAATTGGAAGGATTCAGCGGTCCTTCTTGCTCTTTCCTTTGATCAAGCTTGTTAATCCTTGGAAGAAGCTTTGTCTCTCCTGGCGGTCGCGGCGAAAGTCCCGCTCAACCTGATCCAATCTATGAAGAATTTCCTCCCGTTCTAGGGGAGAAAATCGTGGCGGCTGCGATTGCGTCCATATAACAGGTCTGGCCGGTATCTGGTACCCCCGAGTTGGGTACCCTACTTCCCAAGGAGCGCCATAGGGTCCTTCTGGGTTAAAGGCATTGTAATTTGCCGCTACCATGTAGGGGTCGGCTTCACCGTAACCGTAGTTGTGGTGAGCCGGTGGTTCAAACGGGTTGTACGCCATCGAACCCGTGTATGCTGGAATTGGGTTATCAAAACCCAACGGTGGTGGCTGTGGTACAGCTGGGTTAGAAGGTCTACCCATTTGTGGGTCCTCCTGACGTGGCGGATAGTGGCTGCCACTTGACTGACGCGGAGAGCTGAAATGAAAGTCTCCTGCTCGAGAAGACATACGCGCTCCGGTTCTCCTACGCCTTGGTGGTTGTGGAGGTGCCGGTTGAACTGGTGGCGGTGGAGGTGGTGGCGTGACTGCCACAAACCGTGAATCCACAGAGGGATCCTGTTGCTGCTGTTGCTGCTGCTGATGAGGCGACGAATGGTGAGGAGGTGTATAGAACCATTCGTGCCGGGTAAACATAGCTTGAAAGCTATCTGGACCAACATAGGGTGATCCGTGGAACGAAGATTCGTCAGAGATCTCTATCGGGTGGTTTGGTGTACCACTGGCTGGTTCGACGGGGTCTGTGTCCTCGTCCATATCGTCCGCGTGATCACCTGAGAAATGGTCATCTGGCCCCAGTGGGTTAAAACCCGTTGGTTCTGGTATGAAATCGGCCGGGTTAAACCGGCCCCTGAAGACTGGTGTAGGGTCACCAAAAGAATGATGCGATAAAGATCGCTGTAGCGGTATGTAAGAGGGTTGAGGGTTGTTGGGCTCATTTTCCGAGTATGGCCCACATGAGTTATGCACGGGAGGTGTCGAACTATGTGAGACCGACCGTCTAGCCGGCTCGAAAAGGTTTCTCCGGTTCTGCCGGGGATCGTCACTCTCCGTGGTAGATGGAGCTCGCACATTCGAAGGTCCAGCTTCATTATCATTGGGGGCGGTGATTGGCCCCTTGCCTCTTCCCCTTCTCCTGAAGAATCTTGGCGGCATTTTTAATTCCTGTCAATATATCATGAGATAACAATAATAATATATAAATTTAAAGTAAAGGACAAAACAAAACCAAGTGGAATTTGTCCTATGTTATATGTCTAGACTCGAAAGTTTAGAAATGTGCACTTGTGTTATTGAGATTAAACACAAAAGGCTAGTGTTTAATTCACTCAATGTTGGCTCTGATACCAACCTGTCACACCCCGTTTTCCACGTGTCACCGGTGGGCCCGGTGGAGAGTATCGTGACGTCATGGTTGGTAACGTAATAGTCAAACAACACAATATAAAAATATGCACAGCGGAAGCAAATTGAAAGATATATATCAACCGAATTTAATATTGTAATATCAAATGTCACAATATTCGGAAGTTTATCCACAGAAGGATCGTAAATAAAATATGAAGCAATAGTTCAACAGACTTCAGGCATCTTAAGCTTGCGAGACTTCTAATGATGCTAAGGAGAAATCCCAGCCAATTACGCTTAGTACCTGCATTTAATCTTTTTGGGAAAATACGTCAGTTTACACTGGTAAATACATTCAACTGACTCATTTTGGAAAATGATTGAAAATTTGTTTGGATGCACATGGCATAAACATTTTATTTAACTTGGGAGAATTATTTAAAATATATAATCTTGTGAACGAATTACATGTTCCTTGTGCGTTCAGTAGCCCGGATCTTGTCCGAGTTAAAGATCAATAGACACACCACAATATTCTTTTGTGCACTGACGGGTGTACGCCTACACCCCGCGCTTAAGTAGTGGCCATTTCGTAAAATGATGCCAAGGATATCCGGGACATGGTCATTAACCCCCCAAAGGCTTTAAGTAACAAGACTGTTTAAACGAGCCGATCAAATTATTCAATTAACCACCCAACGATGGAAGATTTGATGCCCGATCAAGCGGTATTCTATATACCGTAACCCAAGCCCGTATAGGGAAAATAAGTTAAAAGTATTTACCTGAGCAATGTATAAATCACAATAAGCAAAATGCACGTAGCTTTTACTGGTACTCCTAATCTGGAACGAAGGTTTATATTAACCTATTAGAATTCTAACGGGTCTTTAATTAAGCTTAAGCTTAGACCGGCTAGTTTCAAAGGCACGGTTCGTACGCACGATTAAGCGAAGACCGGATAGAATGTGATTTAGACCCGACAAGTTCAGAGACTTGTTTAATATGGGTATTTCATACACATTCTGGATTTTGAGATAAAACCGATAAGGTTTGACCTGTTTCGGCTAATTTATGTAAACTTGTTACATAAACCGAACCGAACGCGTAATAAGCGTAACGGGTATCCGTAAGAGCCATATACAGGTTTCCTAAGTTAATATGCTTCAAATATGTTGTGACATCAGTAAGATGTCTTTTATTATGCCCGAAACGAATTTAAACACAAACTATGCCCCGTAGGGGTAGTTTGGTCATTTTAAAGGTTGTAAAAGAGTTTAAGTGTTAACCTGAGTTACAGGCCTGATGTAATCAGCAATTATACTCAATTTTCTAAGTTATATCAGTAGGTTAAAGTATATAAGTGAAATTTATCAATTATAACCAAACTATACCCCGTAGGGGTATTTTGGTAATTTCACGTAAGCCGAAAAGCTCAAAACTGAAGTCTGAGTTTATCAACCTTTGCTTGCTGTTAAAATATTATAATTTGCCTTAAATATCAGTAGGTATCACCCTTGTATGTTTAAAAATAGTTTTAGTACATACTATGCGCTAAAAACGCTTAATAAGGCGATTAGAAGCCATTTACGGGTTCAATACATAAAGCTGATATTTTTATCATTCCAGAAGGCTTAAAATAATTTATTTAACATATCTAATCAGTAGCAAAAGGTTTGGAGTCATTTATATATGTAAAACTCATTTTATGGCCCGTAAGGGCAAAACCGACAATTACCGGATTAACCCTACGACTACTAGTTATGCTCAGCCTAAAATTAATTAAAAATCCTTAAAAATCCCAAAATAATATATTACATCAGTGGGTAATGAGTTTGATATCAAAAAGTAGGCTTAACTAGGCTATATGCTAATTACGCCGTTTTATTAACATAAAGCTTTCATTTTACGCTTACGAGCATAACTCTTAATCTACAATTCAAACTGATGTCAAACTTTGCATACAAGTTTATATATTAGTAATTAAAGTTTCTACTCTTTTACATTTCCCAAAATCACGTTTTAAGGTAATAAGGGCATAATGGTCAACATATGATCAATTAACGGAAATATGCATATTAATTGGATAACTAATGAACCAAGGTGTATAATCACAGAGGTTTATATTAGCATGTAAACTGGTCCAAATGAAGCTCTTAGGTATTTCTAAATCATACCATAACGGCTCAGAACTGAAAGTCAAAGTATAAGTCAAACTATGCGACTTTCGGTTCCGAACCGGGTCTAAACAGGAAATTGTCGGGTTGAACATGTTTAGACATGTTCTTACACTAATTACTAAGTTATATTAATGATCAAACAGTTTGTATGTGTTCTACATCGCTAATCATGCATAAATTGCAATTTAAACTTTCTGTTGACTTTTTAATTACACGTTTGACCCGACATTTGACCTAGTTAGAGTGGGAATCAGGGGGAACCCTTTTAAGGGTTTATTACCCACATAATTACCAACTTATAACTACTTTTAATTTGAGATTTGACTGAGCCATTATTAATTAATCTCGAAGTCAAACCGTAATTACGACGGTGTGACTTTTAGCTAAACAACTAAGCTAAACTCAATTAAAGAAGAATTAGCAAACTTACAAAAGTCCTAAGCTTGATTAGTGATCACTTGAGAGTGTCTTGGAGCTCCAGAAATGATCAGATTGCAAGAGGAAAGTGTGAAGAACAATGGTGCATATCATGGCCTTTATATAGTGTTTAATCCACCACAAATCTTTGACACATGAGTCTACAACCCACCACAACTGATCAACACATGTTCCTAGTGCTTAGGGGGTGTCTAGGGGCCAAGAAAGATGTGAAAAATCGGTTAGAATCGATCAGATTGCACTCAGCAGGCAAAAACCCAAAGAATTCGGAGCTGGGGACCCCTCGCGTGACGCTAAGCCCCCCCCCCTCCCCCAGGGCCTCGCGTCGCGCTAGGCCTAGTCTGATCAAATCTTCAATTTTTGATTTTTTTGCGATTTGATCCTTGGCTCTTCAAAATTTGATTAGGCACTTGTTTCTTGCATCATGAACCATTATAATTGATCTATAAGGGCTTTAAAACATATACCCACTTTTTTAAGTCCCCGGTTAACTTTATTGTTACCCGAAAAGTCCTAACTTTCAACGTTTACGTTTTAACCCTTCGCACACGAATTTGATCATAACTTTCTCATACGATAACGAAACTTTATGAAATTTAAATCGTGCATTCTAGTGAGCATAATTAACCGTTACAAAGCTTCAAGTTTGTCAAAAGGTCACTCAGAGGTATAACTTAAACATGTTGACACATTTAGCCCCTGTAGTTTGTAATCTCTCACTTTTAGCTCCGTATGATCCATGATTTATTCGTTTGAAGGTATGAGCATCTTGTAGGGTTAATATACAATATATTTATTCACTGTTGACATTTAGAATACGTATATCCACATACTTTCCATGATTGTCAACTTTAGCCCTTCTATAATATTCTTTCACACGTTTAAACATTTGACACGTGTCTATACATTATAGGACGTGAATTTTCGAGGTGTTACAACGGGCCTGTCCAACGTGAATGTAATTTTCCTGGAAATAAACGCAACCTCGAGTTGTAGAGAAGAACAAGATCGCCCGCTTGGAATTGTTTATGGTCCTTCAAGCATTTATCATGCAATCTCTTGGTGCGCTCTTTGTATAACACGGAGCTTTCATAAGCGTGTTGTCGTAGCTCCTCTAACTCGTGAATCTGAAGGAACCGGGCTTCACCTCCGGTTTTTAGATCCAGATTTGCAGTTTTTAGAGCCCACATCGCTTTGTGCTCCAACTCCACAGGTAAATGACACGCTTTTCCGTAAACAAGCCTAAAGGGAGTAGTCCCAATAGGGGTCTTGTAAGCCGTACTGAAAGCCCACAATGCTTCATCAAGTTTGTCTGACCAGTCCTTGCGGTTTGCACCTACCGACCGCTCAAGGATTCATTTCAACCCCCGGTTTGTGACCTCCACCTGCCCGCTCGTTTGTGGATGATAGGGCGTGGATAAACGGTGATGCACACCATAGCGGGACAAAGCTTTCTCAAGCTGTGTATTGCAGAAGTGAGTCCCTCTGTCACTGATAAGCGCCTTCGGTGCACCAAACCGGGCAAACAAACTCTTTAAAAATCTCACGACTACCCTGGCATCATTGGTGGGTAAGGCCTGTGCCTCCGCCCACTTTGATACATAATCAACTGCAACCAGGATATATTTATTTCCTCGTGAGGGGGGAAATGGTCCCATGAAGTCTATCCCCCAGATATCAAAGACTTCACATACTTGTATCCAATTCTGAGGCATTTCGGCACGTGCCGATATATTTGCTGCCCTCTGGCAGGAATCGCACGCTCTGACCCAACTCTGCGCATCACAAAATATTGTCGGCCAATAAAACCCGGAATCAAGCACCTTCTTAGCGGTGAAATTGGCTCCATGGTGGCCTCCAGTAGGTCCCTCATGACAGTGGCGTAGAATGTCAGTCGCCTCCTTTCCTGAAACGCATCTCCTTATCACCTGATCAGCACCAACCCTAAACAAGAAAGGATCGTCCCAAATGTAGTGCTTAACATCCGAAAAGAATTTTCTCTTTTGTTGGTGAGTCAACCCTTTAATTAGGATCCCGCAAGCAAGATAGTTCGCAAAGTCGGCGAACCAAGGTAGGATAGAGTTTAGTTTGCAAAAGTATCAAGTCTCCTAGTTTATAGAATACATGCCACATCCCAAAGTTTAAAACAAAAAGGGATCGAGTATTGACGTTGCTAGTAAGATTGGTTGTATGGCTGGAATTGCTGACCCTGAGCCTGCTGCGGCGCTGGAGGGCGCTGGGCAAATCCTAGTGGGTTTTGATTTTCCCACATTCGCTCGCCACCCAAAATTTGGGTGATTTCTCCATCCCGGGTTGTATGTATTGCTGTAGGGATTGTTCTGCGGCCTCACCTGATTACTCACAAAATCCACTTCTTCTTGGCCCTCATACACGACTCCCTGAAAGCATGCACCAGGCTCATGTGACGCTCCGCACTGGTCACACCCTGAACCAGCTTGCGCAGCTATCTGGGACTTATCGAATTTCGCTGAAAGAGCTGAGATTTGTGCAGTAATGGCCGTGTAGTCGTCCACAGCGTGAACTCCTGGGCGAGGCGATGATGATGATGTTTTTGTCCGGCCTCTATCTCCTTCTCGACGCGGGCTAGACTTCAACGCAGCTTTTTCTATGATATCATAAGCTTAATTCGGCGTCTTCGTTCCTAGATCGCCTCCTGCATTCACATTTAATCTCTCCTGCGTGTTGTAACTAAGCCATTGATAGAACGTCAAGACCAGCTGTCTCTTAGAGAAGCCATGATGTGGTACATCAATTAACAAATCTTTAAATCGCTCCCAGGCCGCGTGCAATGACTCTCCCTCATCTTGGCGAAAGGTCACAATCCGGTTTCTCAACTTGGTTGTTTTCTCAGGCGGAAAGTATTTTTGCATGAATAACTCCGCCAGCTCATTCCAGGTCCTGATGGACCCAGCTGGAAGTGATATAAGCCAAGCTCTCGCTTTGTCACGCAATGAGAATGGAAACAACCTCAACCGAACAGCATCCTCAGAAACACCCCTAATCCTAAACGTCGAACAAACTGCGAGAAAAGCAGCGATATGTCTTCCGGGATCCTCATGCTCACGCCCGTCAAACTGCACCGAATTCTGCACCATATTAATAATACTAGATTTAATTTCAAAAGTAGGTGCATCTATAGTCGGCTGCAAGATGCTCGGCTCCAGGCCTGCTCCTCCGGGCTGATTCGAGTCATTCAAAGGTCGCTCGTCGTCCGCCATGATTGCGTTTCCTGCTGCCCCTGAGTCCTAGGCTTCAGCGGGTACCACCTGCTCCGGCTCACCAGCTGCGAGTAGCAGCGCTACCGCGCCGGATCTATCACGAATACGTCTCCTCAGATCGCGCTCGGCTCGTCTGAAGGCTCAACAGCGTCGGGAACGGGGGTTGAGGATATCAACCTGCAAACGAAAAATTGACACAATGAATATTTTATTATTATAATAATGCCTTTTTTTTGCTGACTTGAAAAAGAATTTATGTAAATAAGGCTGAAAATTTTTATAAAAATTTGAAAATGGGCCCAAAACTTTTATAAAAATCATAATGAATCAAATAATCGAATCGGCTAGTATAAAAATGATTTTTCGGAGCCGAAAAATCAAAGAATAAATGAATAATGAGTTCGAATTCGAACAAATAAATGGAATAAAAAATTTCACAAGTGTTTAAAATAGACTTGGAAAATGAATAAATTAAATTAAAACAAGAAATATTAACAAATAAATAAACGAATAAATGAATCGGAAAATATTCACAAATATTAACAAGTATGTGCACCGATAAAATAATGACTCGGGTCGTTCCTAAAGCTCGCCACCTTCCCCGGCAACGGCGCCAAAAACTTGACGTGTTCGCGTATATACATATTTTTATAATGAATTTACCCACGATTCGGTTTTAAATTTATAAAAGTGATTTATACTTCAACATCAAAACACACACGAAATGGCAAGTGTACCCCGTCATATATGTAGTAAAGTATCGGTAAGAACCAAGTGTCGATCCAAGGAAGTGGGCGGAGGAATAATACTAAACCTTTGTCATTAAATTACCGGAAGGAAGATAAGTTGTGTGATTTTCTAAAAACTAAAATAAGCATAAACAAATAATTATAAAAACATAATAGACTCCAAATAAGAAAATAGATATATAGCCTTGCTTTATACACAACCTAAGCATGTGAACTAAGTCGGTTTTGTCACTTAAAACATTTGGTCATGATGCGTGTGAAGTGTGTATATAAGTTTAAGTATATTTTAAGCCCTTTTACACTTTTTTTAGCCAAGTTTTAAATTTATAAAACACGATATTTACTAACATTAAACACACATATGGGCAAGTGCACCCATCGTGAGCGTAGTATAGTGTTGGTAAGATACCGAGGTCGTCCAAGGACACAAGAGCTTTTAATACCGGTTTATCCTCAACGTCTAATCAAATTAAAAGTTTAGAAAAATGTTTTAAACTAAGAAAATAAAACTATCTAAAATGATGAAAAATAAAAATAAAAGTAAAAACAGATAGACAAGATGAATCACTTGGCTCCGACTCGTGTTTAGTGTAACCTTTGATTATTTCCGCACTTTTGCACTATTTAAGAGATTATCTTAGTTCTTGTAGTAGACCCCTCTTTTGAAGGTGACGTTACCCTCAACCCAGTAGTTTGAGTCAGCAAGGATACAATCCTAAAGGGTCGGATTATTGAAAGATAATTAATTAAGTTATTAATGCATAATGTGGTAGGCCCCTCTTTTGAAGGCGACGTTACCCTCGGCTGTCACACCCTGATATTTCCACGTATTACCAGTGGGCCCGGTGGGGAGTATCGTGACGTAGTTGATATCATCATAGTCAAACAACACAATATATAATATGCACAGCGAAAGCAAAAGATAGATTCATTTCAACTTTAATAAATTGTAATATCAGGTATCACAAATAGTCGAAACAGATCCACAGGCGGATCAAAATAAAGAGGAAACATTGTTCAACAGTTTTATGACATCCAAGCTTGCGAGACTTATTGTGGACGCTAGGAGAAAGCCAGCCTAGTTCGAGTAGTACCTGCACTTAACCTTTTTGGGAAAATACGTCAGTTTACACTGGTAAATACAATTTAACTGACTCATTTTGAGAAGTTTAATAAAATTGATTTGAATGCACGTGGCACAAAATATCTTTTATAACTTGGGATAATTATTTGAATATAATCTTGTAAAAGAATTACATGTTCCTTATGCGTTCAGTAGCCTGATCCGTAGACCGGGTTAAAGATTAATAGACACACCACATTATTTATTTAGGCACTGACGGGTGTACGCCTACACCCCGTGCTTAGGTCGTGGCCATTTCGTAAAATGATGCCAAGGATATCCGGGACATGGTCATTAACCCCCCAAAGGCTTTAAGCAAACAAAACATTTCCAAACGGAGCATTTCAATGATTTAACCTCTATCCGATTAAAGATTCAATGCCCGACCAAGCGGTATTTTATATACCATACCCCAAGCCCGTATAGGGAAAATAAGTTAAAAGTATTTACCTTTGCAAGTATAAATCACCAATAGCAAATGCAGGTAGCTTTTACCGGATCTCCTATTCTGGAACAAAGGTTTATAATAACCTATTAGATTTCTAACGAGTCTTTAATTAAGCTTGAACTTAGACCGGTTAGTTTTTAAAGGATGATACGGTTCGAACGCATGAATAAGCGAAGACCGGAATAGAATGTGATTTAGACCCGACAAGTTTGAAGACTTGTATAATATGGGTAAGCTAAACACATTCTGGATTTTGAGATCAAAATGATAAGGTTTGACCCGCTTTGGTCAATTTATGCAAACTAGTTACATAAACCGAACCGAACGCGAAGAATGCGTAACGGGTAACCATAAGAGCCATATACAGGTTTCCTAAGTTAATATGCCTTAAATATGTTGTGACATCAGTAAGATATCTTTTATTATGCCCGAAACAAATTTAAACTCAAACTATGCCCCGTAGGGGTACTTTGATCATTTATAAGGTTATAAAAGAGTTTGAACAATAATCTGAGTTACAGGTCTGATATAATCAGTAAAAATACTTAATTTACTAAGTTATAACAGTAGGGTATAGCCTTTATGTGAAACTTATTAATTATAACCATACTATGCTTCAAAAGGGCATTTTGGTAATTTCACTTAAGCCAAAAAGGTCAAAACTGAAATCTGAGTTAACAAAATTTTGCTTACTGTTAAAATATTATAATTTACCTAAAATATCAATAGGTATCAACCCTTATATGTTTAAAAATAGTTTTAGTACATACTATGCGTTAAAAACGCTTAAAAAGGCGATTAGGAGCCATTTTCGGGTTCTATATAGAAAGCTGATATTTTTATTATTCCAGAAGGTTTAAAATAATTTATTTATCATATAAAATCAGTAGCAAAAGGTTTGGGGTCAAAAAGATACGTAAAACTCATTTTATAGCCCAAAAGGGCAAAATCGACAATTACCGAATCAAGCTTATAACTCTAAGTTATGCTCAGCCTAAAATTAATTAAAAATCTTCAAAAATCCCAAAATATTATATTACATCAGTGGATAGAAAGTTTGATATCAAAAATCGGGTTTAGATAGGCTATATGCTAATTATGCCATTTAATTCATAAAAAGTCTTCTAATTACGCTAATGAGCATAACTATTAATCTAGACCTCTAACTGATGTCAAATTTTGGGTACAAGTTTATAAATCAGTAATCAAGGTTTCTACTCTTTTATATTTTCAAAAATCATATTTTAAGGTCATTTGGGCATAATGGTCAACATATAAGCATTTAACGGAAACATGCATGTGAATCGGATATCTATTGAACCAAGGTGTATAATCACAGAGGGTTATACTAACATGTAACTAGGTTCAAAAGAAGCTCTAAGGCAATCCTAAACTAGGCTTAAACGGGTCAGAACTGAAAGTCAATGCAAAAGTCAAATTATGCGACTTTCGGTTCCGAACCGAGTCTAATCTAAAAATTGTCGGGTTGAACATGTTTAGACATGTTCTTACATTAATTACCAAGTTATATTAATGATAAAATAGGTTATATGGATCCTACATTGCTAATTATGCATTAATTTGAAAATTGGTATTCTGTTGACTTTTTAAAGTTAGCTTTGACCCGACAATTGACCTAGTTAGAGTGGGAATCAGAGAGTACCCTTTTAAGGGTTTATTACCCACATAAATACCTACTTATAGGTACTTTTAATTCGAGATTTGACTGAACAAATTTTAATTAATCTCGAAGTCAAACCTTAATTACGACGGTTTGACTTTTAGCTATTTAACTAAGCTAAACTGAATTAGGAAGGGTTAAGGACACTTACAAAGGTCCTATGCACGATTAGGAAGTCTAAGGAACTTGGTTGCTGTCCAGAGAAGCTCCAGAAATACACTTGTGAATGTTGCAAATGCAAGTGCCCAAATGTTGCAACTTGGGTGTCCTTATATATGCATTTTGATCACTTAGGATCATGCCAAAGAGGTCTACAAATGTTATGAGATCAGTACAAGTGCCCCTATTGCATGTAAAACCATTGGAGGTGTCTCTGGTATAAGAAAACAACCATTTTAAGTCGGTTACAGACCTGCAACTGGCATCTGCAGGTTTTTTGTCGCTGTGCTGCTCTAGCGGGCCGCGTAAGCCCATAAGGGATTCTTACGCGGGCCGCCTGGCCCTCCAGAACCAGCCAAACAAGTTTCACATATTTACATTTCAGTCCCTGGTGCTTTGTAACGTGGTTTTAACTCTTGTTCTTGCATTTTTGGCCCTCTAACCTTACTTTTAAGGGTTCCAAGGGATTATCAAACACCATTAAGTCCTTGGTTAACTTTGTGATCACCCGTAAGGCCATAAATTTCAACGTTGACGCTTTTAACCCCTCGTATACGAATATTGTCATAACTTTCTCATACGATAACGAAACTTGGTGAAATTTTTATCACATATTCTAGTGAGTATAATTTATCGTTATAAAGCTTCGGGTTTGCTAAAAGGTCACTCAGAGGTATACTTTAAACATGTTGACACATTTAACCCCTGCAGTTTGTAATTCCTCACTTTCTTCCACGATTAGGTTCGTATGATCCATGATTTATTCGTTTAAGGATATAAACATCATGTGGGGATATTGTAAGGTATATTTATCCATTGTCGACATTTTGAACCCTTATATTCACATACTTTTCTTGTTTGTCAACTTTAGTCCCTCTAAAGTATTCTTTCACACGTTCAAAGCTTATGACACGTGTCATTACATTATTAGACATGAATTTTCGAGGTGTTACATCCTCACCCCCTTAAAAGAAATCTCAACCTCGAGATTTACTGAAACAAATGAGGGTACTTTTCTTTCATTGTGGACTCTACCTCCCACGTATACTCGGGACCTCTACGGGCATCCCATTTAACCTTTACAATTGGTACATGCTTCCTCCGAAGCTTCTTGACCTGTCGATCCTCAATCGACAATGGTTTTTCCACAAATTTTAAGCTCTCATCTATATGCACATCCGTATGTGGTATGACTAGCGATGCGTCAGCTAGGCATTTCTTCAGATTGCAGACGTGGAATACATTGTGAATACCCTGGCATCATTGGTGGGTAAGGCCTGTGCCTCCGCCCACTTTGATACATAATCAACTGCAACCAGGATATATTTATTTCCTCGTGAGGGGGGAAATGGTCCCATGAAGTCTATCCCCCAGATATCAAAGACTTCACATACTTGTATCCAATTCTGAGGCATTTCGGCACGTGCCGATATATTTGCTGCCCTCTGGCAGGAATCGCACGCTCTGACCCAACTTTGCGCATCACAAAATATTGTCGGCCAATAAAACCCGGAATCAAGCACCTTCTTAGCGGTGAAATTGGCTCCATGGTGGCCTCCAGTAGGTCCCTCATGACAGTGGCGTAGAATGTCAGTCGCCTCCTTTCCTGAAACGCATCTCCTTATCACCTGATCAGCACCAACCCTAAACAAGAAAGGATCGTCCCAAATGTAGTGCTTAACATCCGAAAAGAATTTTCTCTTTTGTTGGTGAGTCAACCCTTTAATTAGGATCCCGCAAGCAAGATAGTTCGCAAAGTCGGCGAACCAAGGTAGGATAGAGTTTAGTTTGCAAAAGTATCAAGTCTCCTAATTTATAGAATACATGCCACATCCCAAAGTTTAAAACAAAAAGGGATCGAGTATTGACGTTGCTAGTAAGATTGGTTGTATGGCTGGAATTGCTGACCCTGAGCCTGCTGCGGCGCTGGAGCGCGCTGGGCAAATCCTAGTGGGTTTTGATTTTCCCACATTCGCTCGCCACCCAAAATTTGGGTGATTTCTCCATCCCGGGTTGTATGTATTGCTGTAGGGATTGTTCTGCGGCCTCACCTGATTACTCACAAAATCCACTTCTTCTTGGCCCTCATACACGACTCCCTGAAAGCATGCACCAGGCTCATGTGACGCTCCGCACTGGTCACACCCTGAACCAGCTTGCGCAGCTATCTGGGACTTATCGAATTTCGCTGAAAGAGCTGAGATTTGTGCAGTAATGGCCGTGTAGTCGTCCACAGCGTGAACTCCTGGGCGAGGCGATGATGATGATGTTTTTGTCCGGCCTCTATCTCCTTCTCGACGCGGGCTAGACTTCAACGCAGCTTTTTCTATGATATCATAAGCTTAATTCGGCGTCTTTGTTCCTAGATCGCCTCCTGCATTCACATCTAATCTCTCCTGCGTGTTGTAACTAAGCCATTGATAGAACGTCAAGACCAGCTGTCTCTTAGAGAAGCCATGATGTGGTACATCAATTAACAAATCTTTAAATCGCTCCCAGGCCGCGTGCAATGACTCTCCCTCATCTTGGCGAAAGGTCACAATCCGGTTTCTCAACTTGGTTGTTTTCTCAGGCGGAAAGTATTTTTGCATGAATAACTCCGCCAGCTCATTCCAGGTCCTGATGGACCCAGCTGGAAGTGATATAAGCCAAGCTCTCGCTTTGTCACGCAATGAGAATGGAAACAACCTCAACCGAACAGCATCCTCAGAAACACCCCTAATCCTAAACGTCGAACAAACTGCGAGAAAAGCAGCGATATGTCTTCCGGGATCCTCATGCTCACGCCCGTCAAACTGCACCGAATTCTGCACCATATTA
Organism: Helianthus tuberosus; assembly: GCA_030545235.1. Lineage (NCBI taxonomy): Eukaryota > Viridiplantae > Streptophyta > Magnoliopsida > Asterales > Asteraceae > Helianthus > Helianthus tuberosus. Next base: position 137,974,575 of record CM060378.1, read on the forward strand.
ATAATACTAGATTTAATTTCAAAAGTAGGTGCATCTATAGTCGGCTGCAAGATGCTCGGCTCCAGGCCTGCTCCTCCGGGCTGATTCGAGTCATTCAAAGGTCGCTCGTCGTCCGCCATGATTGCGTTTCCTGCTGCCCCTGAGTCCTAGGCTTCAGCGGGTACCACCTGCTCCGGCTCACCAGCTGCGAGTAGCAGCGCTACCGCGCCGGATCTATCACGAATACGTCTCCTCAGATCGCGCTCGGCTCGTCTGAAGGCTCAACAGCGTCGGGAACGGGGGTTGAGGATATCAACCTGCAAACGAAAAATTGACACAATGAATATTTTATTATTATAATAATGCCTTTTTTTTGCTGACTTGAAAAAGAATTTATGTAAATAAGGCTGAAAATTTTTATAAAAATTTGAAAATGGGCCCAAAACTTTTATAAAAATCATAATGAATCAAATAATCGAATCGGCTAGTATAAAAATGATTTTTCGGAGCCGAAAAATCAAAGAATAAATGAATAATGAGTTCGAATTCGAACAAATAAATGGAATAAAAAATTTCACAAGTGTTTAAAATAGACTTGGAAAATGAATAAATTAAATTAAAACAAGAAATATTAACAAATAAATAAACGAATAAATGAATCGGAAAATATTCACAAATATTAACAAGTATGTGCACCGATAAAATAATGACTCGGGTCGTTCCTAAAGCTCGCCACCTTCCCCGGCAACGGCGCCAAAAACTTGACGTGTTCGCGTATATACATATTTTTATAATGAATTTACCCACGATTCGGTTTTAAATTTATAAAAGTGATTTATACTTCAACATCAAAACACACACGAAATGGCAAGTGTACCCCGTCATATATGTAGTAAAGTATCGGTAAGAACCAAGTGTCGATCCAAGGAAGTGGGCGGAGGAATAATACTAAACCTTTGTCATTAAATTACCGGAAGGAAGATAAGTTGTGTGATTTTCTAAAAACTAAAATAAGCATAAACAAATAATTATAAAAACATAATAGACTCCAAATAAGAAAATAGATATATAGCCTTGCTTTATACACAACCTAAGCATGTGAACTAAGTCGGTTTTGTCACTTAAAACATTTGGTCATGATGCGTGTGAAGTGTGTATATAAGTTTAAGTATATTTTAAGCCCTTTTACACTTTTTTTAGCCAAGTTTTAAATTTATAAAACACGATATTTACTAACATTAAACACACATATGGGCAAGTGCACCCATCGTGAGCGTAGTATAGTGTTGGTAAGATACCGAGGTCGTCCAAGGACACAAGAGCTTTTAATACCGGTTTATCCTCAACGTCTAATCAAATTAAAAGTTTAGAAAAATGTTTTAAACTAAGAAAATAAAACTATCTAAAATGATGAAAAATAAAAATAAAAGTAAAAACAGATAGACAAGATGAATCACTTGGCTCCGACTCGTGTTTAGTGTAACCTTTGATTATTTCCGCACTTTTGCACTATTTAAGAGATTATCTTAGTTCTTGTAGTAGACCCCTCTTTTGAAGGTGACGTTACCCTCAACCCAGTAGTTTGAGTCAGCAAGGATACAATCCTAAAGGGTCTGATTATTGAAAGATAATTAATTAAGTTATTAATGCATAATGTGGTAGGCCCCTCTTTTGAAGGCGACGTTACCCTCGGCTGTCACACCCTGATATTTCCACGTATTACCGGTGGGCCCGGTGGGGAGTATCGTGACGTAGTTGATATCATCATAGTCAAACAACACAATATATAATATGCACAGCGAAAGCAAAAGATAGATTCATTTCAACTTTAATAAATTGTAATATCAGGTATCACAAATAGTCGAAACAGATCCACAGGCGGATCAAAATAAAGAGGAAACATTGTTCAACAGTTTTATGACATCCAAGCTTGCGAGACTTATTGTGGACGCTAGGAGAAAGCCAGCCTAGTTCGAGTAGTACCTGCACTTAACCTTTTTGGGAAAATACGTCAGTTTACACTGGTAAATACAATTTAACTGACTCATTTTGAGAAGTTTAATAAAATTGATTTGAATGCACGTGGCACAAAATATCTTTTATAACTTGGGATAATTATTTGAATATAATCTTGTAAAAGAATTACATGTTCCTTATGCGTTCAGTAGCCTGATCCGTAGACCGGGTTAAAGATTAATAGACACACCACATTATTTATTTAGGCACTGACGGGTGTACGCCTACACCCCGTGCTTAGGTCGTGGCCATTTCGTAAAATGATACCAAGGATATCCGGGACATGGTCATTAACCCCCCCAAAGGCTTTAAGCAAACAAAACATTTCCAAACGGAGCATTTCAATGATTTAACCTCTATCCGATTAAAGATTCAATGCCCGACCAAGCGGTATTTTATATACCATACCCCAAGCCCGTATAGGGAAAATAAGTTAAAAGTATTTACCTTTGCAAGTATAAATCACCAATAGCAAATGCAGGTAGCTTTTACTGGATCTCCTATTCTGGAACAAAGGTTTATAATAACCTATTAGATTTCTAACGGGTCTTTAATTAAGCTTGAACTTAGACCGGTTAGTTTTTAAAGGATGATACGGTTCGAACGCATGAATAAGCGAAGACCGGAATAGAATGTGATTTAGACCCGACAAGTTTGAAGACTTGTATAATATGGGTAAGCTAAACACATTCTGGATTTTGAGATCAAAATGATAAGGTTTGACCCGCTTTGGTCAATTTATGCAAACTAGTTACATAAACCGAACCGAACGCGAAGAATGCGTAACGGGTAACCATAAGAGCCATATACAGGTTTCCTAAGTTAATATGCCTTAAATATGTTGTGACATCAGTAAGATATCTTTTATTATGCCCGAAACAAATTTAAACTCAAACTATGCCCCGTAGGGGTACTTTGATCATTTATAAGGTTATAAAAGAGTTTGAACAATAATCTGAGTTACAGGTCTGATATAATCAGTAAAAATACTTAATTTACTAAGTTATAACAGTAGGGTATAGCCTTTATGTGAAACTTATTAATTATAACCATACTATGCTTCAAAAGGGCATTTTGGTAATTTCACTTAAGCCAAAAAGGTCAAAACTGAAATCTGAGTTAAAAAAATTTTGCTTACTGTTAAAATATTATAATTTACCTAAAATATCAGTAGGTATCAACCCTTATATGTTTAAAAATAGTTTTAGTACATACTATGCGTTAAAAATGCTTAAAAGGCGATTAGGAGCCATTTTCGGGTTCTATATAGAAAGCTGATATTTTTATTATTCCAGAAGGTTTAAAATAATTTATTTATCATATAAAATCAGTAGCAAAAGGTTCGGGGTCAAAAAGATACGTAAAACTCATTTTATAGCCTAAAAGGGCAAAATCGACAATTACCGAATCAAGCTTATAACTCTAAGTTATGCTCAACCTAAAATTAATTAAAAATCTTCAAAAATCCCAAAATATTATATTACATCAGTGGGTAGAAAGTTTGATATCAAAAATCGGGTTTAGATAGGCTATATGCTAATTATGCCATTTAATTCATAAAAAGTCTTCTAATTACGCTAATGAGCATAACTATTAATCTAGACCTCTAACTGATGTCAAATTTTGGGTACAAGTTTATAAATCAGTAATCAAGGTTTCTACTCTTTTATATTTTCAAAAATCATATTTTAAGGTCATTTGGGCATAATGGTCAACATATAAGCATTTAACGGAAACATGCATGTGAATCGGATATCTATTGAACCAAGGTGTATAATCACAGAGGGTTATACTAACATGTAACTAGGTTCAAAAGAAGCTCTATGGCAATCCTAAACTAGGCTTAAATGGGACAGAACTGAAAGTCAATGCAAAAGTCAAATTATGCGACTTTCGGTTCCGAACCGAGTCTAATCTAAAAATTGTCGGGTTGAACATGTTTAGACATGTTCTTACATTAATTACCAAGTTATATTAATGATAAAATAGGTTACATGGATCCTACATTGCTAATTATGCATTAATTTGAAAATTTGTATTCTGTTGACTTTTTAAAGTTAGCTTTGACCCGACAATTGACCTAGTTAGAGTGGGAATCAGAGAGTACCCTTTTAAGGGTTTATTACCCACATAAATACCTACTTATAGGTACTTTTAATTCGAGATTTGACTGAACAAATTTTAATTAATCTCGAAGTCAAACCTTAATTACGACGGTTTGACTTTTAGCTATTTAACTAAGCTAAACTGAATTAGGAAGGGTTAAGGACACTTACAAAGGTCCTATGCACGATTAGGAAGTCTAAGGAACTTGGTTGCTGTCCAGAGAAGCTCCAGAAATACACTTGTGAATGTTGCAAATGCAAGTGCCCAAATGTTGCAACTTGGGTGTCCTTATATATGCATTTTGATCACTTAGGATCATGCCAAAGAGGTCTACAAATGTTATGAGATCAGTACAAGTGCCCCTATTGCATGTAAAACCATTGGAGGTGTCTCTGGTATAAGAAAACAACCATTTTAAGTCGGTTACAGACCTGCAACTGGCATCTGCAGGTTTTTTGTCGCTGTGCTGCTCTAGCGGGCCGCGTAAGCCCATAAGGGATTCTTACGCGGGCCGCCTGGCCCTCCGAAACCAGCCAAACAAGTTTCACATATTTACATTTCAGTCCCTGGTCCTTTGTAACGTGGTTTTAACTCTTGTTCTTGCATTTTTGGCCCTCTAACCTTACTTTTAAGGGTTCCAAGGGATTATCAAACACCATTAAGTCCTTGGTTAACTTTGTGATCACCCGTAAGGCCTTAAATTTCAACGTTGACGCTTTTAACCCCTCGTATACGAATATTGTCATAACTTTCTCATACGATAACGAAACTTGGTGAAATTTTTATCACATATTCTAGTGAGTATAATTTATCGTTATAAAGCTTCGAGTTTGCTAAAAGGTCACTCAGAGGTATACTTTAAACATGTTGACACATTTAACCCCTGCAGTTTGTAATTCCTCACTTTCTTCCACGATTAGGTTCGTATGATCCATGATTTATTCGTTTAAGGATATAAACATCATGTGGGGCTATTGTAAGGTATATTTATCCATTGTCGACATTTTGAACCCTTATATTCACATACTTTTCTTGTTTGTCAACTTTAGTCCCTCTAAAGTATTCTTTCACACGTTCAAAGCTTATGACACGTGTCATTACATTATTAGACATGAATTTTCGAGGTGTTACATCCTCACCCCCTTAAAAGAAATCTCGACCTCGAGATTTACTGAAAAAAATGAGGGTACTTTTCTTTCATTGTGGACTCTACCTCCCACGTATACTCGGGACCTCTACGGGCATCCCATTTAACCTTTACAATTGGTACATGCTTCCTCCGAAGCTTCTTGACCTGTCGATCCTCAATCTACAATGGTTTTTCCACAAATTTTAAGCTCTCATCTATATGCACATCCGTATGTGGTATGACTAGCGATGCGTCAGCTAGGCATTTCTTCAGATTGCAGACGTGGAATACATTGTGAATACCACTGAGCTCTTCAGGTAAGTTTAACTTGTAAGCCACTGACCCGACACATTCGATGATCTCGAATGGTCCTACATACCTTGGGCTTAACTTACCTTTCTTACCAAATCGCATCACTCCTTTCCAGGGCGATACTTTAAGCAAAACTTTATCACCAACCTCGAACTTTAGAGGTTTACGCCTTAAATTTGCGTAGCTTTTCTGCCTATCTCTGGCAGCTTTCAGGCAGTCACGAATCTGGACAATCTTGTCCGTCGTTTCAAAGACTAAATCAGGTCCTGATAATTGAACTTCTCCTACTTCCGCCCAACAAATAGGCGTTCTGCATTTTCTACCATATAATGCCTCAAAAGGCACAGCCTTAATGCTCGTATGATAGCTATTATTATAGGAGAACTCGATCAATGGCAGGTGGTTATCCCAACTACCACCTAAATCAATTACACATGCACGAAGCATGTCTTCCAAAGTTTGGATGGTACGCTCACTCTGCCCATCTGTCTGAGGGTGGTAAGCCGTACTAAAATTCAAACGCGTGCCCAAAGACTGTTGGAAACTTTTCCAAAAATGTGATGTGTATCTCGTATCTCTGTCAGAGATAATTGACACTGGGACGCCATGCAGAGATACAATTTTGTCTACGTACAATTGGGCTAACATGTCAGAGCTATAAGTCTCCTTAATGGGTAGGAAATGTGCTGACTTAGTCAGTCTATCTACTATCACCCATATAGTATCATTTCTCTTCCTTGTCTTTGGCAACTTGGTGATGAAATCCATTGTCACCATCTCCCACTTCCATGTGGGAAGTTCATGTTGTTGTAGCAAACCTGACGGCTTTTGGTGTTCATCTTTGACTTGCGCGCATGTTAAACATTTAGCTACATAGGTAGCTATAGACTTCTTTAAGCCTATCCACCAATAGTTCGCCTTCAGATCCTGGTACATCTTATCAGCTCCAGGATGAACGGAGTATTTAGAACTATGGGCTTCTTGGAGGATAACATCCCGAAGACCTCCATAAATTGGAACCCATATTCGTCCATTTAACCTCAGAATTTCGTCCTTATCATAGGATAACTGCTCGTCAGTTACTCCTAGCTTTTCATTAGGGTAATTAGCTTCCAACACAGCTTCCTTCTGTGCAGCTAACAATCTTTCATTCAAACTATTCCTTATCTCAATGCTCTTGGCATTGATTCTTATAGGCTTTACTCTTTCCTTTCTACTTAAGGCATCAGCAACTACATTTGCTTTGCCAAGATGGTATCTTATCTCACAGTCATAACCATTCAGAGTTTCCATCCAACTTCGTTGCCTCATGTTTAAATCCTTCTGATTAAACAAGTGTTGAAGGCTTTTGTGATCTGAATAGATCACACACTTGGTTCCATACAAGTAATGTCTCCACAGTTTTAGTGCAAATACAACGGCACCCAGCTCCAAGTCATGGGTGGTGTAGTTCTTCTCATGCACCTTTAACTGTCGTGAAGCATAGGCAATGACTTTGCCTTTTTGCATGAGCACACAGCCCATACCGGTGTGTGATGCATCACAATATACTACAAATTCATCAATTCCATCAGGCAACGTCAACACTGGTGCATTGCTCAACTTTTGCTTAAGAATGTCAAAGGATTCCTGCTGCTTAGGGCCCCAGTTAAATTTAATCTTCTTACGCGTCAACGAAGTTAGGGGCGCAGCAATCCTTGAGAAGTTTTCAATAAATCGTCTGTAGTATCCAGCTAATCCTAGAAAGCTGCGAATTTCCGTTGGCGTCTTTGGCTCTTGCCAGTTCATAATAGCTTCAACCTTAGCTGGATCCACTTGGATACCATGCTTACTAACCACATGTCCAAGGAATTGGACTTCTCGAAGCCAAAATTCACATTTCGAAAATTTGGCGTAGAGTTTCTCACGATGAAGAAGTTTAAGAATACAGCGAAGGTGTTTCTCATGGTCAGCTTGGTTCTTCGAGTAGATGAGGATGTCGTTAATGAAGACGATGACAAATTTGTCCAAGTAGGGCTTGCAGACGCGATTCATGAGATCCATGAATGCGGCAGGAGCATTAGTGAGCCCAAAAGGCATCACTAGAAACTCGTAATGACCATAACGAGTCCTAAATGCAGTCTTGTGTACATCTTCATCTTTAACCTTCAACTGATGATAGCCTGACCTCAAATCGATCTTAGAGAAATAGCTTGCCCCTTGTAATTGATCGAACAGATCGTCGATCCTGGGCAAAGGATACACATTCTTGATAGTGACCTTATTAAGCTCACGATAATCGATGCACAGACGCATCGATCCATCCTTCTTCTTGACAAACAAGATCGGCGCTCCCCAAGGAGACGAACTAGGTCTAATGAAACCTTTGGCTAGCAGATCATCTAACTGCGTCCTCAACTCCTTCATCTCGGTTGGTGCCAACCTATAAGGTGCTCTAGCAACAGGTGCTGCTCCGGGGATGATGTCAATTCTGAATTCTACTTGCCTATCTGGTGGTAAACCAGGTAGTTCTTCAGGAAAAACTTCAGGATATTCAGAAATGACGGGGATATCTTCAATCTTAGGCTTCGGCTCATCGATAGTCACTTGTGCCATGTAGATGACACAACCTTTCTTCAAACATCTGGATGCCTTGAGCATGGACACTTGCTCAGGCAGTCCATATTGGGTGTCTCCCTGAATGGTAAGTGGCTCACCAGACGGAGTCTTAATTACTACTTGCTTCTTATTGCACACTATCTGGGCTTGGTTATGCGATAACCAATCCATACCTATCACTATATCAAAACCGGCTAGCTTAAAGGGAAGTAAGGACAAAGGAAAAGAGTGATTCCTAATGGATATAACACATCCATCTAATACAGTTGAGGCGGTTTCTATGGTTCCATCGGCTAATTCCACCTCATACTTCACACTTAAGGTTTTAACAGGTAATTTCAACAACTCACAAAACTTATTATCTACAAATGATTTATTTGCTCCTGAATCAAAAAGCACTCTCGCATAAACATCATTTATGAGGAAAGTACCTGTGATCACATTGTCGTCCTGAACAGCTTCCTTTGCATCCATTCTGAAGACCCTAGCATTGGTCTTTTTCCCATCCTCGGTTTTCTTGGTGATCTTTGGGCAATTGGACTTAATGTGCCCTTTTTCATTGCAACTGTAGCATGTTGCGTCCTTCAGCTTCTTGCACTCTAGGGTCTTATGTTCCGAAGATTTGCAAATCCCACAAGGCCTCGGCTGAGACTGGGATTTCGACTCAAGTCGACACCTCCCAAAATGGTGCTTCTTACAAACCTTACATTTGGGCTTATCTCCAGGTTGATGCCCATCCTTCTTAGATCCAGACCCCTTCTTGTGGTCATTGTTTCCTTTATGCCTCTTGTCCGAACGTCGTGAGTTGTCATCCTCACGCTTCCTCTTCTCGGCATCCGTGTTCCTCAGCGATCTCTGCCTGACCGCGTCCAGTGTGAGGGACAAGGATATATCAGCTGCAGACCTGAATGTAGCTGGCCGAGAGGCTTTTACACTTGCCTTAATCTCTGGGGCTAAACCCCCAATGAAACGAGCTATTCTTTTGGGTTCCGGGGTCACAAGATAAGGAAACAACCTTGACAGTGTATTAAAGCTCGTAAGGTAAGCTTGGCAATCCAGATTTTTCATTACCAATGACAAAAAATCCGACTCAATCTTTTCAACCTCATGCTGAGGACAGTAGTTCTCCTTGATGAGGGTAACAAATTGTTCCCATGTCATATTGTACAGTGGAATCTTCCCAGTAGCTTGAATCAACGATCTCCACCAGGCTAAGGCCTCACCTTTGAACGATTGAGATACAAACTTTACTACATCCTTATCAGCGCACCCGCTGATATCAACCACGGTATCCATTTCATCCAACCATGTCATGCAGTCAACTGCCCCCTTTTCACCAGTAAAGTCTCGGGGTTTGCATGAGACGAAGTATTTATATGTACAGGACTTCCCACGCGGTTCCTGCTTAAACTCGATCCTCTTTGATGGAACACTGTTTTGATTAGATGAATGTTGATCATCATCTTTCTTTGGCTCATCCTTCTTAGAGGGTGGCTTGCTATGAGCTTCTGAGTGAGTTTTTGGCTTAGAATGTGGTGCTGATTGGGTCCTGCTTCGAGTACTACTCGATTCACTATACTGCCTATCTATGGCTTTGGTAACAGCATTGTCTACTAATGCTTGCAGCTCCGCACCAGTTACCAGTATTTTAGTATTTTCATGGTTTTCCACCGGATGACTGTTTATCTCTTCCGACCTAGCCATGTAGCTTTAATTGCTACATAAAATCAAATAAGGGCAAGGTTTATATATAGGAGCTTATACTGTTTTATTGCTTTTGACAATTTATTAACTATGGTTGTTAATAGCCATTTCAGTTAATTTGTTAAATATATAATTATTCAGGATCTTTATCATAATCCTAAATTATAAGTTAGTAATGGCACAAAAGCCTAGTCACGTAGACAAATTTAGTTTATAAGCCTAGATTTTACAGAATCGAGGTATTAAGGTTTGAATCAAGGTTCATTACCTTTCTTGACAGGGAGTTTATAAGCTACGACTGTCTTTTGTCTTATACGACAATAATTATGGCCCGTAGGCATTACATCACAATTGGATGGTTAAATGATAGAAAGAATTGAAATAATTCAACATGAGGGTGACTTGTGTGATTTTGCGGATCACATTAGCCAAGAATGTTAACATGTCTGCAGATGTTAACAGGGGTTTGAATCTTTTTAAAACAGGTTTTACCATATTGGCTAGGTCTTATAATAACATACAAGTTAGGTTTTACCTTTTAAGATTCTTTTTAATATTCAACGCAGAACAATTTAAATTGAGATTTTGATAAGGATCTGAATCTAATTGGGGAACTACCATCTTGGCCCTATCTTAAAATAACATAAAGGCTAGGTCTTGTCCCTTTAGATTTTATCATTTTAATATAATGATAGATCTTGTAAAAATATTGTTATTACTTATTTTATATTTTTGTTCATGCATATAACTAAAATTAAGAATTTAAATCTAACCATTCACCTCATGAATTTGAAATACGAGTCTGCCCTGAACGGGACTTCAAATGAAAGTAACATGCCCGCACAGGGGCTTAAACAACATCATTTACCCACACACGGGTCAACGGAAAAATGCGCCCACGCAGGGGCTTAATAACCAAAACATACCCACGCAGGGGTTAAAACAGAAAAACAGGCCCGCGCAGGGGCTCAACTGAAAACAAGGAATTACAATCAACAATTGAAGGATTCAATGGTCCTTCTTGCTCTTCCCTTTTATCAAACTTGCTAATCCCTTGAGGAAACCATGTCGTTCCCTTCGATCTCTGTGAACTTGATATTCAACCTGGTCCAGTCTTTGGAGAATTTCCTCCCTTTCTGGCGGGGAAAACTGTGGTACTTGCGGCTGCGGCTGCGGCTGATATGGAGGTCGAAGAGACGGCTGCTGTTGGTACCCATAAGCTGGGTATCCGACTCCCCAAGGAGTTCCGTAGGGCCCTTCGGGGTTTTGAACATTGTAGTTCCACGCCGCCAGGTAGGGATCGATCTCAGCATAATTAAAGCTGGTGTGAGCAGGCTGCTCAAAGGGGTTATATGTTGCCGGGCCAGTATACGTGGGAATTGGGTTGTCAAAGCCCAATGGTGGTGGCATGGCATGCGTAGAGTTCACTTCCGGGATGGGGTTTGAAGGTCCCCCAAAATGCTGGTCTTCTCGGAGCGGCGGATAGTGGCTGCTACTCGATGGTTGGGGCGTGCTGATATGTACCCCTCCTCGCACGGACATCCGTGCATTTGTTCTCCTTCGCCTTGGCGGCTCAGGAGGTTGCTGCTGAAGTGGTGGTGGTGGCGGGGTAACTGTCACAAAGCGAGAGTCCCTGGAAGGATTCGATTGCTGCTGCTGCTGCTGCTGATAAGGCGATGAATGGTAAGAGGGTGTGAAATACCACTCATACTGGTTCATCCTCGCTTGAAAGCTGTCTGGACCACGGTAAGGTGATCCGTGAAAAGATGATCCATCGGAGATCTCAATAGGGTGTGTGGGGGTACCGCTCGGTGGTTCTGTAGGGTCGGCATCCTCATCCATGTCCATGGCGTGATCCCCTGGAAAGTGGTCTTCAGGCCCTAACGGGTTAACACCCACTGGTTCCTCTAGGTAGTTTGCCGGGTTGAACCGGCTCCGGAAGAGATGGGACGGGTTATCAAAGGAATGGCGCGAGTTGGACCGCTGAAGAGGGATAAACGAAGGCTGTGGGTTATCTGGTTCGTTCTCGGAGTGGGGTCCAAAGGAATGTAGGTAAGAAGGTGACGAAGCTAACAAGACAGACCGCCTCGCTGGCAGCAGGTGTGATCTCCAGTCTCCCTGAGGACTGGTGCTAATAGGAACGGGTGAAGTTCGCCTTTGAGAAGGCCCTGCCTCCTTGTCGTGGGTTCCTACCGGTGCCTTTCCTTTGCCTCTGAAGAATCTTGGCGGCATATCTCCTGTCAAAAACAAAAAGATACAACAAAGGAATATAAAGGACAAAGTTAGAATTAAAAACAATTTGGATTATTCCTAAGTTCTTTGTCTAGACTCGAAAATTTGAGGAATGTGCAATTGTGTAACTGAGATTAAACACAAAAGGCTAGTGTTTAATTCACTCAGAGTTGGCTCTGATACCAACCTGTCACACCCCGATATTTCCACGTATTACCGGTGGGCCCGGTGGGGAGTATCGTGACGTAGTTGATATCATCATAGTCAAACAACACAATATACAATATGCACAGCGGAAGCAAAAGATAGATTCATTTCAACTTTAATAAATTGTAATATCAGGTATCACAAATAGTCGAAACAGATCCACGGCGGATCAAAATAAAGAGGAAACATTGTTCAACAGTTTTATGACATCCAAGCTTGCGAGACTTATTGTGGACGCTAGGAGAAAGCCAGCCTAGTTCGAGTAGTACCTGCACTTAACCTTTTTGGGAAAATACGTCAGTTTACACTGGTAAATACAAATTAACTGACTCATTTTGAGAAGTTTAATAAAATTGATTTGAATGCACGTGGCACAAAATATCTTTTATAACTTGGGATAATTATTTGAATATAATCTTGTAAAAGAATTACATGTTCCTTATGCGTTCAGTAGCCCGATTCGTAGACCGGGTTAAAGATTAATAGACACACCACATTATTTATTTAGGCACTGACGGGTGTACGCCTACACCCCGTGCTTAGGTCATGGCCATTTCGTAAAATGATGCCAAGGATATCCGGGACATGGTCATTAACCCCCCAAAGGCTTTAAGCAAACAAAACATTTCCAAACGGAGCATTTCAATGATTTAACCTCTATCCGATTAAAGATTCAATGACCGACCAAGCGGTATTTTATATACCATACCCCAAGCCCGTATAGGGAAAATAAGTTAAAAGTATTTACCTTTGCAAGTATAAATCACCAATAGCAAATGCAGGTAGCTTTTACCGGGTCTCCTATTCTGGAACAAAGGTTTATAATAACCTATTAGATTTCTAACGGGTCTTTAATTAAGCTTGAACTTAGACCGGTTAGTTTTTAAAGGAAGATACGGTTCGAACGCATGAATAAGCGAAAACCGGAATAGAATGTGATTTAGACCCGACAAGTTTGAAGACTTGTATAATATGGGTAAGCTAAACACATTCTGGATTTTGAGATCAAAATGATAAGGTTTGACCCGCTTTGGTCAATTTATGCAAACTAGTTACATAAACCGAACCGAACGCGAAGAATGCGTAACGGGTAACCATAAGAGCCATATACAGGTTTCCTAAGTTAATATGCCTTAAATATGTTGTGACATCAGTAAGATATCTTTTATTATGCCCGAAACGAATTTAAACTCAAACTATGCCCCGTAGGGGTACTTTGGTCATTTATAAGGTTATAAAAGAGTTTGAACAATAATCTGAGTTACAGGTCTGATATAATCAATAAAAATACTTAATTTACTAAGTTATAACAGTAGGGTATAGCCTTTATGTGAAACTTATTAATTATAACCATACTATGCTTCAAAAGGGCATTTTGGTAATTTCACTTAAGCCAAAAAGGTCAAAACTGAAATCTGAGTTAAACAACTTTTGCTTATGTTAAAATATTATAATTTACCTAAAATATCAGTAGGTATCAACCCTTATATGTTTAAAAATAGTTTTAGTACATACTATGCGTTAAAAACGCTTAAAAAGGCGATTAGGAGCCATTTCCGGGTTCTATATAGAAAGCTGATATTTTTATTATTCCAGAAGGTTTAAAATAATTTATTTATCATATAAAATCAGTAGCAAAAGGTTTGGGGTCAAAAAGATACGTAAAAGTCATTTTATAGCCCAAAAGGGCAAAATCGACAATTACCGAATCAAGCTTATAACTCTAAGTTATGCTCAGCCTAAAATTAATTAAAAATCTTCAAAAATCCCAAAATATTATATTACATCAGTGGGTAGAAAGTTTGATATCAAAAATCGGGTTTAGATAGGCTATATGCTAATTATGCCATTTAATTCATAAAAAGTCTTCTAATTACGCTAATGAGCATAACTATTAATCTAGACCTCTAACTGATGTCAAATTTTGGGTACAAGTTTATAAATCAGTAATCAAGGTTTCTACTCTTTTATATTTTCAAAAATCATATTTTAAGGTCATTTGGGCATAATGGTCAACATATAAGCATTTAACGGAAACATGCATGTGAATCGGATATCTATTGAACCAAGGTGTATAATCACAGAGGGTTATACTAACATGTAACTAGGTTCAAAAGAAGCTCTAAGGCAATCCAAAACTAGGCTTAAATGGGTCAGAACTGAAAGTCAATGCAAAAGTCAAATTATGCGACTTTCGGTTCCGAGCCGAGTCTAATCTGAAAATCGTCGGGTTGAACATGTTTAGACATGTTCTTACATTAATTACCAAGTTATATTAATGATAAAACAGGTTACATGGATCCTACATTGCTAATTATGCATTAATTTGAAAATTGGTTTTCTGTTGACTTTTTAAAGTTAGCTTTGACCCGACAATTGACCTAGTTAGAGTGGGAATCAGAGAGTACCCTTTTAAGGGTTTATTACCCACATAAATACCTACTTATAGGTACTTTTAATTCGAGATTTGACTGAACAAATTTTAATTAATCTCGAAGTCAAACCTTAATTACGACGGTTTGACTTTTAGCTATTTAACTAAGCTAAACTGAATTAGGAAGGGTTAAGGACACTTACAAAGGTCCTATGCACGATTAGGAAGTCTAAGGAACTTGGTTGCTGTCCAGAGAAGCTCCAGAAATACACTTGTGAATGTTGCAAATGCAAGTGCCCAAATGTTGCAACTTGGGTGTCCTTATATATGCATTTTGATCACTTAGGATCATGCCAAAGAGGTCTACAAATGTTATGAGATCAGTACAAGTGCCCCTATTGCATGTAAAACCATTGGAGGTGTCTCTGGTATAAGAAAACAACCATTTTAAGTCGGTTACACACCTGCAACTGGCATCTGCAGGTTTTTTGTCGCTGTGCTGCTCTAGCGGGCCGCGTAAGCCCATAAGGGATTCTTACGCGGGCCGCCTGGCCCTCCAGAACCAGCCAAACAAGTTTCACATATTTACATTTCTGTCCCTGGTCCTTTGTAACGTGGTTTTAACTCTTGTTCTTGCATTTTTGGCCCTCTAACTTTACTTTTAAGGGTTCCAAGGGATTACCAAACACCATTAAGTCCTTGGTTAACTTTGTGATCACCCGTAAGGCCTTAAATTTCAACGTTGATGCTTTTAACCCCTCGTATACGAATATTGTCATAACTTTCTCATACGATAACGAAACTTGGTGAAATTTTTATCACATATTCTAGTGAGTATAATTTATCGTTACAAAGCTTCGGGTTTGCTAAAAGGTCACTCAGAGGTATACTTTAAACATGTTGACACATTTAACCCCTGCAGTTTGTAATTCCTCACTTTCTTCCACGATTAGGTTCGTATGATCCATGATTTATTCGTTTAAGGATATAAACATCATGTGGGGCTATTGTAAGGTATATTTATCCATTGTTGACATTTTGAACCCTTATATTCACATACTTTTCTTGTTTGTCAACTTTAGTCCCTCTAAAGTATTCTTTCACACGTTCAAAGCTTATGACACGTGTCATTACATTATTAGACATGAATTTTCGAGGTGTTACATCGGCTAAGTAGTCTGAGTCAGCAGGGATACAGTCCTAAGTAGCCGGGTTAAAGTTTTAATAGTAGTTTAACTTATGAGGGGATCAAAGAGTTTGGACCCCCGCCATCCAATACCGTTAAGTATTGAAGGAGGTCCTACTAAATTTGACCCAGGTCCTTTGCAGGATCTATACACTGAACAATGGCAAGACTCTTACCAAACCGTTCCCTTAACCCCCGACCAGGTAGCCAACATACCTCCATATAGACCGTGGAGATATGAATGGTGAAAATCTTTTATTTTATATAGACAGTAAAATAATGCCAAGACACCATGGACAAACGATAAGGAAGAATCACTGATGCGTGTGAAGTGTTATATATATTAGGTGTATATTTTAAGCCCTTTAACACTTTTTAGCCAAGTTTTAAATTTATAAAACACGATATTTACTAACACTAAACACACATATGGGCAAGTGCACCCATCGTGGGCGTAGTATAGTGTTGGTAAGATACCGAGGTCGTCCAAGGACACAAGAGCTTTTAGTACCGGTTTATCCTCAACGTCTAATCAAATCAAAAAGTTTAGAACTCTTACGATCAATCTTGGATTGTCAAGAACTCTTACGACCAATCTTGGATCCCGAGACGACTCACACACTCTATGATGGACAATGGATGATGGTGGTGGATGATGGTGTTATGGTGGTGGTGGGTGGTGGGTGAAGTGTGAAGTGTGAGAGAGGTGGTGTGCCAAGGGATCGTTTGAGCTTGAACCAAGCACTCCTATTTATAGGCTGAACAGAAGCTCGGGCACGGCCCCGTGTCCAGTGGGCACGGCCCCGTGTCCACATCCTTCTCTGTCTTCATTAATTGCTCTTGTCTTTATTAGTTGACCACGGCCCCGTGTCCGCTGGGCACGACCCCGTGTGCAGAAGCATATCTGTACTATCAAGATTTGCCTGGATTGTGCGAATCTTATAGTTGACCACGGTCCCGTGTCCGCTGAGCACGGCCCCGTGGTGGGCGATGGAAGCTTCTACAACTTTGTCTTTTATGCTGACACTTGGGCACGCCCCCGTGCTCACTGAGCACGGGGCGTGTTCAGCCTTCTGCTCTCTTGTTTTGCTTAGGAAGATGCTTTCGGGGAGGTCGGGCATGCCACGTTTATTCCTTTTCTTGTATTTATGTTAGATTTGGCTGCCTTTTTGCTTCTTTTGTTAATTTGAGCTCATTTAATCCTGAAAATACAAAAGGAAGACAAAAACACACTTTTTCCAACATTAGTACTAAAAAAGGGTTAGTTTTATGCCACAATTGATGTAATTTATATGTTGCATTTTGCACACATCAAATACCCCCACACTTGAATCTTTGCTTGTCCTCAAGCAAAACTCTTTATAATATGGCTTTACACTCCCAAATGGAATGGGTAGAAGAGAAGGTTTTTGGGCTTGTCATAGAGTGTCGGGATTTCCAAGATTCTTTACTAAGTTTTATTTTTATTTATTTACAATCCTATTCGTCATGATTTATTTAAAACTTTTCATAAGATAAATTACTTATTAGGGCATAACATGCCTCTTTAAAATTTTATTTATATACAAGTTCACATACCTCACGGGGGATCACTCAACACTCGGCCGAAGATGTATTTTAGTGAGTCACTCGAGAGCGGCATGGAACTTACTCCTACCATAAGCTTGCCAAGCAATCAATCCTCCTCCTTTTTAACTATATACCTTTGTAAATATCAAGAGGACTTTTTGGGTGAAGGGTTAGGCTTGGGTTAAAGGTAGGTGGTTGGGTTAGTGGTTAGTAAAAGGGTGAAAAGCGCAACAAGCGTCGGTTTTCGTAAGACTTTCTCTATTTTTTTTTTTTTTTTTTTTTGATGAAGCCATAATTCAAACAAAGTTACTTTTGATGAACTTGCTTGTTTATTTCTTTTGCTTCATCATCAACAAAATTTATTTATTTATTTTTTTTTTTTTTTGAAAGTCATACGAAAAACCGGGCTTGTTACTAAAACAAAGGGTTAAAAATAAAAAGGTTTTGGTGGGTGAAAGGGTGTTTGGTTTGGGTTAAGAAATGAAAAGGTTTAGGCTCAAAGGGGTTAACTAGGGGGATTTTGGGTAGGTGGTAAAAAAAATGGTGTAGAAATAAAAAGGGTTAGTCCTAATGCCTCCATCATTTACTTACTCGGTTTTAAGTTGGTAAGGACCGGGAATGTATCGTCGTGGCAAGTTCTAGAGTTGTAAGAACCAAGCGGCTATTCACACAAGAAACGAAAAATGAGCATTTCATTTAAAGATATGTATTTGTATGCTCAATAAAGGCTCAAAACTCACTTTTGTGGGAATGGGTTTTTATGTGATCAAGTATATATAATTAAATTTTAACTAAGCTTGTCATGCCTTTTCATAATTTTCTTATGTTGTTTCTTTTTATCACGACGCTATCGGTTGTAAATTTGTAAAAATATAACCTTTTTAGAATTTTGAAATTCCCAAATTAAACCTAGACAAGTAAAACAAATAAAAAATGAAAATTTTTGAAAAAATTTGGGGTGATTAGCGGTTCCAATAGAGTTTTGTGTAAGGCTTGTTATTAGGACTTGCAAGATTCAAGGTTTTAGTATCCCCCCCACACTTAAATTACACATTGTCCTCAATGTGTCCCAAAAATAAGTTTTTAGGTTGATTGAATGTGTAAAAGGTGTGAATCAAGCAAAAATGTGTGTTACTGGGCGCTGGACACGGCCCCGTGTTGTCCGGGCACGGCCCCGTGTTCAAGTGCCAGTAACAAAAATTAAACAAAAGAAACAGAAGCCTGAACACGGGGGCGTGTTGGGTGAACACGGCCCGTGTCCAGTTTACCTGAACTGGGTCATTTCTGCAGACTGTGCAGCACGAGGCCGTGTTGGGCGGACATGGCCCGTGCTGAGCTTACTGTTAATGAAGAAAATTGTCGGATGGCCCTGTTTTCCTGCATGGGGTACTGGTTCAAGTTTCCCTTGTTATCCTTTGCCATCCCGAGTGTGTTTTATTCGTTTCAACACCATCCAAACACCAAATTAACTAAAACCATCATTCATTAAGTCATAGAGAGAATTACATAATAGTCTAAAAGTTAAAATACTAGATAGTTAGGTCAAAGAAACACAAGAAATCTAAACCAAGAAGTTCTAGCCTACTACTTATTTTATTAGCAAAATTTCCGAAAAGGTAAATCCCTCGGTTAAATGTGGCTTGAAAAACTTCTTTCTCCGGGCATGGGTTCCTCACACGTCGGCAAACCATTCTTCTATCTCCCTAGGGAGAAGAAAAACGGGCTCATTGGCATTGGTTTGAGGAGGTGCAACCTCCACCGGGACTTCTTGTAGATCTTCAAGAGGAGGTTCCGCTGGAATGTCGTCCCAACCGGTAGGATTGTGGATTCCAAGTGCTAGGTTCCAATCCTCTTGAGGGAGGATTGGTTCCATTGGAGGTGTTACAAGAATGTTTAACCTCTGGTGCAAGAGGTTTATTTCTTGAAAACTGTTTTCCAACCCCACCGTAAGATAATTTATACGGTCTATCAGGACCTCCTCTACCGAAGTCATCTCGTCAAGAGCTTCACGTAACGCCATCACGTATCATACGAGAGTTGCTTCAATTGATGGCCTCCTTTCCCTTCGACTGTTTCTGGAGTGCGCAGAAGAGGTTCCACTGTTTTAGCTAGACATTCTACGAAAACAAACCAAAAATAGTTCATTTTAATGAAACAGTACTACGGACACGGCCCCGTGCTCAATGAGCACGGCCCCGTGTTCACCTTTCTGCAGTTTTTTAGAACAAGGAATCTTGGAGTCTCAAATTATTTTCCCAACTTATGAAGCATTGTTGAACAGAAATAACTTAAAACAATGTTGTGTAACTTATTTTTAACAAGATTCCTTGAGCAAAAAGTTAACAAACATCACAATAAAGCTTGGAATCAAGCTTTAATGGAGGTGTTGTTGCAAGAAAGGTGAAGAAGAAGGTAATGGATAAAAGAGGAAGGGACAAGATGTTTGTTAGAAACTTCTTTTAGAACATACCTAGGATGGTAAGTTAGAAAATCCTTTCAAATCTCTGTCCCTGGATGGTCCAAATGTGCAGGATTCTTGGCTGCATTTACAGAAAATGACAGCATACTGGACACGGCCCCGTGTCGGCTGGACACGGCCCCGTGTGCAGGCAAGATCCTGACACATTTTGTCCGTATTCTGACAAAAAGTCAGAAGGGAATCTTTTGGTGGACACGGGGGCGTGTTGACCTGGGCACGGCCCCGTGTCGAAGGGCTGGTTATGAAGTTTGTCTATTTTTAAGGAACTTTTCCAGATTGGGCGGTTCCTTACTGGATGGAACAACCCCAAAGTGCCTAAGATACCTTAATTGATCTAGATTAAGACTAGAACGCAAGAGGTTGTCGGTGAGGGTGATTCCTATGCTATAAGTAGGTGGACAATGTGACAACTGGCCCAAACCGGTAATTTCCGTACACATTAATTATTGCTTAAGGACTGCAATTATGTGCTTAATTGTCAGCCATGTCTGATTTCGTACTAAACAAGTGAATTCATGCATGTTGTATACTACAAAATATTGCTTTATGCATAAACGAGAGCGTTGCGTCAGAAATACTAGTAAACTCACCGGTAAGACACACTGTGTCAACGGAACTACAGAAAGCAGCCAGACAATAAAATTGGAGCCTAGGTGTAGGTCCGACAACAAGAATGCATTAAAACCCAAGAGTACATACAAGGGTTTAATATATATGCAATACGGAAGCAAAAATAAGCACTAAAAAGCACCCGAAACGCACTTTAAGTGCAGAATTTATATAATTCAGCAATAATTCAGCATTTAGACACATGAATATTTCGCAGAAATGTCGTTTTATTATCCAGAATATTTCCCTAAATGTTGGGAATCGATAGTATTATAAAAAGATACTTATTAAACACAAAAAGGTGCAATTTAGCACTTTAACGAATCGGTATGTAACCGAACAACCGGACTTTACCCGAAACATGAAAATATTGTTATTTTCATTACTTATCTTTTTCTGAGCCAGTTAGGGTCCCTGAATACCCTAACACCCAATGTAACGCATGACGCACCACTAACCGGGTTAATCACTTAACTAACCTAGATTAACCTAACTAGTATCTAACTATTTAGTTGGATTTGAACCAAGACCCCCCCCCCCCTTAACCAAACCGTCCCCATGTGGGGGACATACCTTGTACCTTTGTGATTATTATAATCTCTCATGTTTAGTATCTACTAGACACTTAATCCTTTGGATAATACACATGAACTTTGTCTATAAGTTAGAACCATAACACACTTACCATTCACATTACACAACTCAACACACTCACTCTCCCTCTCGCTCTAAGAAGCTACGGCCAAACACCCCTTGAACACACAACCATTGCCAAGCTTTGATCTTGCCATTTCAAGTTCATACAAGTATTAAGGGTCGCATATAAGGAACCTTGGAGCAAACGGAAGGCGAAGGACCTCTCTACTTTGCTTTTATCCACCCTATTTGCGCTTAGATTCTCCCCTAGCCTCGAGCTAGTGGTATGTTGCTTAAATCACCCTCTCGAACTATTTTAAAGTGGTTAATATGATTTGTAACGATTAAAACTCGTTAACATACAAGTTGAAGCTTAAAAGTCTACTAAAAGCACTAAAAATGGTGGTTAAAAGCACATATGTTGTGTAAATCATGTAGTATTTGATTTGTGTGATTATTTGGACCCGATCTATGTTGTGGTAGCTCGGATCATCATTTAACCCGTTTTAGTCATGATCTTGGATTATGACATAAAGCTTGTTTAAGTATAACAAGGGTTAGAAGATGAAACTCTACCACACTCGAATCATGAACTTGTGTAAAAGTGTTTTAGCTTGTAAAATAGTGATTAAAACTAGTAGATCTACGGATCTACAAGCGGTACTTTCAAAGGACCCAGTGTCCAAGAAATCATATTTTCTAAAACCGGATCTTACATGAAAAAGAATGATTTTAGCAAACACACGAGTGTGTAAACACTTGTGTAACACAAAGTTTCGACAAAATAACTATTTTTGTAAATGTTGACCGGAAATTGTAAAGATGTGACTTCCTTAAAAGCGAGACTTTCAAGAAACAAAGTTGATCTATACAAATATCCACTAAAAATAATGGAAGGATACTACCTATTTTGGAAAAACCACAAGTTCATGTATTTCTGCAATTATATCTATTTTAACTAGTTGCGTATTGTTTACTGTTGAATGAGGAGATTGTTGACGATTTAAAAGAAAATAAACACATGTTTTGAAAACATGGGAAACCTCCATTTTTAGGGGAAACTCTGTCAAAATTTTTATAAATTTTGACACTTAGAAAAATATAAATTTTTGAGAAACTTATTCCCTAAAAATGTGTTTAAAAGCATTACCAAGGTTTCCCTAATTTTTGGTGATAAGAAATGAGGATTTCTTCAAGAATGATATAAGTATGTATATTTTTGAGAGAAAAATATATATTATTTGATCACCAACTTATGTGCTAAGTGTATATAGTATGTGTTATACGTACTAGTGTATTAAGACTTAAAAATACACTAAATACTCGTGAGGAGTATAAACATAAAAATACACATACAAAATACAAGATACATAATACGGGTGCGAAGTGCAAAACACAAAAGACTTATATTTATTTTAGAGGAAATAATATAAGTAAGATACGTAGTTAAAAATATGAAATATTTTTAACACAACAATACAAATACAAAAGAGAGTGACTGTACTTGTGCGATACAAGTCTAGTGACTAACATTAAGAAAACGCGTATAGGTTACGACGTTAAGTAAGCAAATCCGGTGAAGTTTACGACGCAAGGAACGCAAAGTTGTGAGTTCATGCTCCCCCTTTTCTCTTAACTGTTTTCAGTTTTATAACTTCGGGGGTGAAATACATGTTACAAATATTACAATGTTTACAAATGTTATGATGGATACAAGAATGATACGAGAAATCGTGTCACGAATAGGGTACCATAAGCACCATTAATCGTGTACATACTTAGACCGCAGAACAAAAGGTTAGATCTAATGGGTTCCGGGCAGCCCCACTCTTGGCCACTCTTTTACCAAGAGTGTTTTTGTGTCTCAGTCGTAAATCGACTACAGAAAAATGCCTATGGTTTGGTGACTTCCTATGTCGTGTCACATGTTAATGGCTTTGCAACCCATTAACACTTGATACATACAGAAATATTTGACTTATACATCAGTACGTGGTGTACACAAAGGACTTGATTTATACAAAATACAAATTATGTTTTCATACAAAGTATACAAACGTGAAATACAAAAATTGCATGAATTCACACCAACTTTATGTTGACGTTTTTCCAAAACTCACATGTATTTCAGGTAACTAGGATGGATGTGCGCGTGGTCTTACTCATGCTCGTGGATGTCGCTTTGTTTATCTTTAAATAAAGTCGTGACTTTTAAGACAATGTGTTATCTAGTGTTGTAAACACTTGACATATGTTTTTGGTAATGTAGTATTCGAAGTTATTTTTGAGCATGTAGTATGTTTACTCTTCGTATGCAATGAGAACCTTTCATGATCACACCTCGTGCTTCCGCCGCAGAAAGGGGTGTGACAGATTGGTATCAGAGCTGCGATTGTAGTGAACCAGGATTCCTTCTCGAGTCTAGTCTACAATCTCTAGGATCCACTCACGAAAAAAAATTTCAAAGAGTTTTCATTGCATAAAACGTCCCGCGACATCCACTACCTGAAACTGACTACATGAGTCTAGAAAAGACACTACGAGACTTAGAGTGCACCTGAGTAGCACTTGTCGTTGACTAGAAATTACTTGCAATTAGGTGTGATAATTAGCATGTACTAGAAGTAGAACGTCACAAGTATACGTGACTCTACCTAAAAGCAATGGCCCATCTGAAGGAAGAAATACGAGGATGAAACGAACTGTGCGGACTGTGCAAGGAGTTACGTAATTATGGATGCATACATAATTATGGAATTCAGTGCACAGAAACCACAGCAAGTCTTGTCACGTATAGAGTCCCTCAGTGCAAGCCTACTAAGTACTCTGTTAGAGTAATAATTGTTTGATGTCACTTATGTGATATATACCTGTGAATATATATACTACTACAGCCTAGTAGGACGATATCAAACAAATGTGTAACCCTATTGTGTTATGTTCTGTCAGAACATGGCACCCAGGAAAGCTGTGAATGCTCGCAATGACGATCAACCTCCTCCTCCCCCACTGCCAAGAACTGCCGAAGAGCTGAACGTTCTACTGGAGGAAAGGATCTCCGCTGCTATCGCCCAGTACGAGGCGAACCGAACTCAAGACAGTGGTGGACCAAGCAACGCTAGGCGTAATGGGAATGGAGATTCGTCTGGAGGCAATACAGCTCAAGGCTGCACTTTCAAGCAGTTCCTCGACTGCAAGCCGATGAACTATGATGGCACAGGAGGTGCAGTAGCATTTGTGCGCTGGACGGAGAAGACTGAAGCTACTTTCCGCATGAGCAAGTGTACCGCGGATCAACAAGTCACCTTTGCTACTGGGTTGTTTGTCGATGAAGCTCTGACTTGGTGGAACCTGCAAGTCCAAACCTTGGGCGATGATGCCGCTTATGGCTTAACTTGGGAGGAACTGAAGGAAAGAATGAGAGAGAAGTACTGCTCTCGTGCTGAACTCCAAAGGCTGGAGACAGAGTTCTGGCACTTGACTATGGAAGGTGCTGACATCAATGGATATACTCGAAGGTTCCATGATCTGTCCAGAGTGCTTCCCTACATGGTGACTCCCGAATTCAAGCGTGTTGAACGTTACATTTGGGGACTGGCCTCATAGTTTCGTGGCATGGTGACGTCGGCCAAACCACAAACAATCACCGAGGCTGTAACTCTGGCTGTCAGCCTTACTGAAGATTGTGTTCGAATGAAGAAGCTATCACTGAACCCAACAGAAAATGCCGAGACGCATGCTGAGTCGTCTGGCGACAAGAAGAGGAAGCATGCAAACCTGAATCAGGCAATTCGTAACAACAAGAATTCCAACAAGAAGCGTGACCCCAACCCGCCTCAAGGGGCGAAATCTCTTGAAGCTATGAACGACGCACCAGCAAGGGGATACCGGGGCAACTTGCCCAAATGCCATCGGTGTAAACACCATCACGAGGGAGCTTGTCGCATCCCAAAGTGTGACAAGTGTGGAAAGTTGGGTCACCGCACTGAAGACTGCTGGAGTAAGAGGAACGGGAATGGAAATCGTAATGGGGCTGATGAAAGGAACAATGGTGGAAATGGAAACGGTGCTGGCAACGAGAATGGGCGAAATCAAGGATGCTTCAGATGTGGAAGCAAAGATCATTTCATGAGGGACTGCCCAGAGAGAAACAATGCTCAGGCCCGAGCATTTGTGATTGGAGCAAGGGACGTACGCGAGGACCCTAATGTGGTCAACGGTACGTTCCTCATTAACAATCACTTTGCATCCATATTATTCGACACTGGCGCCGATTATAGCTTCATGTCTGTGGAATTTAAACGCATACTTGGAATAGAATCTAGTAGATTAGAAATTCCTTATTCCATAGAACTAGCCAATGGTAAACTTGTTGAATCGGGCGAAGTTGTTAGAGGCTGCACGCTAGAACTTGGTGAACGAAGATTTAGCATCGACCTCCTACCTATTCAATTGGGTAGCTTCGATGTAGTGGTCGGGATGGACTGGTTGTCCAAGAACAAAGCTGAAGTCATTTGTCATGAGAAAATCATTCGCATCCCTCTGGTGAATGATGAAACTCTCATAGTACATGGAGAAAGACGAAACGCGCCTCTACGAATCATCAGTTGTATGAAGGCACAGAAGTGCTTAAGGAAAGGATGTGTTGCTTTCCTAGCACACGTTGTGGATAAGAAGGCTGCGGAGCCAAAACTCGAAGACATTCCGGTAGTGAAGGAATTTCCTGATGTGTTCCCTGAGGATCTGCCAGGACTACCTCCGCAACGACAAGTCGAATTCCACATAGACTTGGTTCCAGGAGCCGCTCCTGTAGCCAAGGCACCCTATCGACTTGCACCATCCGAAATGCAAGAACTATCTACACAACTCCAGGAGTTGTTGGATAAAGGATTCATAAGGCCAAGCTTCTCACCCTAGGGAGCTCCAGTATTATTCGTGAAGAAGAAGGATGGATCACTGCGGATGTGTATCGATTACAGGGAACTGAACAAGCTCACGATCAAGAATCGGTATCCGCTACCGAGGATTGATGACTTGTTTGATCAACTGCAAGGATCAAGCTACTATTCCAAGATCGACCTTCGATCTGGATACCATCAGCTGAGAATCCAAGATGAAAGCGTGCCAAAGACTGCATTCAGAACACGTTATGGACACTACGAATTTCTTGTGATGCCGTTTGGATTGACGAACGCGCCAGCGGTCTTTATGGATCTGATGAACCGCGTATGCAAACCATATCTCGATAAATTCGTGATTGTATTTATCGATGATATCCTGATTTACTCACGAACGAAAGAAGAGCACGAGCAACATCTCAGAACCATCTTTGAGCTACTGAAGAAAGAGAAACTTTATGCAAAGTTCTCAAAATGCGAATTCTGGATTCGCGAAGTACAATTTCTTGGTCACGTGGTGAATGAGAAGGGCATTCATGTAGACCCGTCCAAGATTGAAGCAATAAAGAATTGGGAAGCTCCCAAGACCCCAACTGAAGTTCGACAATTTTTGGGCTTAGCGGGCTATTATCGGCGATTCATCGAGAATTTCTCAAAGATAGCTCAACCGCTAACGACCTTTACCCAGAAAGACAAGAAGTACGACTGGGGTCACAAACAAGAAGAAGCCTTTCAGCTACTTAAAAACAAGCTCTGCGATGCACCAATACTATCATTACCCGAAGGCACTGAAGACTTCGTGGTATACTGCGACGCCTCACGACAAGGCTTGGGTTGTGTGCTTATGCAACGCCAAAAAGTCATCGCTTACGCTTCAAGACAACTGAAGGTTCACGAGAGAAATTATACCACTCACGACCTGGAGCTGGGCGCAGTGGTATTCGCCTTAAAGATTTGGCGACATTACTTATATGGTACTCGATGTACAATCTTCACAGATCACAAAAGCTTACAACACATATTTGATCAGAAGGAATTGAATATGCGCCAGCGACGCTGGGTTGAGCTGCTGAACGATTATGACTGTGAGATTAAGTACCATCCTGGAAAGGCAAACGTTGTAGCGGACGCGTTGAGCCGAAAAGAAAGGGTTAAAACCCTAAGGGTTCGAGCATTGGAAATGACGATTCAAACGAACCTCACTGCACGCATTCGTGATGCACAACAAGAAGCTCTTAAAGAAGAAAACCGTAAAGCTGAATACCTTCGGGGTATGCTGAAATACATGGCGCCAAATAAAGAGGGAGCCTTATACTTTAAAAAGCGCATTTGGGTTCCGCTCTATGGTGGCCTACGAGAAGTCATCCTTGATGAAGCGCATAAATCGAGATATTCGATCCATCCAGGATCAGATAAAATGTATCAAGATTTGAAAGGATACTATTGGTGGCCGAGACTCAAGAGCGACGTTGCTGTCTATGTTGGAAAATGCCTAACCTGTGCTAAGGTTAAGGCCGAATATCAGAAACCGTCCGGCCTACTACAGCAACCAGAGATTCTCGTATGGAAGTGGGAACAAATCTCGATGGACTTCATAACGAAATCACCCAGGACCCCGAGAGGGCACGATATGATATGGGTAATAGTTGATCGATTGACGAAGTCTGCGCATTTCCTACCAATCCGAGAGAAGGATAGCACTGGAAAGCTTGCAGAGATATACTTAAGAGAAATTGTGGCACGTCATGGAGTGCCTATCTCAATCATTTCAGACAGAGATGGACACTTTGTCTTGAGAATCTGGCAATCATTTCAGGAAGCCTTTGGATCTCAGTTAGATCTGAGCATGGCATTCCATCCGCAAACAGACGGCCAGAGCGAACGGACTATACAAACGTTAGAAGATATGCTTCGCGCATGTGTCATGGATCTAGGCGGCAGCTGGGATACTCATCTACCTTTAGTTGAGTTTTCCTACAATAACAGCTATCATACGAGCATAAAAGCCGCACCGTTCGAAACTCTGTATGGCCGCAAATGCCGATCACCCTTATGTTGGGCAGATGCCGGGGATAAGCGTATGGTTGGTCCTGAACTTGTACAAGAGACAACCGACAAGATTGCGCAGATCCGAGAGCGCATTAAGGCGGCTCGAGAACGACAAAAGAGCTACGCTGATCCGAATAGAAAATCGGTAGAATTCAAGGTGGGAGACAAAGTGTTGTTAAAAGTCTCACCTTGGAAGGGCGTAGTCAGATTTGGAAAGCGCGGAAAGCTAAATCCACGATATATCGGACCATTCAGAATATTGAAGAGAATTGGTACCGTGGCGTACAAATTGGAGTTACCGGAAGAACTTAATGGAGTACATGATACGTTTCATGTATCCAACCTGAAGAAGAGTCCAACACAAGAAAGCGTGATCATCCCGATGGATGAAGTGCATATTGATGAAGCCCTCCGATTTACAGAAAAACCCGTTGAGGTTACCGACTGGAAAGTCAACAAGACCAGGAGGAGCAGCGTAAAACTTGTCAAAGTACGTTGGAGCTCTAAGCACGGACCCGAGTACACATGGGAACGTGAAGACCAGTTCAAGAAAAAGTATCCCCACCTATTCAAGAAGACTCCTGCGAGAGTTAGTTCAACCTGAATTTCGGGACGAAATTCTTTTAACGGGGGGAGACTGTGACAACTGGCCCAAACCGGTAATTTCCGTACACATTAATTATTGCTTAAGGACTGCAATTATGTGCTTAATTGTCAGCCATGTCTGATTTCGTACTAAACAAGTGAATTCATGCACGTTGTATACTACAAAATATTGCTTTATGCATAAACGAGAGCGTTGCGTCAGAAATACTAGTAAACTCACCGGTAAGACACACTGTGTCAACGGAACTACAGAAAGCAGCCAGACAATAAAATTGGAGCCTAGGTGTAGGTCCGACAACAAGAATGCATTAAAACCCAAGAGTACATACAAGGGTTTAATATATATGCAATACGGAAGCAAAAATAAGCACTAAAAAGCACCCGAAACGCACTTTAAGTGCAGAATTTATATAATTCAGCAATAATTCAGCATTTAGACACATGAATATTTCGCAGAAATGTCGTTTTATTATCCAGAATATTTCCCTAAATGTTGGGAATCGATAGTATTATAAAAAGATACTTATTAAACACAAAAAGGTGCAATTTAGCACTTTAACGAATCGGTATGTAACCGAACAACCGGACTTTACCCGAAACATGAAAATATTGTTATTTTCATTACTTATCTTTTTCTGAGCCAGTTAGGGTCCCTGAATACCCTAACACCCAATGTAACGCATGACGCACCACTAACCGGGTTAATCACTTAACTAACCTAGATTAACCTAACTAGTATCTAACTATTTAGTTGGATTTGAACCAAGACCCCCCCCCCCCTTAACCAAACCGTCCCCATGTGGGGGACATACCTTGTACCTTTGTGATTATTATAATCTCTCATGTTTAGTATCTACTAGACACTTAATCCTTTGGATAATACACATGAACTTTGTCTATAAGTTAGAACCATAACACACTTACCATTCACATTACACAACTCAACACACTCACTCTCCCTCTCTCTCTAAGAAGCTACGGCCAAACACCCCTTGAACACACAACCATTGCCAAGCTTTGATCTTGCCATTTCAAGTTCATACAAGTATTAAGGGTCGCATATAAGGAACCTTGGAGCAAACGGAAGGCGAAGGACCTCTCTACTTTGCTTTTATCCACCCTATTTGCGCTTAGATTCTCCCCTAGCCTCGAGCTAGTGGTATGTTGCTTAAATCACCCTCTCGAACTATTTTAAAGTGGTTAATATGATTTGTAACGATTAAAACTCGTTAACATACAAGTTGAAGCTTAAAAGTCTACTAAAAGCACTAAAAATGGTGGTTAAAAGCACATATGTTGTGTAAATCATGTAGTATTTGATTTGTGTGATTATTTGGACCCGATCTATGTTGTGGTAGCTCGGATCATCATTTAACCCGTTTTAGTCATGATCTTGGATTATGACATAAAGCTTGTTTAAGTATAACAAGGGTTAGAAGATGAAACTCTACCACACTCGAATCATGAACTTGTGTAAAAGTGTTTTAGCTTGTAAAATAGTGATTAAAACTAGTAGATCTACGGATCTACAAGCGGTACTTTCAAAGGACCCAGTGTCCAAGAAATCATATTTTCTAAAACCGGATCTTACATGAAAAAGAATGATTTTAGCAAACACACGAGTGTGTAAACACTTGTGTAACACAAAGTTTCGACAAAATAACTATTTTTGTAAATGTTGACCGGAAATTGTAAAGATGTGACTTCCTTAAAAGCGAGACTTTCAAGAAACAAAGTTGATCTATACAAATATCCACTAAAAATAATGGAAGGATACTACCTATTGTGGAAAAACCACAAGTTCATGTATTTCTGCGATTATATCTATTTTAACTAGTTGCGTATTGTTTACTGTTGAATGAGGAGATTGTTGACGATTTAAAAGAAAATAAACACATGTTTTGAAAACATGGGAAACCTCCATTTTTAGGGGAAACTCTGTCAAAATTTTTATAAATTTTGACACTTAGAAAAATATAAATTTTTGAGAAACTTATTCCCTAAAAATGTGTTTAAAAGCATTACCAAGGTTTCCCTAATTTTTGGTGATAAGAAATGAGGATTTCTTCAAGAATGATATAAGTATGTATATTTTTGAGAGAAAAATATATATTATTTGATCACCAACTTATGTGCTAAGTGTATATAGTATGTGTTATACGTACTAGTGTATTAAGACTTAAAAATACACTAAATACTCGTGAGGAGTATAAACATAAAAATACACATACAAAATACAAGATACATAATACGGGTGCGAAGTGCAAAACACAAAAGACTTATATTTATTTTAGAGGAAATAATATAAGTAAGATACGTAGTTAAAAATATGAAATATTTTTAACACAACAATACAAATACAAAAGAGAGTGACTGTACTTGTGCGATACAAGTCTAGTGACTAACATTAAGAAAACGCGTATAGGTTACGACGTTAAGTAAGCAAATCCGGTGAAGTTTACGACGCAAGGAACGCAAAGTTGTGAGTTCATGCTCCCCCTTTTCTCTTAACTGTTTTCAGTTTTATAACTTCGGGGGTGAAATACATGTTACAAATATTACAATGTTTACAAATGTTATGATGGATACAAGAATGATACGAGAAATCGTGTCACGAATAGGGTACCATAAGCACCATTAATCGTGTACATACTTAGACCGCAGAACAAAAGGTTAGATCTAATGGGTTCCGGGCAGCCCCACTCTTGGCCACTCTTTTACCAAGAGTGTTTTTGTGTCTCAGTCGTAAATCGACTACAGAAAAATGCCTATGGTTTGGTGACTTCCTATGTCGTGTCACATGTTAATGGCTTTGCAACCCATTAACACTTGATACATACAGAAATATTTGACTTATACATGAGTACGTGGTGTACACAAAGGACTTGATTTATACAAAATACAAATTATGTTTTCATACAAAGTATACAAACGTGAAATACAAAAACTGCATGAATTCACACCAACTTTATGTTGACGTTTTTTCCAAAACTCACATGTATTTCAGGTAACTAGGATGGATGTGCGCGTGGTCTTACTCATGCTCGTGGATGTCGCTTTGTTTATCTTTAAATAAAGTCGTGACTTTTAAGACAATGTGTTATCTAGTGTTGTAAACACTTGACATATGTTTTTGGTAATGTAGTATTCGAAGTTATTTTTGAGCACGTAGTATGTTTACTCTTCGTATGCAATGAGAACCTTTCATGATCACACCTCGTGCTTCCGCCGCAGAAAGGGGTGTGACAGACAAGTCCAAACCTTTCTCGGGCTCTCGTTAAAGAAGGTGTATGCCGAATCGCTCAGGTCTATGTATGCATCGAACGAAGTCGATGGGGGAGTCCTTCACGGCACAATCGGCACAGGGACGACTATCGCTCAAGTCCTCACTTGAGTTAGAAGTATCGTCGGGGACAACGAAGTTGTTTGAATGCGATTCCAACACTTCTTCTTGGTTATCATCTTGAGATAAATTATTGAAATCTATCCTAAGTTCTTTTAACCAATTAAGAATTAGATCTTCTAATTGAAATAATTCATCAAGAAGCACTTCTCCTAGAAAATCTGGTTGGGAGCATTCAAGGGAGAGATAGGGATTATTTTTACTTTCGCCCCTCTTAAGGATACAAGGAAACGATGGGTCTATATAGTGGGGCTTATAATTTAGAAAATAACATTCTAATTCCTTATGGGTACCACCACATAATTGACACCACGTACCATAAGAGTGCCGAAAGTAAAAAGTATCAGTATCACTCATGTTTGTGTCAGAAATTACCAACCGTCGGGATCTTATGGTTCTGTTTTCAGTAACTGAATCTTGGGCACGGGGCGTGTTGAGTGGGCACGGCCCCGTGTTCAGCTTACTGTCTGACTTAAAACAAGATTGCCAGTTCCAATGATTGGGCACGGGGCGTGTTCAGCGGGCACGGCCCGTGCTGAGTTCTGCAGAAGCTGAAAAACTAAGAAAAATCCTAAAAAAAAATAGAAAAATAAGAAAAACGATTAGGCCGCTGATTCCTAACTTTCTTAAAATCCTTGTGTCCTCGGCAGCGGCGCCAAAAACCTGATGCGTGTGAAGTGTGTATATAAGTTTAAGTATATTTTAAGCCCTTTTACACTTTTTTAGCCAAGTTTTAAATTTATAAAACACGATATTTACTAACACTAAACACACATATGGGCAAGTGCACCCATCGTGAGCGTAGTATAGTGTTGGTAAGATACCGAGGTCGTCCAAGGACACAAGAGCTTTTAATACCGGTTTATCCTCAACGTCTAATCAAATCAAAAGTTTAGAAAAATGTTTTAAACTAAGAAAATAAAAACTATTTAAAATGCTGAAAAATAAAAATAAAAGTAAAAACAGATAGACAAGATGAATCACTTGGCTCCGACTCGTGTTTAGTGTAACCTTTGATTATTTCCGCACTTTTGCACTATTTAAGAGATTATCTTAGTTATTGTAGTAGGCCCCTCTTTTGAAGGTGACGTTACCCTCAACCCAGTAGTTTGAGTCAGCAAGGATACAATCCTAAAGGGTCGGATTATTGAAAGATAATTAATTAAGTTATTAATGCATAATGTGGTAGGCCCCTCTTTTGAAGGCGACGTTACCCTCGGCTAAGTAGTCTGAGTCAGCAGGGATACAGTCCTAAGTAGCCGGGTTAAAGTTTTAATAGTAGTTTAACTTATGAGGGGATCAAAGAGTTTGGACCCCCGCCATCCAATACCGTTAAGTATTGAAGGAGGTCCTACTAAATTTGACACAGGTCCTTTGCAGGATCTATACACTGAACAATGGCAAGACTCTTACCAAACCGTTCCCTTACCCCCCGACCAGGTAGCCAACATACCTCCATATAGACCGTGGAGATATGAATGGTGAAAATCTTTTATTTTATATAGACAGTAAAATAATGCCAAGACACCACGGACAAACGATAAGGAAGAATCACTGATGCGTGTGAAGTGTTATATATATTAGGTGTATATTTTAAGCCCTTTAACACTTTTTAGCCAAGTTTTAAATTTATAAAACACTAAATTTACTAACACTAAACACACATATGGGCAAGTGCACCCATCGTGGGCGTAGTATAGTGTTGGTAAGATACCGAGGTCGTCCAAGGACACAAGAGCTTTTAGTACCGGTTTATCCTCAACGTCTAATCAAATCAAAAAGTTTAGAAAAATGTTTTAAGCTAAGAAAAATAAAAACTAATTAAAATGCTGAAAAATAAAAATAAAAATAAAAACAGATAGACAAGATGAATCACTTGGTTCCGACTCGTGTATAGTGTAACCTTTGATTATTCCCGCACTTTTGCACTTATTTAAGAGATTATCTTAGTTATTGTAGTAGGCCCCTCTTTTGGAGGTGACGTTACCCTCAACCCAGTAGTTTGAGTCAGTAATGATACAATCCTAAAAGGTCGGATTATTGAAAGATAATTAATTAAGTTATTAATACAAATTATGGTAGGCCCCTCTTTTGGAGGTGACGTTACCCTCGACTAAGTAGTCTGAGTCAGCAGGGATACAGTCCTAAATAGCCGGGTTATAGTATTAATAGTAGTTTAACTTATGAGGGGATCAAAGAGTTTGGACCCCCGCCATCCAATACCGTTAAGTATTGAAGGAGGTCCTACTAAATTTGACCCAGGTCCATTGCAGGACCTCTAAACGCTGAACAATGGCAAGACTCTTACCAAACCGTTCCCTTAATCCCCGACCAGGTAGCCAACATACCTCCATATAGACCGTGGAGATATGAATGGTGAAAATCTTTTATTTTATATAGACAGTAAAATAATGTCAAGACACCACGGACAAACGATAAGGAAGAATCACCTTCAACATAAGAAACTAGTTATTAAAGTCATTAATACAAAACCAAATAAAAAGTGCGAAAAGATTAGAAATAAAAAGTATTACACTAGACACTTGTCTTCACCAAGTGATGTAAGAGACTTAGGCAAACATGGCCTTGATTGTCAAGAACTCTTACGATCAATCTTGGATCCCGAGACGACTCACACACTCTATGATGGACAATGGATGATGGTGTTATGGTGGTGGTGGGTGGTGGGTGAAGTGTGAGAGAGGTGGTGTGCCAAGGGATGGTTTGAGCTTGAGCCAAGCACTCCTATTTATAGGCTGAACAGAAGCTCGGGCACGGCCCCGTGTCCACATCCTTCTCTTTCTTCATTTAATGCAGCTTATCTTATTAGTTGACCACACCCCCGTGTCCGCTGAGCACGACCCCGTGTGCAGAAGAATCTTTGTACTATGAAGATTTGCCTGGATTGTGCGAATCTTATAGTTGACCGCGGCCCCGTGTCCGCTGAGCACGGCCCCGTGGTGGGCAATAGAAGCTTCTACCACTTTGTCTTTTCTGCTGATACTTGGGCACGCCCCCGTGCTGGCTGAGCACGGGGCGTGTTCAGTCTTCTGTTTTCTTGTTTTGCTTGGGAAGATGCTGTCGTGGGGTCGGGCATGTCACGTCTTGTTCCTTTTCTTGTATTTATGTTAGATTTTGATGCCTTTTTGCTTCTTTTGTTAATTTGAGCTCATTTAATCATGAAAATACAAAAGGAAGACAAAAGCACACTTTTTCCAACATTAGTACTAAAAAAGGGTTAGTTTTATGCCACAATTGATGTAATTTATATGTTGCATTTTGCACACATCAAATACCCTCACACTTGAATCTTTGCTTGTCCTCAAGCACAACTCTTTAATATGTGGCTATTACACTCCCAAATGGAATGGGTAGAAAAGAAGGTTTTTGGGCTTGTCATAGAGTGTGGGATTTCCAAGATTCTTTATTTAGTTTTATTTTTATTTATTTACAATCCTATTCGTCATGATTTATTTAAAACTTTTCATAAGATAAATTACTTATTAGGGCATAACATGCCTTTGTAAAATTTTATTTATATACAAGTTCA
Organism: Helianthus tuberosus; assembly: GCA_030545235.1. Taxonomy (NCBI): domain Eukaryota; kingdom Viridiplantae; phylum Streptophyta; class Magnoliopsida; order Asterales; family Asteraceae; genus Helianthus; species Helianthus tuberosus. Next base: position 138,010,217 of record CM060378.1, read on the forward strand.
CATACCTCACGGGGATCACTCAACACTCGGCCGAAAATGTATTTTTGTGGATCACTCGAGAGCGGCATGGAACTTACTCCTACCATAGGCTTGCCAAGCAATCAATCCTCCTCCTTTTTAACTTATATACCTTTGTAAATATCAAGAGGACTTTTTGGGTGAAGGGTTAGGCTTGGGTTAAAGGTAGGTGGTTGGGTTAGTAGTTAGTGGTTAGTATAAAAAGGGCTAAAAGCGTAACAAGTATCGGTTTTCGTAAGACTTTCTATTTTTCAACTTTTATTTATTTTTTTATGAAGCCATTTTTCAAACAAAGTTATTTTTGATAAACTTGTTTGTTTATTTGCTTTTGCTTCATAATCAACTATATATATATATATATATATATATATATATATATATATTTTAGGAAAGTCATATGAGAAACCGAGCTAGTTACTAAAACAAAGGGTTAAAAATGAAAAAGGTTTTGCTGGGTAAAAGGGTGTTTGTTTGGGGTTTGAAATGAAAAGGTTTAGGCTCAAAGGGGCTATCTAGGGGGATTTTGGGTAGGTGGTAAAAAAAAGAAAAATAATGGTGTAGAAATAAAAAGGGTTAGTCCTAATGCCTCCATCATTTTCTTACTCGGGTTTAAGTTGGTAAGGACCGGGAATGTATCGTCGTGGCAAGTTCTAGAGTCGTAAGAACCAAGCGGCTATTCACACAAGAAACGAAAAATGAGCATTTAGTTTAAAGATATATATTTGTATGATCAATAAAGGCTCAAAACTCACTTTTGTGGGAATGGGTTTTTATGTGATCAAGTATATATAATTAAATTTTAACTAAGCTTATCATGCATTTTCATAATTTTCTTATGTTGGTTCTTTTTATCACGACGCTATCGGTTGTAAATTCGTAAAAATATAACCTTTTTTAGAACTTTAATTTCCCGAGTTAAACTTAGACAAGTAAAAAAAATGAAAATTTTTGAAAAAATTTTGGGGTGATTAGCGGTTCCAATAGAGTTTTGTGTAAGGCTTGTATTTAGGACTTGCAAGATTCAAGGTTTTAGCATCCCCCCCACACTTAAATTACACATTGTCCTCAATGTGTCCCAAAAATAAGTTTTTTGGTTGATTAAATGTGTAAAAGGTGTGAAAAATAAAAAATTTTGTGTTACTGGGCGCTGAACACGGCCCCGTGTTGTCCGGGCACGGCCCCGTGTTCAAGTGCCAGTAACAAAATTAAATCAAGAGAAACAGAAGCCTGGACACGGGGGCGTGTTGGGTGAGCACGGCCCGTGTCCAGTTTACCTGAACTGGGTATATCTGCAGACTGTGCAGCACGGGGCCGTGTTGGGCGGACACGGCCCGTGCCGAACTTACTGTAAACGAATAATTTTGTCGGACGGTCCTGTTTTCCTGCATGGGGTGCTGGTTCAAGCTTCCCTTGTATCCTTTGCCATCTCAAGTGTGTTTTACTCATTTCAACACCATCCAAACACCAAATTAACTAAAACCATCATTCATTGAATCATAGAGAGAATTACATAATAGTCCTAAAAAAATGAAAAATAAAGCAGAAAATAAAAGTTAAAAGTCCTAATATTAGATAGGTCAAGTGATCCGTAAAATCTTCCTAAGGAGCTCTACTTCTACAATAAGAACCAAAATTCCGGAAATAGATTTCCGGTCTAAAGGCCTTGTAGAACTCTAAGCCGAGCGGTGTCCCTTAGATGTTGCTAGAGCCATTCTTCTATCTCCCTTGGGAGAAGGGAGGCGGCTTCATGTTCCTCAACATCTTGTGGAGGAGGAGCGACACCAATCGGAACCCCTTGTAGAATGTCTCAAGGTGGCTCCGGATGTAAGGTGTACCATTCGGCCGGAATGATGACTTCTGGTACCACATTCCATGCCCTTTGGGTGATAATCGGCACCAAAGGAGGAGAGACGAGAATGTTCAACCTTTGGTGCAAAAGGTTGACTTCCCGGAGACATCCTTCTAGTCCCACCGTCAAATGATTAATTCGGTCAACCAATGCCTCTTCCACACTTGTCATTTCATCAAGGGCTTCCCTTAAGGCGTAAACATAGTTTACAAGAGAATCTTCAACCGTTGACGATCTTCTCCCCTGCCGGTTGTTTCTGGAATGTGACGAAGAGTTTCTGCTTGTTCTGCTTGCCATTCTGAGAAAACATACCGAAAAGAGTTCAATTTTATGATACCCGTACTTCGGACACGGCCCCGTGTTCAGCGAACACGGCCCCGTGTTCAGCGAACACGGCCCCGTGTTCAGATGCCTGCAGGATTTGGGAACAAGGAATCTTGGGGTTTTAAATTGTTTTCATAACTTTTAAAGCATTTTTGAACATAAACAACTTAAAACATTTTTGTAGAACTTATTTTTAGCAAGATTCCATGAACGAAATCTAACAAACATCTAAATAAGGCTTGAAATTATGGAAGGTTCAAGCTTTAATGGAAGTATGAGAAAAATTGAAGAAGATGATAGTGGACAAAAGAGGAAAGGACAAGAAGATAGTTGAGAAACTTCTTTTAAAAAATACCTAGGATGGTATGTGAGAATATTCCCCAAATCTCTGTCCCTGGAATGGTTCAAATGTGCAGGATTCTTGGTTGCATTTATAGAAAACGACAGTACGTTGCGCACGGCCCCGTGTCGGCTGGACACGGCCCCGTGTGCAGACAGAATCCTGACACATTTTTGTCCGTATTCTGATAAAATCAGAAGGGAATCTTTGGGTGGACACGGGGGCGTGCTGACCTGGACACGGCCCCGTGTCTAGAGGCTGTTTTATGAAGTGTGTCTATTTTTTAAGGAACTTTTCCAGATCGGGCGGTTCCTTACTGGATGGAACAACCCCAAAGTGCCTAAGATACCTTAATTGCTCTAGATTAAGACGAAAACGCAAGAGGTTGTCGGTGAGGGTGATTCCAATGCTATATGTAGGTGGACAAGTCCAACCCTTTTCCGGGCTCTCGTTAAAGAAGGTGTATGTCGAATCGCTCAAGTCTATGTATGCATCGAACGAAGTCGATGGGGAGTCCTTCACGGCACAATCGACACAGGGACGACTATCGCTCAAGTCCTCACTAGAGTTAGAAGTATCGTTGGAAACAACGAAGTTGTTTGAATGCGGTTCCAACCCTTCTTCTTGGCTATTGTCTTGGAAAAGATTATTGAAATCTTTCCTAAGTTCTTTTAACCAATTAAGAATTAGATCTTCTAATTGAAATAATTCATCGAGAAGCATTTCTCCTAGAAAATCCGGTTGGGAGCATTCGAGGGAGAGATAGGGATTATTTTTACTTTCGCCCCTCTTAAGGATACAAGGAAATGATGGGTCTATATAGTGGGGCTTATAATATAGAAAATAACATTCTAATTCCTTATGGTTACCACCACATAATTGACACCACATAGTACCATAAGAGTGCCAAAAGTAAAAAGTATCAGTATCACTCATGTTTGTGTCAGAAATTACCAACCGTCGGGATCTTACGGTTCTATTTTCAGTAACTGAATCTTGGGCACTGGGGCGTGTTGAGTGGGCACGGCCCCGTGTTCAGCTAATGTCTGACTTAAAACAGGATTGCCAGTTCCAATGATTGGGCACGGGGCGTGTTCAGCGGGCAAGGCCCGTGCTGAGTTTTGTAGAAGCTGAAAAACTAAGAAAAATCCTAAAAAAAATGAAAAATAAGAAAAAACGATTAGGCCGTTGTTTCCTAACTTTCTTAAAATCCTTGTGTCCCCGGAAGCGGCGCCAAAAACTTGATGCATATGAAGTGTTATATATATTAAGTGTATATTTTAAGCCCTTTAACACTTTTTAGCCAAGTTTTAAATTTATAAAACACGATATTTACTAACACTAAACACACATATGGGCAAGTGCACCCATCGTGGGCGTAGTATAGTGTTGGTAAGATACCGAGGTCGTCCAAGGACACAAGAGCTTTTAGTACCGGTTTATCCTCAACGTCTAATCAAATCAAAAAGTTTAGAAAAATGTTTTAAGCTAAGAAAAATAAAAACTAATTAAAATGCTGAAAAATAAAAACAAAAACAGATAGACAAGATGAATCACTTGGTTCCGACTCGTGTATAGTGTAACCTTTGATTATTTCCGCACTTTTGCACTTATTTAAGAGATTATCTTAGTTATTGTAGTAGGCCCCTCTTTTGGAGGTGACGTTACCCTCAACCCAGTAGTTTGAGTCAGCAAGGATACAATCCTAAAGGGTCGGATTATTGAAAGATAATTAATTAAGTTATTAATGCAAATTATGGTAGGCCCCTCTTTTGGAGGTGACGTTACTCTCGACTAAGTAGTCTGAGTCAGCAGGGATACAGTCCTAAATAGCCGGGTTATAGTATTAATAGTAGTTTAACTTATGAGGGGATCAAAGAGTTTGGACCCCCGCCATCCAATACCGTTAAGTATTGAAGGAGGTCCTACTAAATTTGACCCAGGTCCATTGCAGGACCTCTAAACGCTGAACAATGGCAAGACTCTTACCAAACCGTTCCCTTAACCCCCGACCAGGTAGCCAACATACCTCCATATAGACCGTGGAGATATGAATGGTGAAAATCTTTTATTTTATATAGACAGTAAAATAATGTCAAGACACCACGGACAAACGATAAGGAAGAATCACCTTCAACATAAGAAACTAGTTATTAAAGTCATTAATACAAAACCAAATAAAAAGTGCGAAAATATTAGAAATAAAAAGTATTACACTAGACACTTGTCTTCACCAAGTGATGTAAGAGACTTAGGCAAACATGGCCTTGATTGTCAAGAACTCTTACGATCAATCTTGGATCCCGAGACGACTCACACACTCTATGATGGACAATGGATGATGGTGGTGGATGATGGTGTTATGGTGGTGGTGGGTGGTGGGTGAAGTGTGAGAGAGGTGGTGTGCCAAGGGATGGTTTGAGCTTGAGCCAAGCACTCCTATTTATAGGCTGAACAGAAGCTCGGGCACGGCCCCATGTCCACATCCTTCTCTTTCTTCATTTAATGCAGCTTGTCTTATTAGTTGACCACGCCCCCGTGTCCGCTGAGCACGGCCCCGTGGTGGGCAATAGAAGCTTCTACCACTTTGTCTTTTCTGCTGACGCTTGGGCACGCCCCCGTGCTGGCTGAGCACGGGGCGTGTTCAGTCTTCTGTCTTCTTGTTTTGCTTGGGAAGATGCTGTCGTGGGGTCGGGCATGTCACGTCTTGTTCCTTTTCTTGTATTTATGTTAGATTTTGATGTCTTTTTGCTTCTTTTGTTAATTTGAGCTCATTTAATCCTGAAAATACAAAAGGAAGACAAAAGCACACTTTTTCCAACATTAGTACTAAAAAAGGGGTTAGTTTTATGCCACAATTGATGTAATTTATATGTTGCATTTTGCACACATCAATCACCTTCAATATAAGAAACTAGTTATTAAAGTCATTAATACATAACCAATTAAAAAGTGCGAAAAGATTAAAAATAAAAAGTATTACACTAGACACTTTGTCTTCACCAAGTGATGTAAGAGACTTAGGCAAACATCGCCTTGATTGTCAAGAACTCTTACGATCAATCTTGGATCCCGAGACGACTCACACACTCTATGATGGACAATGGACAATGGACAATGGATGATGGTGGTGGATGATGGTGTTATGGTGGTGGTGGGTGGTGGGTGAAGTGTGAGAGAGGTGGTGTGCCAAGGGATCGTTTGAGCTTGAACCAAGCACTCCTATTTATAGGCTGAACAGAAGCTCGGGCACGGCCCCGTGTCCACATCCTTCTCTGTCTTCATTAATTGCTCTTGTCTTTATTAGTTGACCACGGCCCCGTGTCCGCTGGGCACGACCCCGTGTGCAGAAGCATATCTGTACTATCAAGATTTTCCTGGATTCTACGAATCTTATAGTTGACCACGGCCCCGTGGTGGGCGATGGAAGCTTCTACAACTTTGTCTTTTATGCTGACACTTGGGCACGCCCCCTTGCTCACTGAGCACGGGGCGTGTTCAGCCTTCTGCTCTCTTGTTTTGCTTGGGAAGATGCTTTCGGGGAGGTCGGGCATGCCACGTTTATTCCTTTTCTTGTATTTATGTTAGATTTGGCTGCCTTTTTGCTTCTTTTGTTAATTTGAGCTCATTTAATCCTGAAAATACAAAAGGAAGACAAAAACACACTTTTTCCAACATTAGTACTAAAAAAGGGTTAGTTTTATGCCACAATTGATGTAATTTATATGTTGCATTTTGCACACATCAGTCAATTCTTCATTTTCAAGACAATTAGTATCCCTTTCGGGAATCCTAACATGACAATCATTTGGAAAGCTAAAACGATAAACACACTTTAACCACCTAAAATTGTTCTTTAACGTGCAATTGATAAATGTCTATGATAATCCCCTAAAGATAAGTTAGTCATCCGTTAGGAGTTTTCTAACCTCACTTAATCAAGGAAAGTGACACCGATAAACACAATGCAACCACCGAGACAAGCATAAACTAGATTAAATCACAACCGAGTTCATTTTACAAATCTTGAACATAAATTCACCAAGATAGCAATTTTGGCCTAAACTACTAACTAAGCTAACAATTTATTTCAAGAATTCATAACAACACCATTTAACCCATTAAGGTCCTTCCGTGAGGGAAAGCCTTATTGATTAACAATAATTAGCCCTTATTAACCCACTAACCATTTCTAGTATCATGGTGCAAACATATTAAACAAGTTAAACAACTTAACCAAGTTCAAAGTCTACTAATAGATGATTAATTAAGCTTCTTCTTGCAAATATCTTAACTAACCACATACCAATCATCCAAGATAATTACTTATAATCAAGAATTCAACATCAATAAACAAGGTTGCAAACTAATCATCAAGGATTAACATAGAAAATGCTTCAAGTGTCATTACAAACATAATTAACATACTAATGGTTGTTATTAAGCAAGGAATACTAGTGTTTTTGCCCTTAGGCTTACAATAATACATAATCTTCAACCAAAATGCTTGAATACTAGACAAAAACATGGAAAGATTCAAGAATCAAACCATAAACAAGCACAAGGTTGAGAATCCGGATGATAACGGAGCTAATCGGCACAAGGTGGCTTGAATCCGGGTGAAAAGCAAAGTCTCCGGAGCCTGAAAATCGCCAAAGAAGCTCCCAAAAGTCCAGTATTTCGAAATGAAAGCTGCTGTCTGTTTTTTATAACTTTTTCATCTCGCACGGTCGTGCCATTAAAGTGCACGACCGTTCACTTTTAAAATCCTGTTCACCATACCGTGTGACATCATTAGATCTTGACCGGTCTTCGTAGTCGCACGACCGTTCCATGGGTCGCACGATCGTGCATTTCCGAGATTCGGGTGGCACGAGCTTATGAACAGGCGGTGCATATCCGGGGTTGGACCGGTCATCGCATCCGCACGAGCGTTCTTCCAGTTGCAGGGTCGTGCATTGCCGAGATGGCTTGCACGTTGGATCGCATTGGCTGTGCAATGCCGAGGAGAGCCTTGATGCCGGAACCGCACGGTCGTGCCAGTAATTGCACGGCCGTGCCAATTGCCCAGATCAGAATGTTCACAGAATCTTCGCAGCTTTGTCGTTTTGCTCGAAAAGTCCTCGTTTTCATCATCTTCTTGTTTGGCATGCTGTTTTATGCATGTAAACAAAAGTATACTTGATTAACTATCCGATTCACGGTTTTACGACCGAAAACGCATAAAATGGGGGAATAAAGTATGTGTATTTTGGTGAATATCAAACCTCCCCACACTTGAACCTTGCTTGTCCTCAAGCAAGCTAAAACTAAAATGCAATAAAAGCTAGAATCTAACAAGAACGAGAATTTACAAACTATCTACTAATACAACTACAAACATACGGTTAGCCGGTTTTTCGAAAGACAACATTAGTTGATTCAAACCAAACAAGCATATGAAAATATGTGTATAGATAACCAAAAAGCCGTGACTTCACTTTCGATTGACTTAACATGCTAATCTTCACACACCTCACAATGTTCACACACACTCGGTTTTATTTGTGAAACATACATAAAATGTGTATGTGCAAACACTCAATGCCTCGTCAATGAAACGTGTAATATCATAAGCTTGTCACAAGATCTTATCTCCACCAACTAAGATGCGAAAAAGTGCAAATCAAGAGGTCTTTACGGGTTGTAACGATAGGCTTAGGTGAAGGGTATGGAATGGGAATTTTAAAGTGACAAAATGGTTAAAATTCGGTAGTTACGTTTAACAAGCGTAAAACAATAAAACTATACATGCTTACGCCTTAAAAAGGCGGCTTTTGTGATATCGAGCTCATCAGCGAGATTTCATCATTTTAGCATTCAAAATTGCTCGAATTTTGTCGACTTCACCCTATTTTAGGGTGTTTTATTTTCTGTTTTTGTTGTTTTTTTATATAAATATAATCTAATGGAATTGTACAATGAACAATTAACTATAAGAAGCGCTAGTTAAACGATGATTTTGACCGAGTTTTAACACAAAAGGTTTAAAAATAAAAAGGCTAAATTTGGCTAAGCGGGTGATTTTGTTGGGTAAACAAAGGGAAACACGGGGAAGGCTCAACATGGTTAATCCTAAGGGGTAATGTAGGGTTTAGGGGAAACACAACACAAAGAACAAGGCTAAAAACAAAGGTGTTTTCTAGGTGCCTCTATCACTTCTACACAATTTCACACGTTTATGGTCTTAACAAGCATGCTAGTGACAAGTTCTAAACTACACGTGACATCCGGCTCACTCCTACTCCGAAATGAACAAATATATAACAAGTATAAGGCTCAAATATGCTCACATAACGGAAGGAATGGGTAAAAGTGTGAAAATTATCATGCAAGTCTTTCTTTGTTTGTCACGCTTTCTAGTTATATTTTTCAAAATTTATTTGGCTTGTCGGTTTTTATCATATCTGAAGCTTTCTAAAACACAACTAACCGGTTTATTTACTAAAAAAAATATACAATTTACTGATATTTTTGATTGATTTTTCTGATTTTTTTTATAGGACAAACAAAGTCAACATGTTAAACCCCCTCCCCACACTTGAACTTCGCATTGTCCCCAATGAGAAACCCGATATATAGAGAAAAAAGAGAATAACACTCCCCTAAAGATGATTTAGATGAAAGGAGACTTCAAAGCTGATTCTGTGGTGTGCTCTGGTCCAATACTTGCTTCAAAAATCTGTAAGGATGTCACAAACAAACAAACAGAAGGCAGCGACAATCTAAACTCAAACAAACCATAATTTACATACATAAAAGGAGTACTAAATATCCAAACATAAAATAAAGCAAACAAACAAAAGTGTCTGAAAAATAAAGTACATAGTCGCGGGTGTTTGAAATGAAGATCAAAATGAACACCCAAGAAATCAACTACTAAAATATCATAACCACCAACTCACAACTCCACCTACTGCTCGCCGTCGTCATCCGCATCCCCTCCTGTGCCGGATGGGCCTGCCCCTCCATAACCGCCTGGGTTCCCGAATGGGAACTGTGGGGGCTCCTGAAAGTAGTTGGGGAAAGCATTATGAAGACCCCCAAAAAGGTATGAAAACCCGGCATGCACCTCCTGGCGCATGAAGTCTTGGTTCACCCTAATCGCCTCCTGGTTCGCCCGCAGCTGGTCCTCACTAACATGCAGCTGCTCTAAACTGTCCCGCTACTGCTCGTGACTGACCTGCATCTGCTGGAACTGGCCGTAGAACTCTGGATATGAAGGGATGCGGGGGGCCAGTGCTGATACTGTGGGGAGTGGTGCTGCTATGGTGAGTGTGGTGGTGTGTGTGGCGGCTCCTGATGCTGCTCCTCGTCTTCCATATCCTCATCCTCATCCTCCGCCGGCTCTGGAGGCAACGGGTCCCAGACCTCGTTGTTGAGCCCCTTCAACCTATCCCCATGATCTATCTCTGCTATAAGCCCCATCGCTTTCAGAGAACAGATGTCAACATACAAACCCTCGGTAACCAACGTAAGACCCTGAACCACCTCGTCAGTCATTATTCCCATGTTGTAAGCAATATGGGTTACATACTGACCACCATGTATCTGACTGTTGGCGGTTCTACCCGAACTATGCACAAAGTAATCAGCCATCCTCGTAGCGAGGTTGATGTGGACCCCCTCCTTGAGTGCATAAAGAAATATAAGATCCGGTGTGGGACAGTTTCCCAAACTGTCCATGCGCCCGACGATAGTGTGGCTAAATATGTGGTGCATAACCCGAAGTAAAGGGTCTCGTAATCTTGAAGCTTTGGACATCCGAGGATCATAGGGGTCGCCAACCTCAATTCGTGCCCAAAACTCACCCCGCTCGTCTTCGCTGGGGAAGGTAAACTGATTAGTAAAGACCTCGGAATCCATTTCTTCATCGGTGTATATTCCGAGTCTTCGACCTAACCTTCCCACGGTCCACTTGTGCCAACGACCGCCTAACCTGAAATTTATCTGTTTCGCATAGCGGAAGTCGGGATTTTTACTCGCTTTTGGCTTTTCGTACGAGTAGGAAGCGAAGAATTCTAGCGTGGGTTCCAAATAAATCGGGTGGTCGATGTTGACCAAACGCGAGAATGGAAGTGTCAACATGTTTTCAAGCCGCTCGCGTTGGTTTAACTCGATCATTACATTCCAATCTAATCTTCTGGGGATGCCGAATTGATTCCGCCTATTCCATAGCGAAGGAAGTTTCGGAATGCAAAGACTTTCCCGCTCGTTGTCGGGGTTGAATTGTAGGAAGGGATGGTCCATCTGCATGAGGAATGTTGTTAGAACAAGAGGAGTAGGAAAATTTCAAACAAAAACAACCTAAACACACAGTTATGAAGGTTCTGTCTTGCTGATCTGTGCCTGTCGCACGGGCGTGCGACCAGACGCACGGGCGTGCGTCACCGAGACCAGCGCATGTGATCGGAGTCTGTCGGCAATGCACGGACAGTGCCAATATTGAACGACCGTACGACTCCGAGATCACAGCAAAACCACGTGAACATCCGGAACTGAACAACCGTTCCACCCGAGGAACGACCGTGCGACCAAATTTCTGCAGAATTCGAACCCCCGATCCAGAACTGCCAGATTTTTCCGAAAATTATCAAATTTTGGGCAGATGGGGGTTAGAAATCGACCGGCTGTTCACGAGAAACATGATTCTTGCAAGGGCTAGGGTTTCAATTGTGTTTATGAAGGGAACCCTAAAAAGCCTTGAAGAAATCGGACAAATCTAACCCTAGAACAAGGATGAAACAGAAAATCAACGAGAAAAACATACCGTGTGGAAGAATCTGAGAAACCGTGCAAAAAATGGTGCGATTCCGGGGAAAATTTGGTCTGGAACGGCTGGTGCAGTAGGGTTTCGCGACTTGTGAGAATAAACTGCAGATGAGGGCTTTTATACTTCACAAATGACCAAACTGCCCTTAGCCTTTCGCACGGTCGTGCGTCGTCGACGTTTACCAATACTTGCACGCTGACCTCGGCAATGCACAGGGGGTGCGACTCGAGGTGTTGGCTCACAACCGCACGGGCGTGCGGTCTGTGGCACGGTCGTGCGAGATCTGCAGATATGTCTGTTTGCTGCAGAAAGCTGTTCCAGCAGCCGAATCGACCTTTTTTCGCCATTTTTGCACTCCGCAAACTGTTTTAACATTATTCCAACCTAGAACCTTCGCTCGGCATGTTTAAAAATTGTACGAACCTACGAAAACTACCAAATACGCCAAAAACACCTAAAACGGCAAAAAAAAATATGGACAATTTTACCCCTAAAGCGCCAAAGACGCTCTTGCTACATTTTTTATCCTCGAGTCAGTAGCGTAGACTCTCATCTCCACACTTATGATTCGTGCGGAACGTGGAGCTCGATAACCTCCACCGCCGACTCGATCGGCCCGGCAACGTAAAGCTTCAAGCGGTGCCCATTTACCTTGAAAATAACAACATCCGCGTTCTCTATTGCAACAGTCCCATATGGAAATACCTCTTTTACCGTGTACGGGCTTGTCCAACGTGAATGTAATTTTCCTGGAAATAAACACAAGTATACCTGATTAAGTATCTGATTCACGGTTTTACGGCCGAAAACGCATAAAATGAGGGTAAAATGGGGGAATAAAGTATGTGTATTTTGGTGAATATCATAAATCAAATTATACAAACAAATATACAACAATCCTACCTGAACTACATAAATTAATTAACACAAAACTCAATAGCTAAACTACCTGAGCAGCTTTACATTCATCTCTGATTTACAGAAATTTATTCAAATTTCAAATCCCGACTTCTCTCAATCCCCCCAGTTTCAAAGGGTTGGGCTATGTTTTATGACTTTACAGAGGAAATTGATGGATTCAGAGTTGGAATCAGTAAAGATGAGCTCCATTAGGATTCTTGTGACATGACAGATGTGAGAGAGGTACGGGGGTGAAGATGAAGAAATGAGACGCTGAGATTTAAGACTATCCAATGTCACAACCCAACCCAACCCAACCTTTTATTAAAAAACTAATTTCTCTGTCTTCCATCTCCACAACCCAACCCAACCCAACCCAACCCAACCCAACCCAAACTAACTTTTCACTCACATCCACAACCCAATCTAAATCAATATTTTATAAATAAATATGAGTTATGAAGTAAAGAAAAATATTGTAATATAAAAAGACAAACAAAAACTAATATAATAATCAATTCAGGGTTGCAACCAAAGGTTGCAAGGATGAACTAGTTGTGACACTGTTTAATATTTTAAAAGTGAAAAAGTTGTTTTTCTTATTTGAAGGTGGCAACCAGTTGTGAGAAGGGTTTGTGATAGTGGGTAGTCTAAACGTGATTCAAAACCATGTTTCAAAATTCAAAATTAACAAATGATGAAGCCAAATGAAAAAGAAGCGGACGGCCAATGTCTGTTATTCATTTGCTTTAAACACTTGTACATCATGCATTAAATCAATTTTAAGGGAAATGGCAAATGACCTAAGTTGTCCTTCCAATATGTATATTATATATAGTATAGATATAGATAATATATTATTTATGAAATAGAAAAGTCTTAATCCTTTATTGAGCTAAATCTTATTAGTTTTAGTTAAATATTATCAAGACTAAAGTAGCAGATGGGCTTTGGTGGACTACAAGTAGTTGGGCTGCGATGAAGACTTAAGTGAGCTGAACATATCTTGGGCTACGCTTAAATTTTACATGGGCTCTTTCCGATGAACTACTACTGTAGTTTAATGGGCTAATAATTGGTAAAACTAAAAATCAAGAAATGGGCTTTATTAGAGAGACTCTATAAGGTTGTATTATGTGGTGAAACTAAAAATCAAGAAATGGGCTTTTATTAGAGAGACTCTATAAGGTTGTATTATGTGCCTATTTGATTTGAGTTGAGTTGCTATGAACCGGTATAGTTTATTGTAAAATCACCAAAATGTCATTTCATTATGGAGAGACTCCATTATGGTATACTATGGCCTATGCGATTCATTATGGAGAGACTCCATTATCTATTTGGTTAATGTGAAAGGTGTACAAATTATGTCTGTATAATTTTGTTGTCAAACGTTAAATTGAAAGTGTGAGTTTTATAATTTGCTGATTAAACCTTAATTCATAAGTGACTGCTTGTTTCATATCTTGTATTTGTTGTGTTTTTGTTTTTCATTTCTTAGTTATTGCAAGTTAATCTAGCGTTAGTTTAGTTCATCATCGATCCAATATATAAATCTTAATTTCCTTAATTAAACAAATCGTGTGATACTAACCCCGTGCTCCTCAAAAGTAAACCAGTATGCAACTAGGAATGAAACTCACATTTGCTCAAAAACTACAACATCAATTCAAGTAAACACATGTTCAACCCCCAATTACAAACCACTCATCCACATCAAAAGACAATTAACAACCCTAACAAGAATCTATTTAGTCCACTTCCTCAATCTTCGGCCCAGCGCCTCCGCTTCCACCAGCTGAAGGCCCGTCCTCATCCATACCTCCGCCCATATCCGCCCCACCAGCACCGCCCTGATACATCTTAGCAATAATTGGGTTGCATATCCCCTCGAGCTCTTTCATCTTGTCCTCAAACTCTTCCACCTCTGCCAACTGGTTTCCATCTAACCATTGGATCGCTTCCTCAACCGCATCTTCCACCTTCTTCTTGTCATCCGCAGGCAGCTTCGAGCTTATCTTCTCATCCTTTATGGTGTTTCTCATGTTATAGGCGTAATTCTCCAAAGCATTCTTTGCTTCGACTTTCTTCTTGTGTTCTTCATCTTCCGCCTTGTATTTCTCCGCCTCCTGTACCATCTTCTCAATCTCCTCTTTCGACAGCCTGCCTTTGTCGTTTGTAATCGTGATCTTGTTCTTCTGCCCTGTGGTTTTGTCCTCTGCAGACACGTTCAAGATTCCGTTAGCATCAATGTCGAAACAGACGTTGATTTGTGGAACTCCACGAGGAGCCGGTGGGATCCCGGACAGCTCAAATTTCCCAAGCAAATTGTTATCTTTGGTTCGTGTTCTTTCACCCTCGTAAACCTGAATCAAAACCCCGGGTTGATTGTCCGAGTAGGTCGAGAAGACCTGCTCTTTCTTGGTGGGAATGGTGGTGTTTCGTGGGATCAACACCGTCATAACACCGCCAGCGGTCTCCAGTCCCAGAGACAGAGGTGTCACATCCAACAACAGCAGGTCTTGAACCTTCTGATTGCCTTCACCACTCAAAATAGCGGCTTGAACCGCGGCGCCATATGCCACCGCCTCATCAGGGTTGATGCTCTTGCAAAGCTCTTTCCCGTTGAAGAAATCTTGCAACAACTGTTGAACTTTGGGGATACGAGTGGAACCGCCAACAAGAACCACATCATGAACATTGCTCTTATCCATCTTGGCATCTCTCAGACACTTCTCCACCGGCTCCATACACTTCCTGAACAAATCCATGTTAAGTTCCTCGAATCTTGCACGTGTAATCGTGGAGTAGAAGTCGATTCCCTCGTAAAGAGAATCGATTTCGATGGTGGTTTGAGCAGTGGACGAAAGAGTCCTTTTAGCTCTTTCACAGGCAGTTCTCAACCTCCTCAAAGCTCTTGGATTCCCACTGATATCCTTCTTGTTCTTTCGTTTAAACTCCTGAACAAAGTGGTTAACCATCCTGTTATCAAAATCTTCACCTCCCAAATGCGTGTCTCCGGCAGTGGACTTCACCTCGAATATACCTTCCTCAATTGTAAGCAGAGAGACATCAAAAGTGCCACCACCCAAGTCGAAAATCAGGACGTTCTTCTCGCCCACACTGGACGCCTTCTTGTCCAGCCCATACGCGATAGCAGCCGCAGTGGGCTCGTTGATGATTCTCATGACATTCAGCCCAGAGATGACACCAGCGTCCTTGGTGGCTTGGCGCTGAGAGTCGTTGAAGTAGGCAGGGACGGTGACCACCGCGTTTTTGATGGTGGTGCCAAGGTAGGCTTCGGCGATTTCTTTCATCTTGTTTAACACCATGGAGGATATTTCTTCAGCAGAGAATTGTTTCTCTTCGCCTTTGTGTGAGACCACAATCATGGGTTTGTCAGCGGCTCCAGGAACAACTTTGAACGGCCAGTGCTTCATGTCACTCTGCACTGACGGATCAGAGAATCTTCTTCCAATCAAACGTTTAGCATCTGTAAAAATCATATAATTAAGAAATGTATAACTTGAATATATATATATAAGAAAAGAAAGAAAGTGAGGGGGGCGTACCGAAAACAGTGTTGGTAGGATTCATGGCGACCTGATTCTTAGCAGCATCCCCTACCAGACGCTCAGTATCCGTAAAAGCAACATAAGAAGGAGTGGTCCTGTTGCCTTGATCATTAGCAATGATCTCGACTCGATCATGTTGCCACACCCCCACACATGAATATGTGGTTCCCAGATCAATACCGATCGCTGGTCCTTCACCTTTGCCCGACATGTTTCTAATTAACAATCAAATAGAAAGATTTTTTAAGAAGAGAAGTTTTGCAGAAACTGAGGGTTAAGAAAGTGTAGCTTGTTGTTTTTGTATGGATGATGAAATTGAATGGAAGTATGGTGGTTATATAGGGGGGAAAGATTGATTGAATGATATCTGGAGTGTTCTCCAAAGTCGGTAATCGTCAAACCCTCAGGACGGTTCGAGAATGTTCTTAGTTTTCTTTTCGCTGGTTGCTTCCAGACTCTTCCCCTCGTTATTTCCTTTGATATTTCAGTTACAGATTACTTTTTGTTCGTTATTTTTTTGACAGGGGCCTACGTGTGGGCAAAGAAAATTATTTACAGATAATAAGGGAAAATGGGTAATTGGGCTTTTGGGATGAATAATTGGGCTTGCTTATGAGCCTTGTGGTCTGGGAATTAGGAGTTAAAATTGATGCTTAAAAAAGGTATTTGGGCTATTTTCATTCGGTCTTTTAACGTAGAAATGCATAAAAAACCGGTTACAAAAATCGAACCGATTACTTATTCGGTCTCTTAACGTAGAAATGCATAAAAAACCGGTTACAAAAATCGAACCGATTAAATCAGTTTCGGTTATTTAATAACAGTAGGCAGGGGTGGAACTAAAGGGGGGGTTACCCTCCGGCCGCCGGCCGACCATGCAAGCTTTAATCCGTGATCTAGTGGGCTCGCGGCCGGTGCTCGCTCGTTGAAGCTGTATGTGGAACTTTGTTGTAACTAGGGTATCCGGGTAGCTGCTTAAGACCCAAAGTATGTGTAAAGTTCTAAATCATATTTCATACTAGTGGGTAACCAGCTCGTTGCTGCGGAGTCGACAATAAGGGGCAGGAGCATAATTCAAACCTTAAAACGATATAAAAAACATATATATGTCAATACCATGATCTAGTGTTCTATGTTCTTGTCCAATATCATCTGTGACAGTTTTTTTTTCACATGAATCAACCTGTATGCCGCAAACTCTGCATCGGTCGTTCCCAATCTGCACTCCTCTAGTCGCCAATGCTGTAGCAGTCGCGATATTGCCATTAATGGCCCTCCTCACAAAAAATTGACCTTCGGGACTGCGAGCTTATTGCATTTGAACTGTTGGCCTTGGATATTCGGCTGCCCACACACCTCCAAGTCGCTCCTTACCTGTTTGACCGAAAAATAAACACACTTCCCTCTACTTTTCCACTTCCATCCAGTGCTACCAGAGTTGGAACCGTCAAAAATAATGTGCTCATTTAAGTTAATCCCAGCCTAGATTACTGAGCGTGTGATTTCTACTTTCTAGTAGTAGATTGTTTTCCTCGAACTGTCACATTCTGCTCCAAACAACGCTAAAAAATCACAAAAAAACCTGTCAAAAAATCACAAGGCAATATGATATTCATGGGTGCTCGCATAGATAAAATACAAAAACAATTCAAATTCCATATTTGAGTTAATCAACATTATAAAATGCATGAGCACTAAAGAACCCACAATGATAAACATATAAAACAACTTTACACAAATTTGGGAAACAATTTTCTGAACTCCAACATAAAAATCATGAGAAAAGGTATTACCAATAAGTAATTTTGGTTATTTTTTTTATCTATGGTGGGTCAAATGAGAACAAAGGTACTCGGCTTCAAATGAAAGAAGGAAAAATACGTCAAACGGGTCAACGGTTAATAACAATGTCTTATAACACCAGGGCCGGCTTGGGCCAAGTGCAGAGTGGGCCACCGAACAGGGCCCACACCCTCAAGGGGCCCATAATTTTAATTTTATATATATTTTGTATATAGAGTTTTTAGCAGGATCTTAAACATTAATGGATTAATGGTCTGGTGGTTTTCCCCAATTATTTCACAGAAGAAGCTGAAGTTCGAAACATGCTCTTTACTTTTTTTTTCCATCAGCCTATTCTTTAGGTTTTAATCTCTTTTCTATTTTCCACCTGCTTTCTTTTATTTTGTTTTTTTCTTTATGGCTCTTATTTTTATTCCCTTTAGTTAAACACATAATTGTTCTCTTTTAGATGTTTTATATAACTAGATTTGTAATATACTTTTAAGTTTTATACATACAATATTAATTTAGTAACTTTTTGTCTAAAAAGCATATTATAATGCACTAAGATCTTAAATATGTTTAGTTTTGGTTTATTTTGTGGCCTATATATCGTCATATTATTTATTTTTTATAAGTTTATAAATAGGCCCTCTTCTTCTCTACTTGCACAGGCCCCTAGAAGGCTGTTGGATTCTCGGAGACGGCCCTGGTCACTTTAATAATAAGAAGACACGGGTTCTACTCTTGGCGTCCTCAGTTTTGTTTTTCATTTTGTTTCTTATCTATTTATTAAATGCAAATGACATTAATTGACTAATTTTGTCAAGTTAAATTAAATGATTGGTGTTGATTCAAATTACATTAATTCATTTTCATATATATAATTTTTATATATATTCTTTTTAAAAAGTTATATTTAAGGGCCCGTATTTTCTGTTCGCACAGGGCCTATAGATTTTCGAACATTTTCGGAGACGGCCCTGTATAACACATACATACATTAAGCTTCTTATAGTTCCTTAACAGCAAATATAGCCTACTAGTTTAAAGATACTTCCATTTCCAACAGCCTTTAAAGAATCAATGTTCATTTCAGCAACTTTCTTAGCCTTTTTTTACTTGGACCTGACAAAGTCAACAAATGTTGTTAGTTTTAGAATCTGTCATGAAAAGTTAATAAATATAGAATTGGTCTACAATGTACGATTCAAAACAACATATAGATAACCGGAAAATGACTTATGACCCATTGAATTCGACCCGTTTAACATCAGAAAGCCTATTCTAGGGAATTCATTTACTTCCTACTATGACTACGTTCACTCGGACAAAGAATTGTTGGTGTTTTAAAAATATAGAACTTTGTGTCCAACAGACTCGCATCTTCATTCATTTATTTAAAATGCTAGCTCTTATCCAATAAAGCCAAAAAAACCCATCTTAATCTTCGAGTGAACGTAGTCATAGAAAATATAAATATAAATACAAGATGTATAACAATTATACTTTGTCCCTCACATATATAATGATTGTGATTTCAGATAATAGGCGAATAGGGTGTGTATGTTGTATAATATGACATACCTTAGTGCCAAGTTCTTGAGAGATACCAAGGGCAAAGGCGGGTTTACCCATACCCAAAGGTCCAGCAAGTAGAAGTGCCCTTCCAGCCATCTTTTTCTGGCGGATCTTATCGACTACAAGACCACCAGCCTCTCTTGCCACCACCTGTCTGACAAATCCAACAGCTAACGGTATTGCTTTTCCAGTAGCCTACACAAAATTATAGGTACCCGTATCATTATAAGTCCATCATGAAGTAAAGGCTGACATTATTGGAACACCAGTTACCCACACTATCCAGACACCATTGACATGTCATACACTCATACGGGCCATATCATGTCATACGGGTCATATAGGTTGTATGCAGGTCCGTATGAGGTAAATTTCGCCAAATTTATATGGCTCGTATGAATTGTTTGATTGTCACATTAATTACTGATGTTTATACTTTATAATGCACGTATGTCCGTTTTCGCCCTATCATACGTCGTCACCTAGTTTCTGTATTGCATCACTGGTGCGCTGACACGCTATCCAAACACCACTGATGCGTCATACACTCATATGGGCCGTATCATGTCATACGGGTCGTACGACAAAATAGTCATATGCGTCGTAAGCGGCCCGTATGAGGTGATAAGTAAATTCAAATCCATAACATTATAAAGATAAAAAAAAATAAAACAAAATGATGTGGAAAAACAAAGAGAAGGCAATTCAACAAATATAACAACCAAATACATCAAAATACAGATCTGATAAACATGATTGGTACTTTAGGGTTCAAACTTGAGTTTCTATACAAGCACTTGTATGTATTAGGGGTGTTCAAAAAAATCCGAATCCGAAACCGAATCCGAAATATCCGAAAACCCGTATCCGAAATATCCGAATTTTCAGATATCCGAATTTCGGATATCCGAAAATCGGATAATCCGAAAATTCGGATTCGGATAGTGATTTTGAGAATTTTCGGATAATCGGATTATCCGAAAATTTAATTTTTATTTTTTTTGGATATCCGAAAATATCCGAAGTATCCGAAAAATATCCGAAGTATCCGAAAAATATCCGAAATATCCGAAAAAATATCCGAAATATCCGAAATATCCGAAAAATATCTGAAATTTATATTCGGATATCCAAAACTATCCGAAAAATCTGGTTCCAAATATTAAAAAATAATAAAAAAATAAAAATTAAATAAAAAATTGGATATTCGGATATCCGATTAGATATCCGAACCCGAATCCGAAATTTCGGAATCGGATATCCGAAATTTCGGATTCGGGTTCGGATGTCAATATTTCACTATCCGAAATTTCGGATATCCGATTTTCGGATATCCGAAAACCGGATTATCCGATCTTGAACACCCCTAGTATCAGTGGCGGAACTAGAACAAAAATTCAGGGGTATCCCAAAAATATTTTTTTTTACCGTGCAATCATATAATATTAAAAAAAACAACAATACATAAAATAAAGTAAAACAAATACCTAATAGATTTGTCCTCTTCTTTTTTTCATAGCTTGAAATCGTTCCATCACATCGTCGTCTTTTACTTCACTTAAAAAATCCTTTTCGACCGCACAAACCATAGCATTGTTCAAGAATTCCGGACCGATTCGATTGCGTAAATCCGTCTTCACAAGCTTCAATTTCGAAAAACATCTTTCAACGGTTGCGGTTGCCACCGGTAAAAGCAAAGCTAGCTTAACTACCCGATAAACTGTAGGACAAGAACTATGCGTTCCCGTTTCAACCATAACACGCGCAAGATCACTTATTCCATTCAAGTCTTCAAAGTTATCATCATCGCTTATTGTGTGACGAAATGACTCAATATCACCCAAAAGACTCCATATTTCTTGTGTAGTAAAATCATCCGGGTACATCTTAGCAAACGCCAATATCTTCGATGGGTCAAACTTAGATAAACAAGAATAAAACTAATCAAACTAACCAATAATCAACCTTGTTCGATGACTCGACGTGGCGGACGTGCTACTGCCAATTCTTTTCGAAATTCGAAGACGATGTTCTGTTCGATATTCAACTGCCATTAACAATAAGTAACAATATTCATAAAGTGATAAAACTAATCAACTAACAAACCTAATCAACTAAAGTATCAAACTGAAAGTCTGAAAGTAACAATCGACTAACAAACCTAATCAAACTTTAATATTCATATTTCATAAAGTGATAAAACTAATCAAACTATCAAAGATGAAAGAATCAAAGTGAAACAATCAACAAACAAACCTTCAAATCTGCGAGACTGTTCTGTGTTCTTCGTGTTCGACAACAGCAAATCTGCGACTGTTCGAGTTCGACAACAGCAAATCTGACTGTTCGAGTTCGACAACAGCAAATCTGCGACTGCGAGACTGACTTCGTGACTTCTTGTTCAACAACAGCAGTTCAGCACTTCAGCGAATTGCCCAATTCTGTTCGACTGTTCCCGTGTTCCGCCTGTTTGTTGTTCGTGACCATTGATTATCCCTGCATAATAATCTGCCGCCCAAATCATAATTCTGTTCAATTGGGTTATTATTTTGTTATTTGGGTTAACTAGTATTGGGCTATCATTTGATTATTTGGGCCAATATAATCATAATAAATTGGGCTTAATTTCAGTTTGTAAATTTTATTGAGGGGTGTCCTAGTAATTGTTGAGGGGTGTCCTTAGTATAAAAAACGAAAAAAAAAATTTACACTAGCGGGTAAAAGTTGAGCCGTAGCCCGGGCTACGCCTAGGACCACACTAGGTCCGCCCCTGCCTAGTATGTATGATTGTATGACTTTATGAAATGAGCTCAACAGAGTAGACAAAACACCTTACATTGGTAAGAAATTGCAGAGATCTCTTACTTCCTCTATTAATTCACTCGTTGACGTTGTAGATATGGATATATTCACAAGAGATTACACGATCATGTTTTAATTCATCTATCACACAAACCCTGAAATAAAAAGAAGATGATGGGGTAAAGATAAATCCGATTATACACAACAATTCAGAGTTTTAAAAACTGACCTTAGGGTAAGCAACTGAAGTCGCAGGTGTCGCATCCTAAATGACAATATGTTGAGTTTAAAGGGGGGTGGGATCTGGAAGCGAAGGGGCGGATTCAATTCGCGTCTTCAATTGGTTTCAATCACGCCTCAATTGAAAGGCCATAACTGACGATTGTTCATTGCGGCGTTTTGATTGATTAGGGTTGAGGGAAGGCAACGGAAACGTTTGATTTCATTATTCAATCTGCATGTAAGAAATGTAAAAAAACATTGAAACCTAAGTGAAGGGGGCATATTTGGAAGCTTGGGATGAAACTCACGAAAAATGCAATGATGTTTCATATGACGTCTTAAAATTAGGGGGTAAAATTACATCTTAGTTCTAAGGAGATGTAAAATGGTAACTTTGTAAAATGGTAACGATAACTTTTATTAGTGGTCTAACTAAAACACTCATAAAATTTGATTACTATTCTATGAAAGATTCCCTTAAAAGAATTCATTGCATATGTTGAAACACCGACGAAGAACAATTCGCGACTCAATCTTGTTATAGCCATTAATTATAGTGGGAAGTACGATGTGGTCCAAGCCTGTCAAAGCATTGCTCGAAAAGTCAAAGATGGTCTTGCTGACCCTCAAGAAATCAACGAGTTTATGATTGAAAATGAACTTAGTACGCATCCTCACCCTCACCCAGATCTTCTGATTCGGACCAGTGGAGAGGTTAGAGTGAGCAACTTTTTTCTATGGCAATTGGCTTACACCGAATTACATTTCACTCAATCGCTTTGGCCGGATTTTGGAGAAGATGAATTTTTACATGCTTTGCGGGATTTTCAACAAAAGAGTAAGACAATATGGTGGATGACAATGATACGGGTCCTTTCCCAACTATGCATGTCCTTTCTTATTTTCATTCATGTTTTTCATTTCATTTTTTTCGTTGTGTATTATTTTGTTGACTTAACGACTTGCATTGATAATATTTCTAAAATTTTAGTATATTTCAGTTTTTTTTAAATAAAGATGTTTATACATATTATATCTTTCATATTACCAAAATGAACAGGCATTTAAATAATAATGCAAACAACCAGATCTAAGTTTAAGACTGTGAAATAAATCCAAGAATCAAATCCAAAAAACGGTATGTGGCTGCTGGGATTCGAGCCCAGGTCTCCACGGCCACAACGTGGAATTCTCACCACTAAACTACAGCCACATTATGTTTGGAAATCATATTTTCACCTTTTATTTGAAAAAAGCCACAGCATCAACTTTAAAGGATACGGTGGTAAAAGAAAAATTAAATGTGGCTGCTGGGATTCGAGCCCAGGTCTCCACGGCCACAACGTGGAATTCTTACCACTAAACTACAGCCACATGATGTTTATAAATGAGATGTTAGTCTTTAAATCTTAAAGATAAATGTATTCACCTTTGTTGATTTGAAAAACTTAGGGTTAATGATTATCTATGTTTACACCAATACTTTAAAGTTTTGAGGTACTTATGGTTTGGCTTAAAGATGTAGAATCATTCAAACTAGTTATCGGTTTGGTTTGATGGTCAATTTTTTCTTTAGTTTTGGTTTGTCGGCTTATAAGTTTTCAAACTATACAAGGCAGTTTGGTTTACAATTCGAACAGAAACCGGCTGTAAAAAGCCAGACCAAACCAACGATCATTGGGTGTGTAATTTTTTAGTTTATTGGATTGTGGAACAATCTCATTTGCATCAATGTATCCTATTAGGTTTTGGATTATTTTTTCTCAACAAAAGTTTAAAAAGTTCATTGGATTGTGGAACAATCTCATTTGCATCGATGTATCCTATCAGGTTTTGGATTATTATTTCTTAACAAAAGTTTAATAGGGTTGAAGCTTTGTATATATCATGTTGCTTTTAAGTTTTAACCATGCTATTTGTGTTGGTCACTGTTGGCTGAGGGAGATTATAGGCTTCTGAAACTCAGAGGAAGCACCTACAGCTTCAAATGTTTGATAATTATTTTCACAAATCTTTCTGCGTGTGCTACATAATTTACATAGATGGCTGTCGGATTAGTTATTGGTTTTTAATTTGATTGGAAGTTAACGGGCTTCTTGAGTGGTAACAAAGTATACATGTGATCATGGAATTATAGCCTATTAGCATTTTGGGTTGATAAAAGGATTAAAGACCATGAGGTCCAGAGTTCGATTCTTACAAGGGGGTTTTCCCAGATTCGGTTTTCTCTTAAATTAGTGTATAGGCGTTATACCCTAGTGGAGATGGATATGATCAAGTGGTTCCGCTTGTGGCACAATGATACCTAAGACCGTGGGGTATGGTGGGGCTTGGGTTGGGCTTGGGTTGGGGCATGAGTTGACACCTGGAATTGGAGCCCCCCCACCCCCTAGTGACGTGTCCGTGGGGTATGGCGGGGCGTGGGTTGGGTGCACCGCTTGACAGATTATTAAAAAAAATTACAAAAAATTTATAAAATTCACACAACATTTATAAAAAAAAACCTAAAATTTCATTAGATTTTTAAAAATTACATAATCCTAAAAATTACATAATACCTAAAAATTACAAAATAAAAAACCTAGAGCGTTAGGTAAATTTCAAAAAGGACGATCTTGTCGAACGCCTTTCGCCCCTTGCCTAGAAATTCAATGTTCGCCACCGCCACCCGGTCCTCGTGGCTTAAATCGCCGCTCGGAACAGCGTCGTAGTAAGCCTTGAAACGATCGAGCTTGGGCCGTAGCTCGCGCCATTTATGTTGGCACGCATTGAGGTTGTGGCGGTCGTGTCGGACGTTATGTTGGTAGGTTGCGAATGCTTCCGGCCAATATCGTGTTTGGTCGGGTTGCCGACCCTTCATAGCGTCAACGACGCTTGTGACGAGAGCCAATTCTTCCTCGTGAGTCCAAGATGCCATGTTCTTCGGGTTGGGGTAGCGGGTTCTTGGGATCAAGTGGGTAGCCGGTGGGGTAGCGGTGGATAGTGACGGTTTGGGATGGGGGTTACATTTATAGGGGATGTTGGGGTTGGGGTGACCGCTTGGCTTGGCTAAACGGTTTGAATTTAAAATTCAAACTTTCAAATGGCCCGCTATGAGATGGCGGGGTCAGCGAATAGGAGGCCGCCAGCTAGGATGTCAAGACCGCCCCACGCCCGACTTGAAACCCAAGCCCCAAGGGCCACGCCCCAACCCAAGCCCACCCGGAGTGATGGCTTGGGCGTTTTCCCCCAACCCAAGCCCCATACCCCATAGTTTAAGTGGTCCATCAGTGATCCAGATTTGTCGTTCAAAAAAAACAAAGTATCACATGTATTATTATAATAAACCCTAATAATGAGCATGCATATGTTACGGTTTGGATTGGATTGGTTCGTTTCGGTAAAATAACATTAAGACCATCTGTAATGGTAAATGCCTCATAAGTAGAGGTGTTCAAAATAACCGGTTAATTAACCGTAACCGGTTATTAACCGAAACCGTAACCGGTTAATAACCGATTTAGGAATAACCGGTTAGTGGTTATTTTTAACCGTAGGTTAGTAACCGGTTACAAGTTTTTAGTATAATAACCGGTTATTAACCGGGTTTTTTAAACCGGTTTTTTAACCGATAGACCGGTTAACCGAAAAAATAACCGAAAAATTCAAAAAAAATTCAAAAAAAAAGCAAAAAAACCGGTTTTTAACCGAAAATAACCGGTTAATTAACCGGACCGGTTAAAGTAATTAACCGGACCAGTTAATAAAATAACCGGTTAAAGTAATAACCGGTTAAAGCATTAACCGGTTAAAGTCAAAAAGTCAAATTAACCGGTATAACCGGTTAACCGGTCCGGTTATTAAAATTAACCGGTTTGTGCACCTCTACTCATAAGGGACATTTTTGGTCACATCAGCAGCATAACACTAATTTAAAAAGTGTGTAATGGTTAATGCCCCTTAATGTTTTTTTCAATCATTACTTCCCATTTTGTTTTCTCTTCATTTGACGTCTCTCATGCCCATATAATGCCAACGGGGGTGATGTTAGAGATGTTATCAAGCCACTTCGTGTCCCTATAATGCCCCTCGTTACGCATGGCCTAAGTTGGTTTTGGTATACAATGACTAAACCATAACTAAGGGCATGTTTGGGTAAGCTTTTTGAAACAACTTATTGACTTATTGGTTTTTTGAAAAGTTATAAGCTCTAAAATGATGTTTGGCAATGAGGGTGTATGTGAGGGGAAAAGCCAATAAGTCAATAAGTTACTTCATACTAACTTTTCCAAAAAGCCAATAAATCAATAAGTTTTTTTAAAAAGCTTAGCCAAACATGCCCTAACTGTTTGATTTGGTTTGTCCTAAAAAATGTCCGAACTAGGCAACAAAAGTCACCTTCGTGACCCAAACCCCAAGACTAGGATATCAAAATCTAAATTTTAAATTTTAAATTTGTAACCTCTTTTTTAAAGGCAACTTTCATTCCACACCAAAACTAGCAAGAGCTAGAAACAAACAACTAAGAAAAAACAACATAAAAGAATTACATTAAATTGAAACTTTCTCATATCGGACAAAGATCGTTGACAATTTGTATATTCCTTTTTATGAGACACTCCATGGGAGGAAGGTCATTCATAACCATCCTCCAGCCAAAAATATTTACTTTAAGAATTTGTTCCATTTAAATTTGTAACTTGTTACGTTTAACCTCTTTATTGGAGGAAATGACAACAAACATGTGTAAATGTCACAAATCTAATTATGAATATACTTGATGTTTTGACTTTTGTAAGTTTTAAAAGAGTATATAAATTTACCCAAAATGTTTCATCTTTTACCCTTTTAACTACCTAAATTTAGTTAGGATTTTTTATAAATTTAAGAGTAAACTGCCATTTTGATCCCTGTGGTTTGGCCAGTTTTGCCACTTTAGTCCGAATCTCAAACTTATTACATCTGGGTCCCTGTGGTTTGCATTTTTTTGCCATTTTAGTCCAAAAGTGAAATTTGACCAGAATCCCCAATTTCAACCCCCCTTTCTGTCCTTATCTTCAGGGGCAAAATGGTCATTTATGAATTATTATAACAAATTATTAATTAAATTAAAATAAATAATCCCTTTATCATTTCCTAATAAAACATCATCTTCTTCACACCCATACCAGATCTGCAGTGCCACCACCATCACTCCTCTCCCCTCTTTCTATCCTAGCCACCACACACACCCGCCACCACTCCTCCACCCGCACCCACAGGAGATCGGCACATCTCCTCCCAAAAAGCCCTAATTACTACCGATAATCAACAACAAAAAGTTGCCTATTCATCCAAACAAGCAACAAACAAACTCATTCACACCACAAATCAACACATATACATCTAGAGAGAGACAGTTATAGAGAGAGAAATAAACCGAAGGAGATGGCGAGAGAGAGTTAGTTATCCGATCGAATGTGAAAATTTGAAGAGAAGCAGGAAGATCGCCATGTTTCGACTTCCCTAACGCAACAAGATGAGCATTTTCCGGCCGACGGATCCACGTGGCACAAGTAACAGTCCCTTGGATATTAGAGGGTTTGGGGGTGTTTTGTTTAATTTTGGGGGTAGTTTAAAAAGCTGTTTGTTTGTGTTCTCTGTTCTAATGAAATAGTCAACCATATAAATCCATCGTCAGACGAAATCAGATCAAACAATTTCACCGTTGAAACCACAAACGAGTGAAGCTGGAAGATGACGTCATGGAGGGTGACGTGGCGGTGGTGCGTGAGGTTGGGGGCGAAGTTAAAACCCTAGAAAACCAGAAATCGTTTCTGTTAGAGCCGATGAATTGTCTGAAGTGAGTTTTATCAATTCACCTTGTATAACTTTTTTTTTATTAGAGTAAACTGTCATTTCTGTCTCTTCAAACAACCTCCTTCACCTGCTCAGATCTGACGGTAATGGAGGTTGTGGTGAATAATAAAGGTTGTGGTGAAGGTGTGTTGATGGAGGTTGTACTGACGATAATGACTCAGATCTGCCGGTTTTGATGATGTTCTTGATTTTGGAGAAGGTGATCGGACGAAGATGATGGTGGTGCGCCGTGAGAGATGGTGGTTCAGATCTGCCGGTCTTGATGATCTTGATTTTCTAGGTTTTGATGATGTTTGAAGATGAATTTTCTGAATTTTGATTATGTTCTAAGATGATGTTCTTGATCTGGGTTTTATTGCAAAAAAAAAAAATGACCAAAATGCCCCTGCACTAAAGGACAAAATAATCAGTTTTCAACTCTCAAAATAGAGGGTTTTTGGATTTTGGACTAAAATAGCAACAAAATGCAAACCACAGGGACCCAGATGTAATAAGTTTGAGATTTGGACTAAAGTGGCAAAACTGGCCAAACCACATAGACCAAAATGGCAGTTTACTCTAAATTTAAAGTTAACTCAATAGTATTTAATTTCATATCGTTATAAATTATCTTACTTAAAAGCAGTGTTGTAGAAATCGGCCTAGGCGGCCGATTAATCGCCGCCTAGGCGCTAGTCGGTAGTCCACTGATTAATTTTAACCTAGTCGGTCAATTAATCGGTAATCGGTCAAAGTCGGTCGTAGGCGGTCGTAATCGGTCAAAGTCGGTCCTAGGCGGTCAAAAATCGGATTAATCGGCCTATATTAATCGGTCAAAATCGGAAAAAATCGGATAAAATCGGTCCTAGGCGGCCCTAGGCGGTCCTAGGCGGTCAGAATTGGTCAAAATCAGTCAAAATCGAACCATACTATCTGAAAATTGAAGTATTTATGTGAATTTTGAAGTATTATTTTTATATTATTGGGTATATATATATAATTTTGAAAAAATACATATAAAAATCCCATTCCGATTAATCCCGATTAATCCCGATTAATCCCTAGGCTGTACCTCACCGCCCGACTAGCGCCTAGCGCCTTCTACAACATTGCTTAAAAGCTATAAATTAAAAGTATAAATTACAAATGATTCATAAAATATAATTCTAGTATTTGTTTCCTAGCAACACGAGTATATTTTCAAAAGGTCACGCTTAATTAAAAACTAATTCTAAATAAATACTTCCACGAGAACCACATAAACACTTTTACAAAGACTAGTAGGGTGCCCGCGCGATGCGGCAGGGGCGACACTTTGCATTGCGGCACTCATTTCTGGTAGTTTTCTTATTCGTATAATATTTGTATTATTGTGGTGGATATATATCATAGGTGTTACATATGTCTAGAATTTTAATTATACCCTAATTCAAGAAACCATTGGTGTAATAAAGTAACACACGAATAAGAAAAAATAATCTTAAACATAATTAAAAGTTATATAAAGTAGCACACAAATAAGGAAAGATAAGTCTTAAACATAAATGTTGAAAACTAAAAGCTCAAATGTCAAGTACTTGCATGACGAGGTTAAAAATTTAGTGATCATATGGCTTAAACATCTCAAGGATCTCATCCATATTGTCACGCCACCATTTCTCATCATCGAGATCAACGTCCTCTGGAATTTCTTGTATCTCTTCCTGTTTGATTGTTACATCTTTTGGAGGATGGGTTTCTTCTTTGATCTCCTCTTTTACTGATACATCAATAGTAGCTGTTGGAGCAGTTTGGGGAACTGAAAGAAATGTTAAGTATTTTAGTTACATATGTTTTATCATGTAAGTTATAAGATATGATAGATAGGTAGATACCTGACACATCTTCCATTTTGCTCACTGTCTTATCCATAACAAATTCTTAATCAATCTGCAAGAGAAAAATAAATAAGTGAGTAAAAGAGACCAAAGTGTGTAAAATAATAACATCATCTATACTATATTTAGAATGTAATTGCGTAAACCACCAAATTCATAAAAAAATCATCACATTCTCACTCACAAGTATTTCATTCGTCATGTAACACCTCTCGATAGACAACATTTGAGGTGTATACCCTTTCTCGTCTGAAGTCTTTGGCAGGATGTACTAATACCTTTGTATTAGCACGTGATATCCCTCTTGATAAAGCGACATAAAGTTGTCCATGCGAAAATACTGAATCCGGAAGATAAACACCAACATGCGGAATTGTTTGACCTTGAGCTTTGTTGATTGTCATGGAAAAGCTAAGTCGAATGGGGAATTGTTTTCTTTTTAGCTTGAACGGGAACATGTCGTCTTCAGAAAGACACAAAGGGATTCTTGGCAAAAATACTCTTTTTCCGGCATGTTGCCCGACAGCTATCTCTGCATCAATAACATTACGCTGGAAGCCTTTACATATCAATCTTGTACCATTACATAAACCATGTGATGGATGGATATTCCGCAACAATATTATAGGGCAACTGATTTTTAAACGAAGCTTATGAGGCGGCAAACCACTAACATTTAGTGAGTTTAAGAACTCGACCGGATAGAAGTTGTGGCGATCGTCTTCGACTTCATCGAAACTATAGTAAACCTTTTCATCCCCTTGAAACATGTCAATCATTTGATCATTGATCTCGTCAACACTGTCATTTTTAGTGGACAATATTGCTCTAGAGATTATATAATCAGAAGAATATACATTACTTTGAATTGACGGAAAGACTGCATTGATCAATTCTTTTATAGAGTTTTCTGGATTACTGAAAGGAATTGTCATGTCGTCTGGTATGCGAATATAGCTTCCTTCGATCGATTCTTCAGACCCATCACCGACTCTTAAAAGAAAATCAGAATACCACGGATCATTTAGCACTCTCATGTTTATCGTCAACCGCATCTTTTTAGTCAAATGCCAAAGAGGCGACATCCGCAGGCTGGAGTCTACAATCTGTGCTCTAGTTCCGCGTTTAACAACCGGCAACACTTGTCTAAAATCTCCCCCATAACCATTATCTTTCTACCAAATGGGAGATTAACACCTATAATGTCTTTCAATGTTCGATCGACTGCCTCTATCGCCTGACGTTTTGCCATCGATGCCTCATCCCATATGATTAACCTTGAGGACCTAATTAGTTCAGCTACCCCACTTTGTTTTTTTATGTTGCACATCGAATTGTTATTGACACAAATGGGAATCTTGAATCTTGAGTGAGCCGTTCTCCAACCTGGCATATTATTAGCGGCGGCACCTGATGAAGCTGTCGCAAGAGCAATAAGACCACGTGAACGTACTTGAGCAAGCAAAGCTATGTACAGAAATGTTTTTCCTGTTCCACCCGGACCATCTATAAAGAACACACCTGGACGATTATTATCCACATGTGCCATGATCTCATCAAACACTCTTCTTTGGTCTGAATTAAGTTCATCTATGGCAGATAAGTGTTCAGGTTCCACAACTATCCCGTACTCCTCTTGCACCTCACGTTGAACTGGATGTTGTAAGTTGTGTTCTGTTATTTTCGGAAGATCGAAATCATCAATATCTTTACCCATAGATTGTAGGATGACACTGATGTCAGTAAGAACCATATTTTGAACGCGTTCCAAACTTTCACATTGTAACCCGTGATCTTCAGATAGTGCATCAAAGTGATCATTCCACAGCTTACGAATATCACCAGGTTCGCAGAAAATCATTATTGTTGCGAATAACCTTCTAAGAGCATTGGGAAACTGAAATAGAGACGCTTCTGTGAGACACTGCGATAGACTATTAGCATTCTCTATCAAGCCTACCTCAAGAGCTGCTTTTCGAAATGACGTGTACTTAATACCATTAACCGTGCAAAGATCTTCAAAAGAAGTAGGTCCTCTGACATTACACAAGAGTAGGCGTAAGTAGTACCTTTCCCCTTCGGCTGGATTGGCATTAACAATACGACCTCTTTGTGGCCTAGTTGCACGAGGACACCAACGACGTGAGGATGCGTTCCATGTGAAGTGTTTCGGGAAATCCTTATACAAATATTGCCTTGCCGGTTCATTCCCATGGTTATACTAAAAAAATGCAGTCAGCATGGTTTTTTTTTATCTCTTTCCCTATCAACAATTGCCAACATAGAATCATCTTCTCTAAATCTAAAATTACCTCTTCAGAAAATTCACGTTGAAGATGAGACTTGTACGGGCTGAACATGTGACCGTAACTGATTATCTCAACAGATTTATCACCGTCATCCTGCAAAAAAACCCGTTAATATGAACAGCTCATTATTTAATCGATGTTTGAACAGAAAAAATTAATAAAACAATCAAAATCGAAACCTTAGAAGCGGGAGCTGCAACTGGATTGTTTAAATCGACGCGTTCACCTTCCAATTGAAACGAAAAAATAACATAACAGCTCGTTATTTAATCGATGTTTGAACATAAAAAATTAATAAAACAATCAAAATCGAAACCTTAGAAGCGGGAGCTGCAACTGGATTGTTTAAATCGGCGCGTTCACCTTCCAACTGAAACGAAAAAATAACATATATTATAAAATTAAAACAGAATTTATAAATTGATACGAATTAACAATCTAACCTTTGAAAGTACAACATCATATGATTGTTTTTTCGCAATCACTGGATTCGAAATTGGATCCATAATCAAATGTTAAGCAATAGAAATGGGTGCCCTACTATAATAGTATTTATAGTAGGAATATAGAGGTGAATTAGGGTTATTTTGAAATCTAGGACCCTTTTGTTTAGAAAGTTAGTTGCATAATCTGGCACCCTTTTGTTTAGAAAGTTAGTTGCATCTATTTAATTTTGAATCTACCAATCTTTAAAAAAAAAACAAACGATTAGCTATTTATTTAGAATTTATGGGCAGCCCATTTGAAGTCTTTATGTTTATATCTTGCTTTAAAAAGCTTAAAAAAAAAAAAAACGATTAGCTATTTATTTAGAATTTATGGTCAGCCCATTTGAAGTCTTTATGTTTATATCTTGCAGATTAATGACGTACCGCGGTGCCGATTTATCATTTTGGAGTTGAGCTGAATAGAAAATATTGAAGGAAAAAAAAAAAGATAAAGGAAACTAAAATATAAGAAATGATGTTGCTATTACTTGGCTTTCAGTTGTTATTTTCAGTTTTTTTTTCGTATGCATTAAAAATATCGAGATATGTTGTCTCCCATTTTTTTCGTATGCATTAAAAATTTGTTTTATAAAACAGAATAATACACAGTATATTATACGGTACAAATTTTTGATACAATAAAGATGTTAAATTTTGTATTAGAAAGTTATAGCAATAGTTATAGTAAAGGGAATTATATAAGTGTTGGCACCGACTTGAAAATTAATAATTCACCTTTAAAAAGTATTAATTATCATTTTAACTGATTAATAATTAAAGGATATTAAAATTGTGTTAAATTTAGTTAACAAGTTTACTTGCGTTTAACAATGTTAAATGGTATTAATTTACAAATTAATTGTGACATTAGTTAATAAAAACGTATTTGAAAAACTTATTTTAGTCCAAAATGAAGACCAGTTCAACCCTTTGAAAGTTTCCGTAGCTTTATTCTTTATTGACTTGAGATTTGGTTGGTCAAAAAAAAGGATTAAAATGTAATTAATTTGAGGGGTTAAAAAATAAATAGTGTTTAAAGACTTTACCCTCATTTTAAGGGTTTATTTATAAATAAGGGGGGAAGAAGTTCTTAACTTTTGGGAATCCCTCCCTCATGCATTATAATATAGTATAGATTATAATCACGCGTAGCAAGAAAAAAAAAAGGTATTAAGACATAAAATGTAAGCGTCAACTGGCGGAACTAGAACATTAACTCAGGGGTATCCTAAAAAAAAAATTTCACCGCGCAATCGTACAATACTAAAAAAAACGACAATAAATAAAAAAATAAAAAATAAAGTAAAACAAATACCTAATAGATTTGTCCTCTTTTTTTTCATAGTTTGAAATCGTTCCATCACATCGTCGTCTTTTACTTCACGTAAAAATCCTTTTCGACCGCACAAACATAGCATTGTTTAAAAATTCCGGGCACATTCGATTGCGTAAATCCGTCTTGACAAGCTTCAATTTCGAAAAACATCTTTCAACGGTTGCGGTTGCAACCGGTAAAAGCAAAGCTAGTTTCACTACCCGATAAACTGAAGGACAAGAACTATGCGTTCCCGTTTTAACCATAACACGCGCAAAATTACTTATTCCGTTCAAGTTTGCAAATTTATCATCATTGCTTATAGTGTAACGAAATGGGCAATTAGGATTTGGGCTTATTATTTTCAATTAATTGGTATCCTTGTAGTTGTGCCGTGCCGTGAATTATAACTTCAGGGCAATTGGGCAATTATTTACAATCTTTTATTATTTTGGGCTAACATATTGGGAAATTGGGCTTATTATTTACAATCTTCAATTGATTTGGGCTAACATATTGGGCAATTGGGATTTGGGCTTATTATTTTCAATTGATTTGGGCTTACAGACTTATTTTAGGGGTGTCCTCGTAGTTGTTCAAGGGTATCCTTGGTATAAAAACTAAAAAAATAAAATAAAATTTTAGACTACCGAAAAAAGTTGAGCCGTAGCCCGTGCTACGGCTCACTATACATAGGATCCGCCGTTCGTAAAACTTTTTACTTAAAACCTATTGTGTATTCTAACATATCTTGGTTCATATAATGATTTCTTTGTCATACATTCATCAACGTTTATACTCTTTTGATACAATTTTCCTTTCCAAAACCAGTTGTTGATTGAGTTATCTTTACATATTGAAGAAGTATGGTTCCAAATCAGTGCACACATGTCACGGAGACCACACCACCTTTCAAACATGGCGTCCACATCACACGAGTGCATCTAGAATGTTCTGGAACCTTCTAGAAGAAACCGCTTGGTGACCAAGAAGATGCTCCTACAGACAAAAAGGACAACAGGTGACACCAATAGATAGACGTCAACTACGATTGCAAGATACTTGGAGGACAGGTCGACAGTCAGTACGAGCAGGCGCCCAACTGGAACTAATGGCCACGCGCCACGTCATCTCAGGGACTGACGATGGCAGGGGGACAGAAAGAATATTCTCCCTGGTCGGACAGCTGGCGAGCACTGGCTAGCTGACAAATCTCCTCCTGCTCCTTCATTCTCCAGCTATAAATAGAGGACTCCACCTCCAAGTTTAAGGATCCGATCTCTCACTCTTTTACTCTCAACACACACTTATCCTCAAAACAATACTTATTCTCACGCCGGAGGGTGGTCACAAGGAGAACCCCCTATTCCCCTCCTTGTGGCGAGTCACCGGTGTTGTTATTTTGCAGGAGATCCAGGTTAACGGCGAGTGGAGAAAGAGACTGAACCACTCTTTACGAGACGACAAGCTGGGATAAACTCGTGTTAACCGGTATTTATCACATATCAACCAAATTAAATATCATCGTAACAAAAAGTATATTCTCTGATTCTTTTTTGGAATAAAAATCAGTTAAAGTTACATAGTCTTTCAAGGTTTATACCAAACACCACCTTCAATCATACGCAATTTCAAACTCCATATTTGCCATTTTGCCCCCTCACAGGTCACAAGCTCATCGGCAGGCATCGTGTTTGACTTTCTTGGTACTTTTCAAGTTAGCGTACGTATTACTTCTCCACTGCACAAATTATTATTATTATTTATTATCGATTTTTATATGTTTTTGTTGTTGTTTGTTATCGAGAACCCATCATTAGTTTCCTATACATATCGTGATTTCGAAGCATTTCATTAGGTGGTATTTCTTTAATAATAATAATCTTAATTAATTCCAGCTGGCATTGTTTGGTGAGATTGCAATTTTTCTTCTTCTTTATATGATGCTTTCTTTGCCTCTCTGAAATCACACACAGACACACAAGTAAACTCTTAACAGGTGATCTTCTACAGGTTTTGGTCTTTTGATCTGATTGTTTGGTTTTTGTTATTGTTGTTTGTTATTGTATCTTACATTGTTGTTGTGCTAGTTGATATTACTGTTTTAATTTCAGGATGTTACAGTTATGATTTAGAAATTTGAACCCAATATGTTATTAGAATTCATAATTAAACCTGACACATTTTTATAAATTTTATTGATCTAGTGTAGCTATTAAAAAATGGAATTTTTGGGACAGAGGAGATTGCTTTTATTGCTTGAATTGAAAGTCAATTTTTGTTACTTTATTGTTGTGTTTATTAATGATCATTATTTATTTTTACTAGAGTTAAATGCCATTTTAATCCATGTGGTTTGGTCATTTTGACAGTTTAGTCCAAAGGTTTCTTTTTTCTCATATGGGTCCAATAAGGTTTCACCGTTGCCTTTTTAGTCCATAGGGTTAAGTTCATCCATATTTTCTGTTAACGAGAAAGACAATTTGGTCATTTTGTATATAATTCTGTTAACTAGAAGGACAATTTGGCCATATAAAATGACTGAATTGCCCTTCTCGTTAACAGAAAAAATGGATGAAGTTAACCCAGTGGACTAAAATGGCAATGGTGAAACCTTTTTGGACCCACAGGAGAAAAATGAAACCTTTGGACTAAACTAGCAAAATGGCCCAAACCACAGGGACTAAAATGACATTTAACTCTTTTTACTATTATCAGTGTCATCTTCAGTTGAATTGTTGAGTATTGAGTTGGAGTTATTACTTATTAGTCTTGTGTTGTTGCTTGAATCTTAAATCATTGTGTGGGTATTACTATCAGTTCAGTTTTCACAGGATATAAGCCATTTTATCAAGTGTTATTACCTATACTCATTTCTTGTAAACTTTGTTGCAGAAATCGGCTTTTGACAATGGCGAGTAATGCATCGAATGGAGAACATAAAGCTACGAAACCACCTCCGACCCCTTCTCCGCTGCGCAACTCCAAATTCTTTCAGGTATGGTTATTACATAAATGTCATGTGTTACGTATATCTCGTTTATAAACTTGTTCAAAACATGAAATATGGTATAATTATCAGATTTAACAGACACTTGTGTAAGTTTATTTGTGTGCATATGCTTACTGCAATTGCTATTGCATGACTTGCAGTCAAATATGAGGATACTGGTTACTGGCGGTGCTGGATTTATCGGCTCTCACCTCGTCGATAAACTGATGGAAAATGAAAAGAATGAGGTTTGGATGTCATTAATCTTAATACCGTTGAAATGTTTATAGCGAATCTTCTAGTGTTATGCCATAACATGGATTTTACATCTGCTTATATGTATCTTATTATCTCAGGTAATTGTTGCTGATAATTATTTCACTGGCTCAAAGGACAATCTTAAAAAGTGGATTGGTCATCCAAGATTCGAGCTTATTCGTCATGGTATTTTTTTATTACTTGTAGTAGTTTTGATTTTTCGTTCATTAGAGTATAGACGTATATTCTATACACTTTTTGCAGATATCACAGAACAATTACTAGTTGAGGTTGATCGAATTTACCATCTTGCATGCCCTGCTTCACCTATTTTTTACAAGCACAATCCTGTAAAGGTACAAATCTATCCTCGTTTTCATTTATCGCTTTCAGTTATTCATTTTATTTTTGTTTCATGTTTGTTCTTTACTATAACAAAATTATTATAAATGAAACCTTAAGGAATGTGTAACGTGTAACAGACGATAAAGACAAATGTGATTGGCACGCTAAATATGCTTGGTCTTGCAAAGCGAGTCGGGGCAAGGTTGGAATACCGTTTTTTTTTTTTTTTTTTTTTGGTTCATATTTTAGCTTCAAATTAGACTTATTATTGATGTTTGTTTGTACTTTTTTAGGATTTTGCTTACCTCAACCTCAGAGGTATATGGCGATCCTCTTGTGCATCCCCAACCCGAGAGTTACTGGGGTAACGTCAACCCAATTGGTAAGCCCGCACCGTTATTTATATCCAAGTTTCTGCAAAAAAAAAAAATATCTTTTTTTTTAATTCGTCTTTACCTACAGAGTGTCTGGTTACATAGGTAATATGTATGTTCAAAAGAACCATGAAACTAAGTTTTGTTTTTTTAATGTATTTCAGGAGTTCGTAGTTGCTACGATGAAGGAAAACGTGTGGCAGAAACTCTGATGTTTGATTATCACAGGCAGCATGGAATTGGTAACATAGTGTTCTGTTCATACATATTTACATATGTATAATGCAAGTTGACCAAGTCAGTAGTCTCTAATTCTTTGTTTAAAATTACAGAAATAAGAATCGCTCGTATTTTCAACACATATGGACCCCGGATGAATATTGACGATGGGCGTGTTGTGAGTAACTTTATAGCTCAAGCACTTCGGTAAGTCCTCCATAGCAATCAAAGTCAATATCTATCGGTTTTCTAATATAAGTTCGGTTAATCTTACCTATGTGTCTTAAATTCTTGCAGTGATGAACCTTTGACTGTTCAGGCCCCTGGAACTCAAACTCGCAGTTTCTGTTATGTCTCTGATATGGTATCTTAAAAAATAATATGATTATGCATTTATGATATAGTTGTTCGATCATAGTCAAACATTGACTTTTTTGCAATGGTAATAGGTTGATGGGCTTATTCGACTGATGGAAGGGGAGAACACCGGACCGATCAACATTGGTAATCCCGGTGAATTTACAATGATTGAACTCGCCGAGACAGTGAAAGAGGTTAGTCTTTGTTCTAACATTTCTAACCACTTCCAATTCGTTTGTAAAGTATGTTACTGTAGGTTTTATGAAATGGTGTTGAAATGCAGCTTATAAATCCGAAAATAGAGATTAAGATGGTGGAAAACACACCGGATGATCCAAGGCAGAGAAAACCCGACATCACAAACGCAAAGAAGATGCTGGGATGGGAGCCGAAGATCAAACTGCGTGACGGTCTTCCTCTCATGGAAGCTGATTTTAGGCTGAGGCTTGGAGTTGAGAAGAAGGTATAAGCGATCAGCAAGCACGCGATGATATGATATCTTGTTTTTCAGTTGTGTGTTTTGTTTCTTACACTTGTTGTATCATGACTAGCTAGCTCCCTTACAAGGGGGTCAGTTTTCATGTTTATTTGCTATATTTGACAGAGTGAGTCTCTGAAGATATTCTTTAGCCAATTGGCACTTTTGTTTGTCTATCAATGAGTAAATCTTTGAATTTTGTTGGATAACTTGTGAGAATTTTCCTTTTATTCAAGTTCATGTCTCTTCTTTGGTTAATATGAACCTCTGCTAGTTTTATCCATTGTTGATTATTTAGTTCAATAATAGGTTCACTTCAGAGTACATATTGTGGCGGAACTAGACCTTGCAGTAGCGGAACCTTTGCCGATAGGGGTATTTAAAGTCATATTTTTATACTTATATTGCAGAAAAACAACAGATAATGACAATGTGAAAGAACTTGCCTACATCCCACCTTTTCCATACCCCACCGATAACTTGGCTGTGGGTGACATTATAGCGGGTATGATTGATGGTTGATGTCAATTAACTTTGAAAAAAAGTTTTCTAGAACATATTAAGGTTGGGCGGTGTGGTCTGGCATCCCCAACCACATCAGCCCTTTTAACGCCCCGAGGGCCCTAAGGAGGGACTCCAAGGGCTCTCTCATGAGTGAGGTAACAGGCGCGAGAGAGAAGGTAGTGTGTGGAGCCCTATGTAAGTCCTATGGGCCAATGAGAACCTTCCAATTGTCGAGGTGGCGCCAAACCACACCGTTTGGCCTAATAAGGGTATTTAAAATTATGTCTTCTAGTTCTATTGTAGAAAACAATAGAATATGAGGATGTCGCCTTTATAGAACTTACTAATATTTTGTGACTTGTTTTAAGATTCTTTAAAATGTTTGGGGATTCATGCGATGTTTACACTTATATAAAGAGATAATGATCATTGTTTACAAAATAGAAATACTGACTTGGATTTATGAAAGTTTATATGCAACTATATAAAATAATTTAGAATGTTGCAATCTCTTGTAGGGATGAGCATTTGGTATCAAATATCGATCCCGTCCCGATACCATTCCGATCCCGAAAATACCGTACCGAATTTTTTTGGTACTGGAAACAGTATCCACTTTTTGGCATTTTCGGTATCGGTATTTTCGGGATCGGTACCGGTTCAGTAAGGTACCGGTAAAATACCGAATTTTACCTTCAAATACCGCTACCATACCAATACCGTACCGTACCGACATATTTCGGTATCGGTACCCAGTTTTGGCGAAATTCGAGATCGGGATTTTTGAGATCGGGACGGGATCAGGATTTGCTCATCCCTAATCTCTTGCACACAAAACATTTCATTTACAAGGTTATATAACCTCTGGTGTATTGTTTGTACATTGGCAAAATGTTATGACAAGAAACTAAAAGTTATAGAGAAGTTGTTACTTAATAACCTTACTTGTCAAACATTAGCCTTGTACCCGTAGTAATCATAATAATTTTATAGTGTAAAGTGTGGGAGTGCAAAAAACCGAAATAATCCACCTGTAACCGAAAGAACCGAACCAAATCAAAAACCGGTGGGTCAGTTAATGGTTTTTCTGAAAACCAAAAGTAGCGGGTTGGTTATGGTTATCAATATTTCCATACCCATCATAACTGAACCGAACCAATATGTAGTAAATCTTAGTTGAATTTAGGACTTTTCATATTTTTAAATATTTGATGTTTTTGGTTAAACATTTTTAGTATTTAGGGGTTATTTCATATCATTTTGCTTGAATGTTTATTTGAATTTATATGAATATATCATATAACTTTTTTAATATTCGGTACTAATACTATATATTATATGTATTTTTAATATTGTTTAATATATGTAATAACAATCTATTCCATATTAAAAAATAGGTAGATCGAGCGCGCTGAGGGAAATTCGAGAGATGAGTTATTTTAGATGCGCCTAAATTCACCGTTAACCACCCATAACCGACCCGCCATATTGCCGATTAACCAAAACCTTCGGTTATGGTTATGGTCATCCATTAACCGACATCGCGGTTATGGTTTTAGGCCAAAACAAACCCATGGACACCCCTAGTGCAAAGTATTGGCAAACATTATTAAAGGGTTTTTTTAACCATCTAACATCAATTTTCTAAGCAAAAACCAAATTATATGGTTAAAAACGGTTTTTAAAATAAGAACAAAAAGAAACCCATCTATAAGAAGCCCAAATACTTTGATAGCAGCAACAATGAATTTAACTAACTTCGTAATTCAGTGTTTCGACTTCCAATGAAGCCTTCAGGACAGTTCACAAAACAGATAACAACCAAAAACTTGTCTCAAAACATTCATATAGGAAACATATTGTATCTTGATGCAAGTTCATCAATAAGCTGCATTCTTAGATCTTTATTACTACTGGAAACAATATAAACCAATGTACCAACACTTGCATCATAACCGCAACCCAAAATCACCCATATCCGCCTCTATAGAAGAGAGCATGTTCAACTGCAAGAAGCATAACCAAAAAAAATTACACACCTCACAAATATATCATGTGCCCACGAAGATGAAAAAAGAAAATAACTGAACACAAATCAAATTTCAAAAAGTTGATTATGAGTTTGTGACAATCCAGGTTATGGCGCTATGCAACTAGACAAAGATCATTTTCCAAAGAAATATATTAGCTGTCATCAGTGCACACAGAGTTGGATGTCTGCATACATATTTCTATGGAGGTCTGGTGACAGATTCCAACTTATTGGAAATATGATGATTCGGAAATACTGCATGTGCATTTAGATTTAGCAGAACAGGCGTGACAGTTATCCTCTATAGTACATATGCAAGCCCTATATGACAGGCTAACCCATCTGATTATCTAACTTAAGCCACATATGGCTCCAGAAAGAAACTTCCTAATTCAATCTTCATTTCAACTCAAGAAACTCAATGAGCAATAGCAATAATCATACAACAAGATGCACAAACTCAGCAAAAGAACAAGTCACTAAGTAAAACCTTGAATTGTAAATGGTGGACATAAGTAGACGCATAACAAACATATACCAGCATACGCATATTCATCAAACTAATTACCAAAAAAAATGAACAGAGAGGGTGCATACTCTACCTATATCTATCGATCGGTCAATTGTTATAACCGCTCTGGCATGTAATCACCAATCAAGTAAGGGGTTGTTTGGCAACTTCTGAATGGTTAACTGTTGAACCAGTAAGAGGTCTGAACCATTAAGTGTTGTACCAGTAAGAGGTTTGAACCATTAAAAGCCGGTATAATGCTTAACCGTTCAGAGGACCAATTCAAAATAAAGGTCTTAACCATTCAGACTCGTTATAATGCTTAACCATTCAGACATATGCTCGCGAAACAAACAGCCTGAACCAGTAAGAGGTCTCAGTGTCTTAACCATTAAGAGCTAAACAAAAAGCCCCTAATTTTTTTTTTCTAAGACAACCTACAACTAAACTGCTAGTTGCAGTAAGCTTCAACAGCATTTAAAATGTCATGTAATTAATCTTTGTAACACCCCACAACATTGACTAAAAACCAATTTAAAAATTTTATATGCAAAAGTAAAGATTATGTCCGGCAAAATTACTGATCAAATGAACCCTAAAAATGAGAAATTTGTAATCACGTATATAAATCTACAACCCAAACTATGTATAAATCAAATAAAGTCAACAGTACGCAATCTAGGGTTAGGAATATTGGGGGTTTGGTATGGTACCTTACTTTTTGTGCCTTTGGGCAAAGACGGAGTTCTTCTTGTCTTCCTCTGTAACGTTTATTTAAAAGTGGTTGAATTAGTGAATGGAATAATTCAAGATCGGTGATGAGAACAAACGGAAGATACGAACCGGTAAGGCCGAGGGAGAACTTGGTGATGATGGTTCCGGTGATGGCGAATCCGACGAGGAAGGGCCAGTTACGGTTGAACTCCCTTTTGAAGAACACGGGCCATGGATCGAACTTCCTCATTCTGCTCCTGCGAACGGTGATTCTCCGGCTGCGTTGTTGGCTCGAGCGATTACGGGTTTACGGAAGCGTGTGGGTGGGTAGTGCATAAATAAATAAATATACGGGCATTCGGCTCGGCCGGGGTTGAAAAAAAAACCCGGTTCCAACCTTGTTTTGGAAAACCCTAATTCTTAGGTAAAAAACATGCATGTAAGGTGAATGTACCATTGTGAGGTGTGTGGTTGGTTGAGAGAATGGAATCGCTTATTATATAGGATTGGGTAAATTACACTTTTCGTTCTTTATGTTTGTAGCGGGTTGCAATGGATGACCTTTAACTTAATAATTACAGTCACAATCCTTTATTTAGAAAACTCATTACACCTCTCGTCCTTTAACACTAACAAGGTTAAAATTTTAAGTTAAATTGATTCACTTAAGGGTTTCATGGTCATTTCAGCTTTTATTTAATTTTTTTAATAAATAAATCCAAAAAACGAAAGTTCACAAAATGTGAGGGACGATTTCAGTAAATCTAATCCAAAACTTGTAGTCAACTAGATCTCTCTCGATCTCCACCACTGCTGTTTCCATACAACCCTACCCCCAATAAAATCTCATACAATCAAACCCTTGATCCCCACCTTCACAATCACCACTCTCAATTCCAATCAAATTGCTTC
This sequence comes from Helianthus tuberosus, assembly GCA_030545235.1. Taxonomy (NCBI): domain Eukaryota; kingdom Viridiplantae; phylum Streptophyta; class Magnoliopsida; order Asterales; family Asteraceae; genus Helianthus; species Helianthus tuberosus. Next base: position 138,053,927 of record CM060378.1, read on the forward strand.
AAAAACCTCAATCAAATTGCTTCAGAAACCTCGATCCGATTCCATACCATCATCCTTCAGTAGCGGCTGTAATTCATCTGTGCCTGAATGTGATTTTAGGGTTTATAAGTCTATATATATATAACATAACGAGAAGACAACAACCGGAGTTCAGGCGGCCGGTTCGGCGACGGTTTTCGAATGTGTTTTGGTTGACATTATGCGGATTAGCTGTTTAGATGTTGATTGTTTTGTTGAGTTGAGAAACAACCGAGTTAACTGAAAGGAAAATATAGTTTTGTACGCAACTCAAAAATATAGTTCTTGATTATTTTAGAAGATAAATGTAACACCTCGAAAATTCGTGTATAATAATATAAACGACACGTGTCATGAATGACAACAAGCGTTGTAAACCCGGATTTTTTTGATGTTCTGGCAGGAATTAAAGTGGCGTCATGTTAAATTTTTACCTCTGAACGACCTCAGTTATAAATCCCAAGGCCAATTAAATATTTCACACATCTATGTTTCCCTAAAATCAGTGAATTATTGTCATTAATAGAATTCGAAAAGCATGATAAGATCCCACGAAGAAAAAGAATGGAAACCCTTTGTTTTCGGGTCTTGTTTATGAATTCAAGCAAACAATTCTTCATGGTAGGGTAGTATACTGTATAAGGCACATTTGAAAGGTCCCTAATTGTTAATTGAGGCCCCAAAATTCGTGCAAGTGGATTGCCTTTTCGAAACACCAACAAACAAGCAAAAATCAGCCCCTGATGCATGCTTACGGACCGTAAGCATGTGTGCTTACGGTGCGCAAGCAGCCCCCCAGCGACCAGCAACTTGCTGCAGCCTGTTTAACGCAAATTTGACCTATGTAGCCGGTTTCTTCTCACTTATGAACGATCCTAGGCAACCCCTAAGCACTAGTAACATGTGTATATCAGTTGTGGAGAGTTGTAGACCTTGTTGTCAATAAATCATGGTGCCTTGAACACTATATAAACCTCATAAGTTGCAACTCTTTGATCATTCCAATCACAATTCACTTCTGATCAATTTTGGGAGCTTCCAAGCAGAGCAAGCCTTCCTAATTCATCAATTAAACACTTTGTAAGTTGCCTAACCTTTCTAAATTAATTATAGCTTAGTATTTTAGCTAAAAGTCAAACCGACGTAACTACGGTTTGACTTCGTAATTAATTAATGATAGCTCAGTCGTATGTCGAATTAAAAGTACCGTTAGGTAGGTAATTATATGGGTATTAAACCCTTATAAGGGCACGTACTGATTCCAGACCTAACTAGGTCGTTTGCCGAGTCAAACGTTGACCGAAAAAGTCAACAGTTTTGTAAATTACGATTTAATACACGATTAGCAATACGCGAGGCGTGTAACCTGTTTTAAACTTAATATAACTTGGTAATAAGTGTACGGACATGTCTAAACTCGTCAGATTCGACAACTCTCAGTTTTAAACCGGTTCGGAACCGAAAGTCACGAAACTATGACTTTTACGTTGACTTCAGTTCTGGCCCGAGTTAGATGGAATTAGAAATGCCTTAATGCTTCATTAGGGTTGGGTTACATGATAGTATAAGCCTCTGTACTTGTTTCGTTGATTACCCAATTAATATACATGTTTCCGTTAATCGCTCATATGTTGACCATTATGCCCTTATTACCTTAAAACATGATTTATGAAAATGTAAAAGTGTAGAAACCTTTGTTACTGATATATAGACTTGCATGCAAAGTTGGACATCAGTTTGACTTGTAGATTAAGAGTTATGCTCATTATCGCAAAACTAATGCTTTATGTTAATAAAATGGCGTAATTAGCGTATAGCCTAGTTAAACATACTTTTTGGTATCTAATCTTTTACCCACTGATGTAATATATTAATTTGGGATTTTTAAAGATTTTTAATTAATTTTAGGCTGAGCATAACTCGTAGTCGTAGGCTTAATTCGGAAATTGTCGGTTTTGCCCTTACGGGCCATAAAATGAGTTTTACACATCTAAACGACTCCAAACCTTTTGCTACTGATTAGTTATGATAAATAAATTATTTTAAGCCTTCTGAAAATATAAAAATATCAGATTTAAGTATCGAACCCGGTAATGGCCTTTAATCGCCTAAATTAGCGTTTTTAACGCATAGTATGTTTTAAAATCATATTGGACATACCCGGGTTGATACCTACTGATATTAGAGGAAAATTATAATATTTTAACAGTAAGCAAAGGTTGATAAACTCAGACTTCAGTTTTGAGCTTTTCGGCTTATGTGAAATTACCAAAATACCCCTACGGGGCCTAGTTTGGTTAAAAATGATAAGTTTCACATACATGCTTTAACCTACTGATGTAACTTAGCAAATTGAGTATATTTGCTGATTACATCAGACCAGTAACTCAGGTTGTCACTTAAACCCTTTTATAAACTTTTAAATGACCAAACTACCCCTACGGGGCCTAGTTTGTGTTTAAACACATTTCGGGCATAACGAAAGACACCTTACTGATGTCACAACATATTTGAGACATAATTAACTTAGGAAACCTGTGTATAGCTCTCGTGACTACCCGTCACGCTTATTACGCGTACGGTTCGGTTTATGTAACAAGTTTACATAAATTAGCCGAAACGGGTCAAACCTTAACGGTTTTATCTCAAAATCCAGAATGTGAATAATAAACCCATATTAAACAAGTCTTCAAAATTGTCGGGTCTGAATCACATTCTATCCGGTCTTCGCTTAATCGTGCGTACGAACCGTATCTTGAAACTAGCCGGTCTAAGCTTAAGCTTAATAAAAGACCCGTTAGCATTCTAATAGGTTATTATAAACCTTCGTTCCAGATTAGGAGAACCAGTAAAAGCTACGTGCATTTTGCTTGTTGTGATAACTACTTATTCAGGTAAATACTTTTAACTTATTTTCCCTATACGGGCTTGGGTTACGGTACATAGCGTACCGCTTGATCGGGCATCAAATCTCCACGCTTAGTGGGTAGTTGAATAATTTGATCGGCCCGTTTAAACAGTCTTGTTTACTTTACAGCCTTTGGGGGGGTTAATGACCATGTCCCGGATATCCTTGGCATCATCTTACGAGATGGCCGCGACCTGAGCACGGGGTGTAGGCGTACACCGTCCGTGTATAACTCAATGATGTGGTGTGTCTATTGATCTTTAACCCGGACTAGATCCGGGCTACTGAACGCATAAGTAACATGTAATTCGTTCACAAGATTATAATATTAAATAATTCTCCCAAGTTAAATAAAAACGTATATGCCATGTGCATCCAAACCAAATTTCAATCATTTTCCAAAATGAGTCAGTTGAATGTATTTACCAGTGTAAACTGACGTATTTTCCCAAAAAGAGTGAATGCAGGTACTAAACGAAATTGGCTGGATTGTCTCCTAAGTATCAATAAAAAGTCTCGCAAGCTTAGGATGCCAGAAGTCTGTTGAACCATAAATTGTTATTTTGTTCGATCCTACTGTGGATAAACACCGGATATTGTGACTTTGATTACAATAAATAAATTCGGTTGTATTATATTTTAAATTTGCTTCCGCTGTGCATTATTATATTGTGTTGTTTGACTATTACGTTGCCAACCACGTCACGATACTCCCCCACCGGGCCCACCGGTGACACGTGGAAATCGGGGTGTGACAATAAACAACCGAGTTAACTGAAAGGAAAATATTATACCGAAACAGTGATGTGCGAATCCCGTGGTGAACCTTCCGACGAGGTTTCGTGATTCCGGCGACGACTCCGATCTCCGACGAGTAGGCAGAAGGGTTTTCCAGAATTTCTTTTCGAGAGCAAGGGAGAAGAATCTTGGGGGAGATATGTTAAGCTGTTGTTATTCTAATGATATACCCTTGCTGAAAGTATCAAAGATTCTCCCAAAGAAAGTTGCAAAGCAGGTCTGCTGCTTATGAATTGGGGGAGAAAGAAGATGGGTGAGTGATTAGCGTTAGAAATTGGGGGAGATATGTTATATGTGTAATTTTTTTATTTTATTTATTAAGAAAAATTTAAATAAAAGTATGAAATGACCATGATACCCTTAAGTGAATGGATTTAACTTAAATTTTTAACCTTGTTTGTGTTAAAGGACGAAAGGTGTAATGAGTTTTCTAAATAAAGGATTATGACTGTAATTATTGAAGTTAAAGGTCATATATTGCAACCCGCTACAAACATAAAGGACGAAAAGTGTAATTTACCCTATAGGATTTGTTTAATTTTTTCATACCAAACACTACTATAGTGCATTTTATTCTCTCAAAATCATTACATATGTCCACCTTGTTTTCTTTCCCATTTCATCCCTCTCTAACTCTTCGTTAAGAAAACCACAACCCACCACCGTTGTCGCTACCTATCGCCGCCACCACCCATTACAACTACCGTCGTCGCCACCCGATATCCACCCCCACTGTCACCCGTCACCACCACTACCACCCACCAACATTGTTATCGTCACCCACTCCTGTCGCCGCCACCCACCTTTTTCCTCGCCACCTACCGATTTCACCTACCTCTGCCACCACCTCTGTCGTCGCCCACTTCCACCCCTGCCGTCACCCGCCACTATCGCCTTCGTTTCCATATGCCACCTCCGCCCCCGTCGTCACCCACCACCACTACCACCTTTCACCACTGATTTTATTTCTTCGTCTTTTCTTGTCAACCAAACAACACAAAATAATGACTCTTTTCATTCTCACAATGTAACCAAACAAGACATGGAATGGTAATGATCCATTCCATTACGCCATACCAAACAACCCTAAGGGTCTGTTTGGTACGAGATAATATAATGGACAAGGTAATGAAATGGATAAAAGAATGAAATTGATCATTACCATTTCATGGTCTTGACATGTGTCGAGCGTGTACGGATTTTTGATGTATTTTTAAGTATTTTTTACTCTTTTATCAAGCTTTAAATTTATAAAACACGATATAAACTATCACTCTCTAAAACACGTTAGGGTAAGTGTGCACATCGTTGGCGTAGTGTAATGATGGTAAGATACCCAGATCGTCCAAGGACACAAGAGCTTTTAATACCGGTTTATCGTCAACGTCTAATAGATCCAAATAAGAAAAAGGTTTTTAAACATGTAAAAAAAAAGAATTAGAGTAATAAAATAAACAAGAAATAATCACTTTGTTCCGACTAATCTTTTAGGTATCCTTTGATGATTTCCAGACTTTGGGTTTTTTAAAAGATTATCTTAGTTATAGTGGCATGTACCTCTTTTGGAGGCAACGCTACCCTCAGCCATATTGGTCTGAGTCAGCAGGGATACAGTCCCGCAAGGCCAGATTCTTGAAAGATAATTAAGTAAGTTATTAATGCAAAATGTGGCATGTCCCTCTTTTGGAGGCAACGCTACCCTCGGTCATATTGGTCTGAGTCAGTAGGTGTCACACCCCAACCAATGGTGGAAACATCGGAGTGAGACTAACGAGATTGCTCGAGAATTCATAACACTATCCGCGACAATATTTATAGAAAAAATGACTTCATTTCATAATATCATTGTCCAGTACACCATGGGAAAATTCAAATTACAACAATTGTTTCAAATACAATAACAATACAAGGAAGAAATGCAACATAATTCAAAATTGATACAACAACATAATCTAACGATTTCTAAGTGTGTATCTAGGAAACCCTGCCAAGTTTCATCCATCTCAACATCATCAACCTGCAATATGTTTAAAGATACATGGTTCAATACAAAAGTATTGGCGAGTATACAAGTTTAATACATAGCTGTAACAACCGTCTAATTTCTATTCGATTTTAATGGGAATATTCAGGAATTTATAAAAGAAAAGTATTTAACCTTAACATGAGTACAAAATCAAAGTCTTAAGGTTATGGCATACTAGCCAACTACTAGCTAGTTTTAATATTTACTACATGATTAGCAAATTGTTTGAAACCAAAACATTGTCTAAACAAGATTAAATTAACGCGGAAGCATTCAAAAGTTCGTGTTCGGTTCTTCAACTTGCTTGATTGCCATCCAGAAAGTCCCCATTGTCACCTAAAGTCAAAACCACTTAAAAATGTTAGTTTTGACACAGATATAGTGCGTATAAACAAGTTCTAGCATCGAATCATTGAAAATAAAATAAAATTTCAGAAATTGTCCTGTCGCGTGTCGCGCCAGGTATCGTTCAATCTGTCGCGTGTCGCGACGTCTCTCGAGTGTCGCGACGTCTCTCGCGTGTCGCGCCGGATCTATGTGATCGAGCCGTATTTATGATCTCGGTAAGCGTCTCATACTTGGAAGGGGTCATGAACTCTCGGTACTCAGCACTTAACATATTATAATAATAAAATGTTTTCTGCTCCTCTGTAGTCACTAACTCATCACAGAACCTCAGCCTATCCATAAAGATGCCCGTGATCTTATCAATTGATTCACCCCTTTGTCTTAACTGGATGAACTCTTCCTTGATCCTGTTGATAACCGCCTTGGGACTATGGTGTTTAAGGAATGGCACCTTAAACTCGTCCCAAGTCATGGCCCTTGCCGCTTCGGCTCCTATTTCCTTCTTTTTGTTGTTCCACCAATCCTTGGCTTGACCCCTCAATTGACCCATTCTGTAAGCAACAAAATCACTGTAACACCTCGCAAAATCATGTCCAATATAGTATCGACACGTGTCATGGACTTTAAACGTTTATCGGATTGATTATGAAGGACTAAAGTTGACAACGAAGAAAGTATGGTCAAAGTATCAACATTTGATAATTTTGCCTTTCAATAACCCTACACGATGTTTATACCCTTAAACGAATGAATCATGAATCGTATGAAACCGTTTGTGGAAGAAAGTGAAAGTTTACAAGACGCAAGGGTTAAATGTGTCAACATGTTTAAATTATACCTCTGAGTGACCTTTTAACAAACCTGAAGCTTTGTAATGATTAATTATGCTCCCAAGAATAAGTGATAAAAATTTCACAAGGTTTCGATATCGTATGAGGAAAATACGTTAACTTTCGTAATTAAGGGGTTAAAAGCGTCAACAATGCAAAACTTGTTATTTCGGTTATCATTTAAGGAAACCGGACCCAACGGTGTTTGGTTATATCTCATGGATCATAGAAATATAAGTTATATGGGTTAAATGTGCTTAAAATGAAAGATATTGCGTTTTAAAAGGTTCAGGGGGTGAAAATGTCATTTTTGAAACTTGCTGATCAGGTTATCACCATGGTGGCATCACGCCACCACCAACACCTTCTGCTGTCGTGTGACGCGACGTCCTGATCTGGGCAGAAAATTATGCACAGGTGCAGGTTCAGCAAGTTCTTCACCTTTGCATGGTTTTGATCGATTCTATGGGCTGTTAATGGTATTGTAAAACCTCTTAAACACATGTATGCTTCAGATTAAACTTGGGGACACTTGTATCAATCCTAGACCCATCCAAAAACCTATATAAAGGGGCAAGTTTGGCAGCCATTTGCACTCACAAGTTCAAAATTCATACTCTCAAACTTGCTCTCAAGCTTGGGAGTGTTTGAACTCATTCTCTGGAGCATCCTACTTTGGAAGGAAGCTCTCTTAGTCTTAATCTTCGTGCTAAGGACTCTTGTAAGTGTGCTTAGCCTCTGTAATTAAGTTTTCATTAGTATTATGACCGAAAGTCAAAGATATCGTAAATACGCTTTGACTTAGTGATTAATCACTAATGGTCCAGCCATTATTCGAATTGAAAATGGCTATGAGTTGGTAATTATGTGGGTAATAAGTCCTTAAAAGGGCACCCACTGATTATCACTCTAACTTGGTCAATTGTCGGGTCAAACTTAATTGTAAAAAGTCTACAGAAAGCTATTTTGCAAATAAAATCATAATTATAACTTGGTAATTAATGTAAGAACATGTCTAAGCATGTTCAACCCGACAATTTTGAGTTTAGGCTCGGTTTGGAAACAAAAGTCGCAAAAGAAGACTTTTGCTTTGACTTTCAGTTCTGACCCGATTTAGCTTAGTTTAGACATGCCTTAGAGTTCCATTAGGACCAGGTTATAAGGTAGTATAACCCTCTGAGGTTATACAACTTAGTTCCTAATTAATCCGATTCATTTGCATGTTTCCGTTAATTGCTTAAATGTTGACCATTATGCCCTTTTAACATTAAAACGAGATTTTTGAAAATGTGAGAGGACAAAAACCTTTATTACTAATTATTAAACATATCCTAAAAATTTGACATCTGTTTGAGGTCTAAATTAGGAGTTATGCTCAATATCGTAATTAGAAAGCTTTTTATTAATTAAGCGGTATTATTAGCATAAAGCCTATCTAAACCCAAATTTTGACACCAAACTTTTTACCCACTGATGTAATATAATATTTTGAGATTTTTGAAGATTTTCATTTATTTTTAAACTGAGCATAACATAGGGTTATTGCTTTAATCCGGTAATTGTCGGTTATACCCTTTTTGCTAATAAAATGAGTTTTAGATAACATTTTAACACCAAACTTTTTGCTACTAATTTTATATGATAAATAAAATATTTTGAACTTTATAAACTGATCAAAAACTCAGATTTCCATTTTTGACCTTTAAAGCTTATGTGAAATTACCAAAATGCCCCTACGGTGCATAGTTTGGTTATAAATAATAAAGTTCACATATATGCATTACCCTACTGATATGACCTGCAAAAATAATTATTTTTACTGATCATTTAAGACCAGAACCTCAGATTTATATTTAACCTCTTTTATAACCTTTAAAATGACCAAAATACCCATACGGGGCTTAAATTGAGTTTAAATCCGTTTTGGGCATAATGGAAGGTATCCTACTGATATCACAACATATTTAAGGCATATTAACTTAGGAAACCTGTTCATGACTCATTTGGTTACCCGTTATGCGTTTTCGCGTTCGGTACGGGTTATGTAACTAGTTTGCATAAATTAACCGAAACGGGTCAAACCTTATCATTTTATCTCAAAATCCAGAATGTGTTTAGTTTACCCATATTATACAAGTCTTCAAACTTGTCGGGTCTAAATCACATTCTATTTCGGTCTTCGCTTAATCTTGCGTTTTGAACCGTATATCTTCCTTTAAAACTAACCGGTCTAAGTTTAAACTTAAGTAAGACCCGTTAGGAATCTAATAGATTATTAAAACCTTCGTTCTAGATTTAGGAGCCCAGTAAAAGATATCTGCATTTGCCAATTGTATACGGCTGGGATAAATTGTATAATTTGCTCAGGTAAATACTCTTAACTTGTTTTCCCTTATACGGGCTTGGGATACGGTATTATAATAATACCGCTTGGTCGGGTGTGTAGTTATTAAATCGGATTGTGATTAATATAATTACATAACCCGTTTCAATCTGTTTTGTTTGGTATATGGCCTTTGGGGGGTTAATGACCGTGTCCTGGATATCCTCAGCCCATTCATTGAAATGGCCACGACTTAAGCACGGGGTGTAGGCATACACCTGACAGTTGCGTATGTATAAAAGGTACTCCACAATAAGGAAATTCCTTGTGGGTATTATACCTGTGGTGTGTCAGTTAATCTTGTCTGGCTCTTCTAACCGGCCCTGACGGACGACAAACATATAAATCTGTATACAAGATTATTTTTAAAATAATTGTCCCAAGTTATAAAAGATTATTTGTGCCTTGTGCATTTAAATCAATTTTCTTAAAACATTTTCAAAAGAGTCAGTTAATTGTATTTACCAGTGTAAACTGACGTATTTCCCAAAAGGCTTAAGTGCAGGTACTAAACGGAATAGGCTGGCTACTCCTGGGTGAATAAATAAGAGTCTTGCAAGCTTTGTCACTTAAAATCTGTTGAACAATTATCTCCTTTTGTTTTGATCCGCCTGTGGATCCTTTACATTCTGTTTATAATACTTTGTTACTTTCAATTCGGTTTGTAATATTTTTACTTTAAGACTTCCGCTGTGCATTGAACTGTGATTATTTGACTATGATGATATCAACTACGTCACGATACTCCCCACCGGGCCCACCAGTAATACGTGGAAATATCGGGGTGTGACAATCACTCACGTCACAGTGGGTCCTTTCAAACACTCCTTCTACGTCACTTAGCCATCTTTGGCATATTATCGGGTCGACCTCCCCGTTTTAAATTGGCGGTTTACACGCCATGAACTCCTTATACGAACACCCTTTGCGTTCTCTAGATTTTTCTCTCATAAGGTTGACATTATCTTCCAACCTTTTAACTTGTTCTTCGACCAATGATAACACCGTGTTTTGAATTTTGTCTATAAACCCAAATAGACTACCCTCAATTGCCTTTCCCACTTCTTCTGCAATTATTTCTTTCATTTGTTCGGTGCTTGTCGGCATCGGATCATCGTCATTCCTTTCCGTCATCTTGAAACTGAAATGTTTACATCAATTATTAAACATTTCCTTTATAATCATAGTTTATTTACTTCGGTTTAGCCAAATTCGTAACTTGCTTTGACCGTTCTTATTTAGTGCACCTTCCGGGTTTTAGTGTGTTAACACACCCTTCCCATGCACTTTAATTCCCATCTCTTTTATTTACATAAAATAAGATCTACTAAAGTAAATAATTAATCCTTACCAGATGATCGATCAAGCTTGAACCGAACACTTTGTTGACAACCTTGAGCTCTGATTACCAACTTGTAACAACCGTCTAATTTCTATTCGAATATTCAGGAATTTATAAAAGAAAAGTATTTAACCTTAACATGAGTACAAAATCAAAGTCTTAAGGTTATGGCATACTAGCCAACTACTAGCTAGTTTTAATATTTACTACATGATTAGCAAATTGTTTGAAACAAAAACATTGTCTAAACAAGATTAAATTAACGCGGAAGCATTCAAAAGTTCGTGTTCGGTTCTTCAACTTGCTTGATCGCCATCCAGAAAGTCCACATTGTCACCTAAAGTCAAAACCACTTAAAAATGTTAGTTTTGACACAGATATAGTGCGTATAAACAAGTTCTAGCATCGAATCATTGAAAATAAAATAAAATTTCAGAAATTGTCCTGTCGCGTGTCGCGCCAGGTATCGTTCAATCTGTCGCGTGGCGCGGGGGATACTGTTTTCCAGCAGGTGCAGGTTTTTGACCTGCATTTCCTGCCAGCTCCGAAAATTCCCAGTTTCAACTTCAAATGGTCATAACTTTGGACCCGTAAGTCCGTTTTAGGTGGTTCTTCTTCCTGTACGTCTGTAATTTCATTACCGACGTGCCTATTACATTTATCATACATGAAACTTTAGATTACGGACCGAATGACTAAATTCACTATGTGATTATTCGACCCATTATACTAACACTCATTTGCTGCCATTGCAATAGAAACCATAAGGCGCATTTTATCCCAACATTCGGGCTTAATATCACCAACGCTTCATTACCAAAACTATGGTTTTGCGCTCTTGTGATCCATCTTCGCATATTTCAATTCAAATCAACATTTTACTACTACTAAACAATTGTTTGACCTGTTTGGCTCATCTACGGAATCCTCCGTTTCAAATGACTACCAAACAATTCCTAATCTATTTTCAACTTATCCAATCAATTATGAACAACGACTTTTCAACTAATACTCGTCTTTTATACTAAAACCCGACTATTGACAATTGAAATATCCAAATTTGCATATTGTAACGAACAAGTTACATACCTTCAAAGCACGCCCTTCAAACGCAAGTCGCCACCGGCTTGTCCGCTTGACGCTCCGGTATCCTTTCCTATAGAGTTCAACCATGCCAATGTTTAGAACTCTTTTCAAACCATATATCGCATATTTTGCCGAAACATCACAATTATGCGGTTTAACTTTAAATTTCAGTTTTAAGCCTTCTTTGAGGCATTTATACAAACACTTTAAGGGCAGAATTTTACATGATTTATTAACAAGTTCATAACTTGTCATATAGCCCAAATTTTCATCAATCAAACTATCTTACATTAATATTAGCCTCTATAATTCTGAAATAACCTCACACAAGTCAAATTACACTAGAACAACCCCAAATTTCCTAGTGTTTATCAAGTTCTACATAACCCACTAATCACCTACAATGGTGTTCATGGATTTACTAGAATTAAGCATGATTTCAACATGTACTTGTCTAGGGTTTACTCCTAGACACTTCAATGTTCCTATTTCATTTACATAACACACAGCATCATCAGATTTCGAATTCCCTAAGTTCATGATGTTGATCAGTTCTGTTTAAACTTAATGGAAAACATGTAATAACATACCTTTGATTGCATGAGTGGAGAATCCAGTCAGAGACGCAGCCACGGAGTTTGACATAGTTGTCAGTTTGATCTGGTTCCTCCTTAGGGTGTAAAGTGATGATGGTGATGAAACCGAAATTAGGGAGGTTTCGGTTAGGGAGAGAGAGAGGGACGAAATTGAGATGTTATGTTATTAGGTTGTGTGTCTAACCTTTTAACCTCTCTAATAATCTCCTTATATATACACCCAAGAGGAAACCCAATTAGTTAATAAGAGTAATATGGTCCATCAACAATTACCAACTAATTATTAATAGGTTATTAATATATTTTGATCTATATTATATAAATGATAATGATGGCTACTAGATTAAATATAAATAAATAAATATTTAATCTTACATTCTCCCACTTAGCCGAATAATCATTTATCATGAGTATTAGATTAGTCTGATCAGAAGTTAATACTCATTTTAGCCTTAAACAAGTACTATAGCAGAGAAATACAGCCGTTGAATCATTATGCGACTCAGGACCCCCATTAGTCATACTATAGCCTTAATTTAAAACCTAACAGTTATGATCAAAATAAGTAAGCCCTTTAACTTTTGATTTGTATTTATAGTTGTCTATATGTCATTACACCGGCAGAACATATGTAAGAGACATACAAAATCAAACTGATGAGGAAAAATTGATTAATAGTTAGTCATTCATAGTACGATATGCAGTTGTACATAGTCATCAATAAACCCGTGATTATTATAAGCGCTTACATAATAGTTATGGGTGATAGACTTTTAGTTATAGGATCCTTAAGCATATCATGAATCCATTCGATACAAAGATTTAGTTTCCTCAATTCGTTCATAAACGAATAATTAATTGCGTATCGAAATTTAATGCAGCACCTCTCGAACTGTTACTGTTCAAGGATACATGGTAGCTGACTTTATCACAATAAGTCTTCAATATATTAATTATATGGAGTTGATAAACTTATGAGTCTACTGATAAATTTTCAACAACATTTAGTGACTATTGCTTTGTGATCAACAATATATTATGTCGTTATAACTTATGTTGTTATCAGTTTATTATGACTCCTCCATGAGATAGGTTTTGTCTGCTGACATAAAGATATACCCGAAATTACATTTTGTCATCTTTGATTATTACAAAGTTAGAGTAATAAACCGGTTTGAGTTCTCACTTCTTCTTTAAATTATAGCCTCTCGTTTCTTTTAAAGATATTGTAATACTCTATTAGATGCTTCACATTAATCTAGACATATCTAGTGTGTTGCAATGTGAGTAATATCTAAACGAGTATAGACTTAAACTTACATAAGGCTTCTAATTAATGAAGCGTAAGAAATAATCTCATTTATCCTATTATCCTCTAAAGGAGAGCAGTATTGTTTGTTACATATGTAAGGACCAATTTAATGTTAAACTTCTGAAACGGAAGTAATGTCCCATTTGGTCTATCTCAACATGATATGATATCTATTATGTAAGAGATATCTCTGAGATCTATTATATCAAAGTTTGTGTTAACAATGCTTTGACTTATGTAACATCTACTTGTCAAAAGAATATAATCTATATAGACAAGTTTATCTTAGTTGCTCCCACTCATCTTGAGGTAGGTACATTATTCCACTTGGTTGTTGATGAAAAATAATTGCGTTAAGATTTCATCACATTATGATGTTTGCATTAAACCCATACATGGATTTTATTTGCTTATAAACAAACTATTCTTTAACCTTAATTTTAGAACTTTCAGGTTGTTTTATGAACATGTAAATATGTCAGCCAGTTGTTAGGGAAAGTTGTTTTAATGTTCATCTAATGTAGCTCAAAACTATTATAAGCTACTAGAACAGTGATGATCCTAAAAGAAATCTTTTGTTAGATATGTAATAAAGATTCTTTAATAATATATCTCTTCCTGAGTATAACCTTTGACAATCAATCATGCTTCTTTGTGTCTTAACGTTTATATCAGGATTTGGTTTAGTTATGAACACTCTTAGGTTATTCAATCAAATCCCAAACGTTATGCGAACACATAAAATCAGTTTTACTAGAAAACAGTTTTATTCCATTTAGAAGATTGATTGACACTAATGGCTTAATTAGAAGAGATAGGATCAGTAAACTTTTCCAAAATCCATTTCAACTTCAGTTAGGGAGGTTATGTAATCATCAAAGTTAGTAGGCTTTTAAACCTAGATGACCTCCTGAGTTGATTATTGGGTTTGTTAGAAGTTTCAGTTTTATGGATTAGCTCTTGATTAGGTTGCTATCATTTTTAGGATTCTAAGTTTGTAAGAGTTGGTGCAGTATGGTGTACGAGAGGTGTAATCGGAGTTAAATTTGGAGTGAAATTTAATGACACTCTTCCCCCCGCCTCTTGTATTCCTTGCAAGTCATGATAAGGACTTTGACTGCTCCCACTAACCTTAGAAAACTTTAGGAACCCAGCATGCTTAGGGTCAATATTTAACGACCAAACAAATTCTAATAGAGAAAACATATTAATGAACATATTAATGACGTTAGTCATTGTAGTTTCTCTTGTTGAGGATTATGTTAGTTTAGATAAGAAATCTAAGTGTGCCCACAATTAAGCAACAATGAAACTTTTGTAAGAGTAGCTGTAGATTTTAAGGAGACAAGTTATGATAGAACAGTGTCAAGATGGAGCAGTGTCTTGTACAAGAGGTGTAAATTGAAGTAATATAAAGTTTTCACTCCCCACCTCTTGCAACTATTGCAAGTTGTTCTAAAACACTTAATACTCCCACTGATCTTTTAATATCTCTTGAAAAGCTACAAGAGAAGTTTCAATGAGGTACGTGACGTGGGAACCTATCATATATATGTTAGACTTTATTCGATTTCTTTAATGTCCAGATATCATAAGAAACTTTAGGGACATTTCTAATAGAAATCTTATTAAGTACATATATGAATAGATTTCTTATAAGACCGTGGGCCATATACGACAAAATTTAGATACGAGTAGATAGTCTGTAAATGATAAATGAATTATGTCTGAATATTCCATTTGGAATAAGTTCCACGAATGTCAAGGAATGACTTATGATGGACCCATACTTATTCCTTGAGCCAAGTAATATTTAGGGCTATAACGTCATGATTTAAAATCACTTAGAATGAGATTAGATAAGAAATCATCCTCATTAATCATATCATGATTTCTCATGAATTTTGGTTATGATGGATGAAATTTATGAGTCTCATTTTCCTTTTGTCAAATTTTTTATTTGCATGATGACAAAAGTTGTGAAAGTGTAAGGTATCATCTAGTTTTATCTTAATAATGTTTCAATCCAGATATTTAGAACAAATAAGATGAGAGTTTAAGATAAATGTGACTTTATGTTGACTATGCAAACCTCACAACCTTCATAACATTGCTTATATTATGATACTATATTCTGATTAATCTTCAGAGTATATAAGGTATCGAAAGGCGTTTGTTAGAAGACTGCTTATTATTTTTCTTATAGCCTTAACATTTAATTTTGTCACTAACTCTCATGTTAGTTATTTGTTAACTTCTGGTAAGGAAACGTTTAAAACTAGAGTCAACTAATCATGTGTTAATAGGAATATTGAAATTATCAGACTTAAATATCATTAATAAGTGACTATCTAATCAATTTACCCAACTGTTCTTTAGAATAATGGATAGTCTCGTTGCTTATGTCTAATCTAATGACATAATTATGCAGTGAGATTTTCCCTTGAAGAACCTTAAAGTTGTAATTAGCACTTGTAATTTGTCTATGGACCTTAGAACAATCCTCTTTTATACGTTTTAGTGGTTGTAAGGTGAGTAACAACTTATTTTTCCAGCTTTAAACATTTATTTCTTTTGTACATATGTTGCTTATCAACACACTCATTATACTTTAGTATTTTTGAGTGTTATAGTTGATTTATAAGGCATCAAATTGTACAAGTGAAAATCTTAATATGTAATGTACTGGAAAATGTACTTATTTCCATGCGTAAGCCCTTAACTTTATGGGTCATGGTATTGTACATTATTATGTATTCAAATAAACCACTTAACTTTATAGCTTAGAATTTTAAAAGAATGCATGCATCTTAGGAGTCCTAGTGATTCTTCCATATATAAGAGATTAGCCATAGGAAAAACTTAATCTGAAATAACTTTAGTGATAGCATTATGTTAGAGAGTTCTTGATTATCATAAGAGACATCATGTTCGATTTGTCCTAATCATCATGCTCTAATTTTCTTCTTTATAATCTTTATCAGAAGAGAGCAATAGGATTATCGTGTCTTAAGAAATAATCAAGGATTTAGTTTAAGAGCTAATTCTAATAGAAACTTTAAATAAAGCAAACATTTTAGGTTTAGGAATTAAAGTGGATGAGATATATGTAGAAGTAAATTATAGTGAGAAAAATTATGGGTACTAAGAATAAGACAGACGAAATGATCATAAAATTAATTAATGATCATTAATATAAGGATCATTATGTGATGAAATTGTGATATGTCTATTACTAACATCAAAATAATAGACTTAGTAAAATTCTACTTAAACAAAGACAAATCAGCTTTGGCCAGAAGTGTAATAATTTAAGTATGTGTGCAAAGTAATCGTGACAAATCAGCTTTGGCCAGAAATGAGACAATCACTTTAGTTATGCACTTGTCAAGCATGCTAAACATAAATGAATTAAATCAGCTTTGGCCAGAATTAAAACATTTCACGTTTGTAATGCATACTTAACATAGCTTTTATAATACTTGAACAATAAATAGATGTATTAAATCAGCTTTGGCCAGAAATGATACATCAGAAGCTCATTCAAGTTAAGCTAGTTTGGTTTTGTAAAACATTATTTGATCCTTATGAATTAACTGAATATAAACAAAACCAAGTATTTAATAGCAAACCACCTATTAGCGCGGATCCTTATGAATTAACTGAAAAAATTTTAAGGTCACATTAAACATCATAAAAAAAAATAATGAGGTTTCGAGTTGGGTCTCGACTAAGTTATGAGATCTCGAGTCGCAACCTTGGTCTCGAGTCGTAATCATGGTCTTGACTAGTGTGTTTTATGAGATCTCAAGTCCATACTGAGATCTCGAGTCGCAACCATGGTCTCGAGTGGCGAAGAATGAAGCCTTTAGTCGAAAACGCAGTGATCTCGAGTCGAGACTGTTGTCTCGAGTTGTGAAGTTTTGATCCCTTATGATCTCGAGTCGAGATCTTGTAGTCTCGAGTCGAGACCTGATGGTCTCGAGTTGTAAGTTTCTGTTCTCGAGTTGTAAAATTTGATGACCTTTATGATTTCGAGTCGAGACCTTGTGGTCTCGAGTCGAGACCTTGTAGTCTCGAGTCGAGATCTGATGGTCTCGAGTCGTAGTCTGATGGTCTCGAATCCTCTTCTAACAGCTGTTTATTGTGATAATTAACTGAAAATCGAAATTTGAGGGATTGTGGGATAATGTTTCCTATTTTATTTCTGATCTAATCTTATCAATAGATTTCGAAAATAATAACTGAAAATTCATTAACAGTTTTCGAAAATTAAATAGATAAAATTAAGATCAAAATCATGAAAACACCCACTAATCCAAATTATATTCCAAAATTTATGGAATTTTAGAATTTCCTTAGAACATTGTGATGAACCCTAATAAATATAAAACATAATCTGGGATCCGAAACCTTAAGTTTTATACTTTTGTTAACAGATTTCGGAAATTAGGTTTGTTCATTATGATTTCGAGTCAATTTTATCAACCATATTTTACCGAAAACAGGGATTTCGGTACCATTTAACTCGAAAACAGCCGTGACTTTTAAGGCTTTAAAAATTTCGTTTTCCTGATTTTTGATCCCAGAATAATGGATACAAAACCAGAACTGATTTATCAACATATGCTCTGATACCACATGTTGATCAGTTCTGTTTAAACTTAATGGAAAACATGTAATAACATACCTTTGATTGCATGAGTGGAGAATCCAGTCAGAGACGCAGCCACGGAGTTTGACATAGTTGTCAGTTTGATCTGGTTCCTCCTTAGGGTGTAAAGTGATGATGGTGATGAAACCGAAATTAGGGAGGTTTCGGTTAGGGAGAGAGAGAGGGACGAAATTGAGATGTTATGTTATTAGGTTGTGTCTAACCTTTTAACCTCTCTAATAATCTCCTTATATATACACCCAAGAGGAAACCCAATTAGTTAATAAGGGTAATATGGTCCATCAACAATTACCAACTAATTATTAATAGGTTATTAATATATTTTGATCTATATTATATAAATGATAATGATGGCTACTAGATTAAATATAAATAAATAAATATTTAATCTTACACATGAGAATTTCAAGTAGAGAATTTTTATCAAATTTCACATACCTTATGATCTCCTTGCAATGGGGATCACCAATCTAAGCTCAGATTTCGTTTTGGAATGGAAATGAGCCTTCAATTTGTGAATTTTGTGCAAGTTAGGGTTTGTGGGAGAAACCTGGTCGCCCCCCTGTGTTCTAGTCGATCCACACACACTAGTGTGTGTTGGATTTTTAATTTTTTTGTTTTAATGAAACTTGTTTCACAATTTGCACAATTAACCCTCCTATTTTCATGAGGTTTCTAGTTTAATTGTTTTAACACACTAACTTGGTATCTCTTGGCTCTTATCTAACTAGGTTAGATCTTATAACTAGTTAGTTTATCCCGTTTAACTGCAATGTCGGATTAAAATAAAGAATTTATATTTTAGGGATGTTACAATAGCATAAGTATAAATTGTTTTAAACGAGTCCACATGGCAAACTAAGTTAACATGATTAACGTAAAATTGGCATGTGAATATTCAAGTCAATCATCTGATTACCGCAAGTATTAAATTTAACATGACCACAAGACTACGGGTGGTGCGCTACTCATATAACGTTATATATATTAAATGGAGGCTCGTACGAAGTTAATGACAAGTTTATCACATAAGAATAACCCAGATAGATGAATCAGGTATAAAAAATTAGTATGCATGTATTGGATTGCTTGTGCATTTGTATAAAAGTCTAAGTGTAACTGTGTAGGTTTAATAGTAAACATATTGCACCCGAAGTGTGAAAAAGGGCGTTCGAGTATACTCATGGTTTTGCTAAATCTTCTTTAGTGAATCCCGCGAGTGTAGAATTATTGATGAGCACACGAACGCCAAGGTTACCCTGCAGGGGTAAACGAAGGCGTGAGTTGAAGGAGATTGAACGGGGGATTTGGATTCGGAATTAAAGCACGTAGTATATAGTATAAAAGTATAATAGAACATAAAGTATATTATGTCCAGGCACTCGTTAAGACACTGAGTTTTCTGTTATTGCATAGGTCCTGATTTGCCCGTCAAAATCAGTAACGCGGAATGCGGGAACAGAATGAACGAAACCGATATGGCGATATAACACAAACTGTTCGGGCGACTGCACAGTCCGCTCGACGGGGAGTCCTCTCGCGCGAAAGGGTTAGCCTTTCGTGCGACAGGGTCTGTTTTGGTGAACTGAACTTCGTTCGAACGTTTTAACCATTATTCGGCTATGTTTGTGAGTTCAGTTAAGTTATAGGTTATAGTATATAGTATAGTGGTGTCCAGAATGTTCATAGAATCCGTAGAAGTCATGCATGGAGGTAATAATCTAGTTATAGTTCACCAAAGCACAAGTTAGTTAACTTAGTCAACTAACCGGCTGGTCATGAATAACAGAAATACAATTAACATAATTTAAATAACCAAACAACCGAACAAGAACAACCCGGGTGTGCTGTCTCAACATGGAAGGTATGAACCAAGTATTGGAGGCTGGACGGGGATAACTTATTCTAGGTATAGGAGATTGTTTGGGTGTTTGTTTTACAAGTTTAAGTGAGGTGGTGGAACTAGATTGGAAGCCAAGGCCTCCACGGTTCACACACCGCTATTACAGGATCGTATATATCGAGAATAAGGATCTAAATAACATACAACGCTTAGTATAACAACCCTCCAAAATATTCCGACACCCCTAATATATTTAAAATGTCCCTATATGTCCTAAATTATACCCCGTATGTGAAAACGGACCCTGAATACCTTTACTATTATTAAAATTAAATAAAAACAAGAAAAATGGGTCTCTGGCGGGCCGCGTAAGACCACCCTAGGGTCTACGCGGGACGCGACAGCCCAAAGTCAGGGCGACACCCTAGCGTGCCACGTGTCATGATCGTGTCAAAGCTAAACTCGACGAATCAGCATAGCTAGGCCCGGCGGGCCGCGAAGGACAATCCTTCGGCTTACGCGGACCGCGAGGAAGTCCGAAATCACAACTATAAATAGGTGCATTTGGCAGTTCATTCAAATCGTTCAAATTTCTTTTCTCTCTCGAATTCTCACATAGCAATAGCTATTCTCGGGCATAATACCCCCTAATTAACGAAGTTCTGCCTCGTTGTAAGTATCACAACCCCCGGTTACGTATTAAGTACGCTGCCCGATTGATCCAGGGTTCCGTAACGGCTGTCGTGGTTCTGCCCGACGTAGTCGTTGGAATGCCGTCTCGGGGAGGGTATTACTAATGTAAATATTGGGTTATTATACTAGCGCATGTGCATTTGTGTAATTTATATATAATCACCAGGAAACCCTAAAGGAAAAATCTAAGATAACAATGTGAGTAATCTCCTTTTTGTAAACTGTTTTTACAAAACCTTAAATATTTTACAATGTAATTAGCAGTGATTAAGTCTTTGTAATTCTTCAATTACTGCCGGTATGTTGGGGTTTTGTATACAAAATGTGGAGCACGTTACCATTGGACAAAGAGTTAGCCAATGTGTAATATGACCCACCAGTCAGAATTAACAATACTGAATGAGTAATTGTGTAGATGTAAACATTGTAATCGCTCTCAATACTGTTAAGAGATAAAACTCTTCTTGATTAAACTGGGATTCACTCACCAGTATTTCCCACTGACAAAATGTTTTAAATGCGTTTCAGGTAACAAAATGTTAAAGCCAACTAGAAGCCAGCTGGACAACACTGAAGGCTTGGAAAAAGTGGCTATAAAAGTTACCTAAATAAAGAAAATGTTTATTTCAATGAAATGGGATTTAATCCTATAAACCAGTTTGTAATGAAAACTTGGGTTTTATCCCAAGATAATTATTTATATAAAATATGGTGTTTTACTCTGATAAAAATATTTCCTAACTACGGTACTGATGTAATTTCCGCTGCCAAATTGATAAACACTGATACCACCAATACTGATTCTCGCGGCCGCCCGTTCCCGAGACAGATAGGGGGCAGAGGTTGCGACAGATGGTGGTATCAGAGCTAAGCCACTGATTCAGCCACAGAAGTGTTCTGCTGACATCAAGATATTGTTCAAATTGTTAGGAAATTAATTACGAAAATACGTGCATATCTGTATTTTATTGTTGTGTGTTATTTGACTATTTGTTAGTTTACAGTATGAGCGATCAAGGACCCTCCGACGCTTATCGTCAGTTGTCCGGCTCACCTAGAAGTGAAGGTACCTCTTCACAGCCTGCCCTCTCAGGGTATTCAGCTGACAATGAAGATGGGATATTCGTGTTTAAGGCTCAGTCTGAAGAGCCATTCCCTTCTAAAAAGAGAAGATGGTTCAGTAGGGGAGCACATGAGCGTAGGAAAAGAATGAAAAAGTTACAACAACAGCGAATTCTAGCAGCCGCTAAAAGAGAGACGGATGCCCACGCCCAAGACATGCTCAATAGGGGTTTAGCAAACTTCCATCTCTTAGAAACCAAAGCTGCCGACCCAAACCTGGAGCAATTCATAGCCCCTTAACCATTACCCTTGTTTCCCACTCAGCCAATGGAGATTGAAAACAACATAGAAAACCAAGTTCAAATGCATGATTTTAATCCAGAAGAGATACCTTGGATACCAACACCCAATCCCTTAGACCCAGACTAGGACCCGTGGTTCGATGATCATAGGGATTATGTGCAACGTTACCACCTAACAGACGAACCCATGCTAAACCTAGCAGCTTACCCAGGTCTGGACCCTCTAGATCCCTACTACGATAATGATGAATACATTAGGGAAATTTTAGAGAATCCATACCCTCAGGAAGAACCCATGCCACAGTACCTAGATCCAGTACCAGCACCTGCACCCCCAATGAGTGCAGAAAATGTGCAAGAGCTCCGAACTTTCAGAGAAGAGATTTTAGAAAATAGTGACAAGATGAGGCAGATCGGAGAACGACTCGTCTGGAAGTACGACGAGCGTAATATGGAGTTCTGGATGAACCCATATCCGTGATGGTGATAATAGTAATAATATATATATATATATATATAATATGTGTGTATGAATATATATATATATATATATATATATATATATATGTGTGTGTGTGTGTAATAATAATAATAATATATGTTGTAGTATAGACCACCTCGTGGTTAGTGATGCATAGTAGTATTGTAATTTTAAATTTCAATATCGGTTTGTATTAGATGCATACTATAAGAAAGAGTAAGTCGCAATGCTTGACGTTTTTTATCAATATGCGTGTTATGTGATTAATTGCCTTAAAATATTAATTTGTGATATTAATAATTGGCGAATGTTTAAAATTCAGATGGACAACGAAGTGAACCAGGAAAACCAGAATAACGATAACCAGAGTAACAGTAACCTGGATAACGATAACCTGAACAATAACAATAATGGAAACCAAGTGGATAATAGTGCCATCCAACACATAGTGGCACAAGGGATAATAGATGCAATGCCATATATTATCAAAACGGTTAAGGAAGCAGATAATAAAAGTAAACGTGACAGTAAACGACCAACTGAACCTGAAAACAGCGTAAACAATGGACCCATACTTCAAGCGCCCATTCCTAAAAGAAGAAGAACCATGTCTTATGGTTGTTCTTATGAAGAATTCTGGTCCTGTAAACCAATAGAATTCTCGGGCAATGAAGGGGCCGTTTCATCTCTATGCTGGATAGAAAAGACTGAGGCTATCTTAAAAATAAGCAAGTGTGCGGAAGAGGATAAAATAATGTTTGCTTCCAATCTGTTTAAGAATTCAGCCTTAGAATGGTGGAACACTATCCTTCAGTCTAGGGGAAGTGATAAGGTTTACAATATGGAATAGGAGGAATTTAAAAACATGGTAGAAAGAAAATTCTGCCCTCCCAATGAAAAGGAACAGAGAGCAAATAAGTTCCTAAACCTTAGGATGACTGGAGTAGATAGTAAGGGTTATACTATGTTATTCTTTGAATATGTCAGGATAGTGCCAACCCTTGCATCACCCGAACCAGTATTAATCTCCCGCTATATTTGGGGATTAATCGGTGAGATAAGGCATGTAGTCAAGGCAGCTAGACCTCAAACTATAGAAGAAGTTGTAGAACTAGCAAACACCTTGACCGATGAATTAGTCCGTACACGAGAAGAGGATCAGAGGAGGAACCTAACCCAGAAACTTATCCAAGAATTTCGTTCTGGAAATTCCAACAGTGGGAAAAATGCAGGATCTATTTCTGCACCCTACTGCAAGTATTGCAAAAGGAAGCATTCTGGAAGATGCTCCATATACTGCAATTTCTGCAAAATATATGGACACAAGGAGGAAGACTGCAGGAAAAAGCCTAACAACAGGATATGTTACAACTGTGGAGAACAAGGTCACATCAAGCCAAACTGTCCAAAACTAGCTCTAGCCACGAACACCAAGAATACTAAAAATGCTAGAGCATTTGTTCTGACTGCAGAAGAAGCAAAGATGATCCCTGATGTGATAGACAGTACGTTTTTAGTTAATGATGTTTTTGCTAAAGTATTATTTGACTCTGGTGCAAACCAAAGTTTTATTAATACTTCATTTTGAAAACTTCTCAATCGACCATTAACTAAACTCCCACAAGAATGTCTAGTAGAGACAGCAAATGGGGAAACCATTAAGATATCTGAAATCTTGCAGCAAGAATAGAATTTCTAAATCAAAAGTTTATTTCAAACTTTTACCCAATGAATATGGCAGGGTTTGATGTCGTGTTAGGAATGGATTGGTTAATAGCCAATAAAGCCAGTATTTTATGTGATCAAAGTCAATCCAAGTAAATTCACCAAAAGGTGAAAAGATCACAATTAAAGGAGATAAGCCGTCTAGATCCACCAAATTCATCTTTATGATGAAAACATCAAGTTATATAAGAAAAGGATCATTAGTGTATTTGATTTCTATAATCACTAACACTAAAGGGAAAGAACTAAAAGATATTCCAGTAGTATCTCAGTTTGCAGATGTATTTCCAGAAGAATTACCAGGGCAACCGCCAGATCGAGAAGTCGAATTCAGAATCCACTTGATACTAGGAACAGCACCAATTGCCAAAGCACCTTACCGTTTGGCACCCGCAGAAATGCAGGAACTGAAGAAACAGTTAGACGAATTGTTGGAGAAAGGATTCATACAGGCAAGCTCATCGCCATGGGGAGCACCAATTTTATTCGTTAAAAAGAAGGACGGATCAATGCGTATGTGCATTGACTAC
The DNA here is from genome assembly GCA_030545235.1 of Helianthus tuberosus. Lineage (NCBI taxonomy): Eukaryota > Viridiplantae > Streptophyta > Magnoliopsida > Asterales > Asteraceae > Helianthus > Helianthus tuberosus. Next base: position 138,078,885 of record CM060378.1, read on the forward strand.
CGTGAATTGAACAAAGTCACAATCAAGAATCGGTATCCATTACCGAGAATCGATGACCTGTTTGATCAAATGCAAGGAGCTTGATTTTTCTCTAAAATCGATTTACGGTCAGGATATCATCAATTGAAGGTACAGGAAGAGGACATTCCTAAGACCGTTTTCAGGACAAGGTATGGCCATTATGAATTTACTGTCATGCCATTTGGTTTAACCAATGCCCCAGCTGCATTTATGGACACGATGAACCGAATATGTAAGCCATATTTGGATAAATTCATAATTGTCTTTATAGATGATATTCTTATTTATTCTAAGAGCAAAGATGAACATGCAGCGCATCTGCACGCACTTCTAAGTTTATTGAAAAAAAAGCTTTATGCTAAATTTTCAAAGTGCGAGTTTTGTTTAGAACATGTACAGTTTCTTGGACATCTAGTTAATTATGAAGGAATTCATGTGGATCCTACCAAGATCGAGGCAATTACTCAATGGAAAACCCCTGAATCACCAACCGAGGTTAGAAGTTTCTTAGGATTGGCCAGTTATTATAGAAGATTTATTTAAGATTTTTCTAGAATAGTCATTCCCTTAACTAAGCTAACCTGTAAATCTATTAAGTTTGAATGGGGACCAAAACAAGAAAAAGTCTTTAGAATTCTTAAGCAAAGATTAACCCATGCACCCATACTAGCGTTACCAGAAGGAACTGAAGACTTTATAGTCTATTGTGACGCCTCTAAGTTAGGTTATGGATGTGTATTGATGCAACATCAAAAGGTTATAGCCTATGCATCTAGACAACTTAAGAATCATGAAGAGAATTATTCAACCCATGATCTAGAATTAGGAGCCATAATTTTTGCCCTTAAAATTTGGAGACATTACCTTTACGGTAGTAAGTTCACCATTTTCACTGATCATAAAAGTTTAAGGTATGTCTTCGGACAAAAGGAATTGAACATGAGACAAAGACGTTGGATGGAGATACTTAGTGATTATGATTGTAATATCCAGTATGATGCAGGAAAGGCTAATGTAGTAGCTGATGCTTTAAGTTGAAAGTATCATGAAAACCCAAAAAGGGTACGTTCTCTTAAATTAAATCTATAAGTATATTTAAATGAACAGATTAGAAAAACACAAGAATCAGTAATCAAGGAGGATACTGAAAAATTAAAAGGAATGATTAAGGAATTAGAACAAGGAACATATGGAATTTGGAGACTCCATGAGAAAAGAATGTGGATACCTAAATTAGGAAACCTACGCCACCATATATTAGAAGAAGCCCATAAATCTAATTATACGATGCATCCTGGAAGTGATAAGATGTATCAGGACTTAAGAAAGAATTTATGGTGGATAGGAATGAAGAAAGATATAGCAGCATATGTTGCAAAGTGTCTAACTTGTTCACAAGTCAAAGCTGAACATCAGAAACCCTCAGGATTGTTGCAACAGTTTGAAATGCCAGTATGGAAATGGGAATTTATAACAATGGACTTTGTTACTAAATTACCCAAAACAAGAAGGTAATGATACAATCTGGGTGATTGTAGATGTCACACCCCGATATTTCCACGTATTACCGATGGGCCCGGTGGGGAGTATCGTGACGTAGTTGATATCATCATAGTCAAACAACACAATTTTAAATGCACAGCGGAAGCAAAAGATAGATTTATTTCAACCGAATAAATTGTAATATTAAGTATCACAAAATAGTTGAAACAGATCCACAGGCGGATCAAATAAAAAGGAAACATAGTTCATCAGACTTAAATGCATCCAAGCTTGCGAGACTCTAAATGATGCTAAGGAGAGGCCAGCCTATTACGCTTAGTACCTGCACTTAACCTTTTTGGAAAAATACGTCAGTTTACACTGGTAAATACAATTAACTGACTCATTTTGAAAACATTTATGAAAATTGATTTGAATGCACATGGCACAAAACTTTTTATAACTTGGGATAATTATTTATATATAAACTTGTAAAATAATTACATGTTCGTTATACGTTCAGTAGCCCAGATTGACGTCGGGTTAAAGATTAATAGACACACCACATGATATAGTCCCGCGGCGGGTTATTCCCGTAACCGGCGGTTATACCTCATTATTTATATTTGCACTGTCGGGTGTATGCCTACACCCCGTGCTTAGGTCGTGGCCATTTCGTAAAATGATGCCAAGGATATCCGGGACATGGTAATTAACCCCCCAAAGGCTTTAAGCAAACAAAACAATTTAAACGGGACATTTTAATAAATTAATCTTCATACAATTAAAAATTCAATGCCCGACCAAGCGGTATTTTATATACCGTACCCCAAGCCCGTATAGGGAAAATAAGTTAAAAGTATTTACCTGAGCTAAATATAAATTCAATCCCAGCCGTATATCAAATCAGCAAGTACAGATAGCTTTTACTGGGCTCCTAAATCTGGAACGAAGGTTTTTAATAACCTATTAGATTCCTAACGGGTCTTTAATTAAGCCTATGCTTAGACCGGTTAGTTTTAAAGGATGATACGGTTCAAAATGCATGATTAAGCGAGAACCGGATTAGAATGTGGTTTAGACCCGACAAGCTTGTATACTTGTGTAATAAGGGTAAACTAAACACATTCTGGATTTTGAGATAGAAATGATAAGGTTTGACCCGTTTCGGCTAATTTATGCAAACTAGTTACATAAGCTAATCCGAACGCAAAAAGTGCGTAACGGGTAACCACATGAGTCATGAACAAGTTTCCTAAGTTAATATGCCTTAAATATGTTGTGATATCAATAGAATATCTTCCATTATGCCCAAAACGAGTTTAAGACCAATTTATGCCCCATAGGGGTATTTTGGTCAATTTAAAGGTTATAAGAGAGTTTAAATATTAATCTGAGTTTCGGGTCTGATATAATCAGTAAATATACTTAATTTAATAAGTTATAACAGTAGGATATTACATATATGTGAAATTTACCATTTATAACCAAACTATGCGCCGAAGGGGCATTTTAGTAATTTCACCTAAGGTTTAAAGGTAAAATCTGGAAATCTGAGTTTAAAACTTTCGGTTCTGAACCGAGCCTATACTTAGAATTGTTGGGTTGAATCATGCTTAGGCATGTTCAACTAATATTTACCAAATTATTAAACAGAGAAAACTGATTTTATGGCTTTTATTTTAATAGTTATGAATTTTATTTAAAACTAACTCGTTTGACTTTTATTTGACCCGACAATTTAACTAAGTAAACGTGGTAATTAGGAGGTGCCCTTTTGAGGGTTTAACACCTACCTAATTACGGTCACGTAACCATGTTTGTTACGAACAATGGCTCAACCGTTTAAAAGTCAAAGCGTTTATCGAAACGCTTGACTTTTCGGCTATAAACGCTAAACAATTAAACTAAGCACGAAAGGACACTTACCAAGGGTCCAAGCAAGGAGGTTTTGATCCTAAATTCTCAGATATGAAAAGCAAGGTCTCCAACTTAGAGAATTCAGAAATCAAGTGTGAATGAGAGCAAGACCAAGATGGGTATTTATAGGTTTTTGAGAACCGTTAGGATCGTTTCTCGTAAACCGTGATTCAATCTGGACCGTACAAGTATCACCCATGGTTTTGGAAATCTATGGGTGCCCAAAATAGTCCCTAGAAAGCTTAAAAACCACTTGCAACACCTGGAAACAGCTGGAACAGGCTGTAAACTGGTTTTTGCAAACCTGACAGGTTCACACGGGCCGCGTAAGGTTCTATGGGAACTTACGCGGGCCGCCTGAGGTTACCAGATCAACAACAAGTTTTATGAAATTGCAGTTTTGGTCCCTGTGAGCTTTTAAGGTCACGTTTGGCACGTTTAAGGCCCGTTAACCTATTTACAAGGCTCTATAATGAAGCCTAATCATAGGGAACATAAAACATGCTTGAAAACATGTCGGATGTCGGTTCGTTTGGTCGTACGGTCACGTTGTTCGTGTAGTTACGACGAAACACGAACGGACGCGAAAAACGATCCAAATTGCGCGACGAATGGAATTTTATCAAGCCAAACACTAAAATAAAATATTTTAGTGCTTACATAAATTTTTGGGTGTCCGGATATATTCAGAATGCAAGATATGTGCGAAAATGCAAACTTGTGCACTTTTTGACACTTTTAGTCCCTGCATGACGTAAAAGTTTATTTTTGCGCACCAAACACCTCTAATCCTATATCTAAGCCATATAAAGAATAAATGGGGTATGTTTAACTCATGGTCATATTCCGAAAGGTCCGTTACCATACGAATCAGCATACTTTAGCAGTTTGACGCAATTAGTCATTTAATTACGCAAAGTAGCACGAAATGTCGTTTAATGATATCCAAGCCTTCCTTGGCCCATATTGATCATTCCCAAGCATATACTTAAATATTAGTACGCTCTCGCTCGCTTAAATTGTAACATCCCTAAATTTCAAAACTTTATACTAGAATTATAAAGTGTATAATAAACAAGAATAAACTAACTAGGATAAATAACCCAGTTAGTTAGAAGTCTTGTAGTAACACAAGAATGAGTTAAAAAGTCAAAGATGTAAACTAAATAAGAGTGGAGGGACCTAGGTTGTCAAAATTGAAACTTAAATTACTAATAATTAGTAAAACAAAAACCAAACACTCCATTTTTGGAGTTCTGGTCGATCAAGAAACCACAGGGGCGACACCCACACTTTCACAACCCTAAATCCTACTAAACTCTCAAATTGAAGGCTCAAATCATGTCATAATCGAAATCTGAGCATAGAATCGTGATCTCCTCGTCAAGGAGGTCATAAGGTATGTCAAATTAGGTTGTTTTGATACAACTCAAATTCTTGCATGTGATTGAAATCGAAGGTTGAGTTTGATTATGTGTTGTAAAACATGAAATTGGAAGTAATGTGAAGTCTAGGGACAAACCCTAGATAATTTCTTGTCAAAATCTTGCATGTTAGTTGTAAGGATCAAAATCACTATAGTGGGTGATTAGTAAGTTAGTAGAACTTGATAAACACTAGGATTAAGACTCTTGTTCTAGTGAAAACTGAAATTGTGGGATAATCTCTGAAATTGTTGATGTTAAAATATGTGTATATTGTCTAATTAAAGTTAATTTGAGTGATAAATTCAAGTTATGAACTTGGTTTAGATCATGTAAAAATCTGACCCGCAAGGTGTTTGATAAAACGCCTAAATGAGGGTTAAAATGATAAAGATTGCTAAAAACGCAGATTTGCATATGTTATGAATGAATGCGTTAAAGCTTATGAAAGAGAGTTCTAATCTTGTTATGAATTGAACTCTTTAGGCAAGGAATCCGGAACGTCAAGTGGACACGCCGGAAGTGATACCCGCGGAAAAGGTGTGCTTTAAAGGTACGTGACTTTAGTCTCGTTGTATTATGTAATAATGTTTGGTTATAGTGTACTACTGATGTCGAATTGTAATTGATGCGTTTGATGTATCGTTTAAGTGGCGAAGTTCACTAGGTCATCAAACGGGTCAAAATAAATATTAGAAATTTGGTTTGGTATGTTAATAAAGTGATGGTCTTCACTAGATAGCCAAACGGGTCAAAATGTTGCTTGAAAACGAATCACATGAGTAGAGACTTAAGTCTCATATCTTGTTAGGTGATAGATGGTAATACACCAATAAATTGGTTATGATATTTTAAGTCTACGAACCCGGTATATCGGGTCGAACAATAGAAGTTAATAGAAGGTGTCGTTTGAAACGGAATACTTGAATTCCGAGAAAACAAGTGTTTGATTCGGAGAAAACGCGAAGCCATGGTATGGCGCGTATACTCCAAGGTCATAAGCCCGGGAAGTTGGGTAACTAGGTCTAACGTGTCATTAGGATGGAAATATGGAATCATGTACTTTGTTAATGGGTTAAAATTTTTGAAATAAAGAAATTGTGAGCCGAACGTCGGTATCTCGGTTTCCGTGATGTGTAATTTATATGGTTGGATCCGTAATCTTAATACAGACTCGTAGGTAAAAGAATCGGCTAAATCGGACTAATGAGTAAAAAGTTATGAACTTTTAAAGTCGAAAAATAGTTAAAGGGCAAGGTTGCAGAACCCACCGTAACTTACGGTCCCACCGTAAGTTACGGTGGACATCAAAAGTGTACGGTATGAAGCCCCTGATTTACGGTAGAACCAGGGATATTCCAGGTTCACCGTAACTTACGGTGACACCGTAAGTTACGGTGGAACCCAGAAAATTTATATTTTGTTTGTTGCTTTGCGTTGTTAAAATTCGTTTATATGTAATGTATTAATGTCAAAACTAATATTTTTAGTGTTGGACCTTAGGTATGAATGAGGTCCTTCCGGATGGTGATCAAGTACATGTCAAGAACCGAACACATATTTTGAAGCTTCCGCACCAAACTCAATTTTGTCTAAACTTTAAACATGTTGTAATTTGTTTTGTTGATCGTGTTTTAAATCCCTTAAACTAGTGATTAGTTTACTAGCAAGGGTTAACTTTAAACTAGTTATGCACTATCTTGGATGTGTTTGGTATTATCACAAGTGTGTATGGTCTTAAACTAGAAAACTTTTTGTAAACTCTGAAATTTTATAAAGTTCTTATGAATATCCTTTTATCATTGTTCAAATTATTAAGGGTGTTACATAAATGGTCACCGAAAGGTGTATATTCAAAAGTTGACGCTTTAGGTCCCTCTATTGCGCAAACTTGCGCATCTCATCATTTAATAGCATTGAAGCCTTATCTAATCCATATTAGGCATTCTTGAAAGTATTATTAAACATCACGATGCTTCGGGTTCGTTAAAAGGTCATTCAAAGGTATAATTAAACATATTGACACTTTTAGCCCCTCTAACTTGCAAAGTTGTGCGTAACTTTACTTATAGGCATAAAAACCTTAGTCGGCCAATAATTAGCATTCCCGAGAGTATAATCAAATATCATGAAGCTCCCGGTTTGTTAAAAGGTCACTCAGAGGTAAGAATTAACATGTTGACGCTTTTAACCCTTTATTGTGCAAACTTTAAATTAATTAAGCAAACGGCTACACTCTATCGTCAAGTGGCTCATTTGTGAATATAATTATCGTGAGAGGTTATTTAGGAACTTATTTCAGGTATGCTAACACTTCCAGTCCTTTCATAATCAAAGTTTTCGATTTTTCGAAAAATTAGTCCCTTAAATTCAATGTTGGACTTTATTAGGGTTTATTACACGTGTCAATACACCATTGGACGTGATTTTACGAGGTGTTACATCCTCACCCCCTTAAAAGAAATCTTGACCTCGAGATTTTCTAAAATGCTGGAAGTTCTTTTTGTCGCATAATGGACTTAACTTCTATAGCCTATCTGGAGTCTCTCCAAGCTCCCAAAGTGACCTTTATATTAGGTACATGTATCCTTTTGGAGCTTCTTAACCTGTCGATCCTTAATCGATACAGGTTGCTCATCATTTCATAAATCTGCATATCATTATGTGATGGTGCTTCTCGACTTATTGGTGAAACACATACTTAAATCATTAGTGTGTAATGCATTGCGAGCTCCGCCAAGCTTCTTAAATAGGTTTTAGCTATAAGCTATTTGATCTTGATACATTCGATTCTTTCAAACGATTTTATATATTCAGAGCTTAACTAGCCTGATAATTAACAATTGGCACACCCTTCCAGGGTGATATCCTTTGTTGAACTTTATTCCTTAACAAGAACTTAGGGGAGTTGCTGCTTTAATTAATCCTTGATTTTCTGCCGAATACTGGAAACTTACAGATGATTATGGATTTGTATGATCTTATTTGTTGTTTTCAAGGCAACTTTCAGATTCTGGTAATTGGACTTCCCAAAGTCTCGTCCATCAAACGGACGTTTGGATATTTCATTTATACAAGGTCTCCAAAGGAGCAACCTTGATACTTATATAACAACTATTACAAAAAGCTTATTTTTAAGGTGAGATGGTTATTCCAACCACTGCTTAAAACTAATCTTAAGGAATAGCTAATCTTCGCCGTTAGTCGAACAAATCGACGATCCTGGGTAGCTGATGGCGATTTTTAATTGTTGCCTAATTAGGGTTGCGGTAATTAATGCATAAGCAAATAAACCGTCTTTCTTAATTACCTATACCGAATCCTCAAAATGTTGATTTAGGCTATATGTGTTGGGATTGAACCCTACCAGAGGAACAGATAATGAAAGCCAAAACCAGGTCACAACAGTGGATTCACAATAAGCAGCAGTTTACATTAAGCTTTCCCCTTGAAAGTGATTTATAACAACTGATGGTCTCTATCCACTGTTCATATACAACTGCTGCTACCCCTTCAACTGCTGATCAAGCCCTGAAGTAGTCAACACTGTTGGTCCTATCTACTGATGATAAAGCACTGCCCAATCAAGGACTGATCAACCTTGAGGAAAGCACTGTACTGAATTAGGTTGTTAGACGTCGCTTTCATGGTGACGTCAGCTGAGATGCATCAGTGGATTGAATTGTCTATAAATGGAACAGTACCCTATACTGTTACATTTGATTCATTTTGAGTGAGTTCTTCTCCTCAATTCAATCCTTTCATCTTGTGCAATCCAACCTTGAGGTATCAGGCTGAGGGGGAGCTTAGTTTGTAAGCATGCTTTGTAGTCTTTTGATTGACTTTGTAATCTTTCGACTAATGCAAATCATGTGTTTATCTAAACTATTTTCTTCCTTGATTGTTGTTTACAAAGTTTGTTGTTCATTTCCACTGCACTTAAAATCTGTCCATATCTATTTGGTTTGCTCAAATTACACAAACAAACACAATCATGAGAGCCTCCGATCCTAACAATTGGTATCAGAGCCTGGACAGTCAAAATTTGATCTAACAATCAATTTGACATAACAGTTCGGCTCATAATTCATTGATACTGAGGTTGGGTGCATTTTGTTGAAAAACAGAGTACCGAGTAAATCATGTCCAAAGTGGTTATTCAAAAACTCTATAAATCAACCAAGATGTCATATGACACACAAATCTCACACAACAAGTGATTTCATGCACAAGACACTCGTGGTTTCTAGATCTGAAAACATATCTGTTAAACTGTGGGATTATTTCTTATTTTCAAAATTGATTTCAACTGTTGTTATGAAAATTGTGATGTCACCCTATTAAATGCTAGAGTATGAACCTCAGATTAACAAAACCTATGTTCATAAAAACATTGGTGTTTTGCTAACATAAAAAGAGGAAAATTAAAACTTTAGTCATTTAGATCTTATGTGTTGAAAACAGGTTGAGATCCTCAAAAGGACAAAATCAACTAGGTTAAAATATATTAAGAAAATCAGGAGTCAAAAATGTCCAGATCATAGGTAATGAGAAGGTTGGCATAAGCATGTGCAGAAATGACCAAATCTCTCAAAACTTTACTGCAAAATGATATAGGAACAAGTATTCCTTCAATAAATGCCTCCCAGTAAGTATTTCATTACTTATGAATGGGAAGGATAAAAAGGGAAGAAGAAAACTCACAAAAACTCAGAAGTGTGTTTATCTCAAAACTTTTGAAGTCAGAAGAAAAGAGTATAAACGTAAAACACTTAAGAGTCAAAGCTTGGGGTAATAATGGTCATTAAGTAACTGCTTGTGCTCATTGGTTCAGTAAAATTCAGGTAAAAATAGTACTCTCAGTGTTTGAGCATACAAGAGGACTAGACAAATCTTAAAAATCATCACATGGTAACAAGATCTATAACAGGATCCTCAAAACTCATGTGTCCATGTGTTCTCATGTTGCTAATCAACTGACAAGAAAATGGTACCAAACAGTGGTCAAAATGTATTCAAAATTTCCAACCACTGATGTCAAACCACTGACCATTTTCATAAACTTGAGAATGATATGATTACGTTTTTTTTTTTGAAAATATACCAGACCCTTTTGATGATGTTCTCAGAAAAGCCTTTAACCATTTTAAAAAAAAAAAGGTTTTTCTCGAATAACCAGGATATATTGTTCATTTTTTTTAATAATATATTTTGAACTTTTGCTTGTTTTTTGTTGGCAATAGTTTCAGTTCCTGTCAGGATATAGTACCTTTTCTGTTGTTGGTATTATTGTCCTCATAAATGGGTCAAAAGGAAATGGTACGTATGTCAAGATCATATCATACTCAGGTTTGTTCTTAAACATTTATCAAAGGTTGATTGCTAAACTGTGCTTAAATTACTGGGGCACTCATGTTTTAATTGGATATTAAATGAAAATGAGTTGCCTTAGCAAAAAGTTCTCATCATCTGGGGTACTAAACCACTGTCCTTCAAAATTGACATGTGGCAAAAACCTTGAATGAAAATTCTCAAAACAGTTGCTGAAATACTTGTCCTTCAAATCTGTACCATTTACCCTAATCACTGTTTTGTTCAAACATCTGATCACTAAATACTATCCACTGCTGAACGTCAACCACTGACTCTTCATTTTGCTTGACAATCACTGATGCTCAAAATCAGTGTCTTATCCACTGATATACTATCCACTGATAGTAAAAATCTTCCACTGTTATCACTTTATTACCGTTGTAACTACTGATGTTTGGTACATCAGTGGCTCTCAAAACAACGGTCCTCCATTCTTCATCCATATCATCAGAGGTTGACGCGTGGTCAGTTTTTAGCCTTCAGATCATAATAACCGCTCCCACATCAGCAATCACTTTTTCCCTAAATAAAACCCTGATCAAAACCCCTAAACAGGGTTTTACAATGTCGAATTGAATTCCAAAAGTTCTCTTCTCAAAAGCAGTTTCCAACCCTTCTTCCCAAAATCATTCTTCGTTCTTCTCCGCAAAAATGACAAAATCAAAATCAAAACCAAAATCAACATCATCTTCAAAAGAGGTCGCTCAAACGGCCGAAGAATCCATCGAGATACCTTACAAATCTCCTCATAATTATCTGGGTTTGCTCACAAAACCTACCGATAACCACACCTTCGACTCCATCATTGATACATTATCTGCATCAAAGTACAAAACTTTGTTGACAGCAGATGCTCCCATTTACTTGCAAACCCAGAGAGAGTTCTGGAAAAAGGCAATGCTTGAAAAACAAGACGATAAAGTCATAGCCATTAACTCCTCGATACAGGGTAAAGTGATTCAAATCACTCCGCAATCAATCTCAAAAGTCTTCAAACTCGATGATCAAAATGGTAAAACTTCCTTTGACAAAAACGAGTTAAAAGCTGATTTTCTTAAAAGGGGATATGCAAAACAATCAAAGGTAGATACCTTACAAAAAGGTTATTTCCCATCTGCACCCAGATTTTTATTTCACACACTTTTGAGTTGTGTTTCAAATAAAACAACAGCGTTTAATGAAATACCATTGAAGATTCAATGCCTGGGCTATGCTATTCTAAACAATAAAGATTACAACTACTCTCAGGAGATCTTCAATGACTTGGTAAAGAACGTTGATAGCAAACCATTTTTACTTTTTCTAAGATTTCTGAGCTATTATTTCAAACAAAAATTTGAAAAAGAAAATGAAAATTTGCTCAAACAAGGTGTCCATTTTCAAATAAAAGGCTTAACAAAAGAAACATTTTCCAGAATGATGGCACCTATAAAAATGAAAGCAGAGGTGCCTGAGAAGAATTTAGCAACTACCACTGCTCCTCAGGCATCCACTGTTGAGCCCACTGCTCCAGGTGATCATAGCAGCACTACCACTGCTTTGAAACCCACACCTGCCACCACCAAAAAGACCAAAAAGAAAACATCCAGAAAACCCCCCAAACCCAAAACAAAGGCAACTCTGGAAGATGAGATCCCAGAGCAAATGCCTGTGACAACACAAACGTCACCACAAACCACTGCTGCTACTTCCTCACAGCAGTTGGTAGAAAGATCTCCACCATTGCCTAAAACTCCTCCTGCATCCTCACAAAAGGATCAGGTTGTAAGCACAGGGACTCCACAATATGAAGCTCTGGATTCAATCGGATCCATCTTCCTCAGTCCTGATCCCAAGGACATGTCTCTTTCAACTCCCATACCCTCACCAATCATATTACCACAATCCATGCTACCTTTGTTGCATGCAGTTGTTATAGCTCAGACACAAACCAGTTCCTCTCTATCACCTGTCACTGAGAGTATACTCCCACAAGTGACTGGGTCTGATGCTTATACCTCTGCTATCCCAGTAACAACTGAGGAGGTTACACCCCCTGAGTTACAAGTAACTCTCGGTGGTAGTTCAAGTGGAGCAGCAACTACAACTGATGGATCAACAGATCTTCAGTTGGACAGTTGTTTCATTAATAAGACTCCCTTGAAGGCAATTTCTTCTATAGCACCTTCGATAACCACCAGTGAGTTTGTTTTAACCACTGGTACCATAAAAGGATTATCAAGTGCTGAAGAAAGAAGTCCCCAGTACCAAGAACAAGGGGCATCAATGGGTGATTTTTGGGACTCAGTTCCTAAGTCACACATTGATACAACCACTGCTGGTGGGGATTCAGATGATCCTACTAAAGTAGGTGATGATTCAAAATATCAGGAATTGACGGACAGAGTTGAAAAACTGGAAACCTCAGTTGCTGAAATAAAGGATATGGTGCAAGAGATTCTGAAAGCTCAAAAAGCACAATCCACTGTTGTTCCACCTCAAGCACCTGCTCCACCACAAGCATTTGCTGCAAATGAGCTCTGGAATATCTTTCAACCCTTACTTGAACACCAAAAACAGATGGCTGATCAGCAGCATGAAATACATGTGAAAATGCTGACAAATATGGTGGAGTCAAGATTTAAAGATACTCAAGCAGACATCAAAGCTATCAAGGCTCATCTCCAAAGCACTCCTGGAAAGGTTCCATCTACTATCCTTTTCATGAATAAACGCCTTGTAGATAATGCCAAAAAGGGGGAGAATGTCAAAAAGATGAAGAAAAAGGGAATTGAAGATGGTCTGTATGTTGAACCAGAACAAGGAAAACAGCCATCTAAAATCTCAAAAGATTCAACAACTGAAACTTCCATTCAAACAGCTGATACAGCAGTAGTTACAAAAACTGCTGTCAGTAGCCAAACAGCTGTCATCTCATCAACACACACAACTTTACCACACACCATCAAAACCACTGCCCTACCACCATTACCTCCTATTATAAAACAGAAGACAACAGATGTTAAAACATCAGTTGTAATGACAACAGCAGTTGGAACACCAGTTGTTTCAACAGCTGTTAGTCAATCACAAACACAAACCACTGCCATTTCATCTCAAACCACTGAGCCACCCAAGACATCATCAGCCTCTCCTACAATAAAAAGGAGAAGGATTTTCATATCTGATGATTCACCATCACCATCAAAAACTACCTCACCACCTCCATCCCCTGCTCAAAAGCAGAAGACATCTGCTGACATATCAGCAGTTGTAATGACAACAGCGGTTGTAACACCAGTTGTTTCAACCACTGTGAGTCAGCCATCCACCACTGTTTTCACCAGTCTCACATCACAACCAGCAAAGCTATACACCAGAAAAAGAAAACTTACTCAGCCAGATGAGGACCAATATGATCCCACTGCTGCAAGATATCCGTTAGAACTAGAAGCTATAAAAAATGAGATGAGGCAATTCTACACTGATGATGATCCTTCAAACAGAAGATTTTCTTCACTCGTTGGCTTCATGGTTCCAGAAGACATGGATGAATATCTTGAGCTCAAAGTAAGACAGGCTAAGATAAGAGCCAAGATTGAATGTAAAGGTCAAGGTGATGAAGCCATTGCTGAAAGATTGGATTTTCTGCTCACAAAAGTCAAACAAATAAAAGATTTTGCACAAGAGCTGAGCAAAGAAAAGGCAGAACAACGAAACGAGATGAGAAGAAAACTTCTTGCATACATAATGCAAGAAAAAATTTATCTTGCTGAAGAAAACCAATTTGAAGAATGGCCAATAGTGGCCTTAAAGCATGAAGCTGATAGGATTGATAGAATTAAGAACGATCCTAGAAAGAAGAAAAATGCTCCAAATTGGAGCAAATACAAAAAGCTCATCACTGACCTAACAGCTGAGTACAAAAGAAAGAAACAGGAGCTGGTGGATGCAAAAGTGGACACTGCCAATGCCATATCAAAATGGTCAAAGCAGCAAACTGATGAAGCCTATGAAAGGCTGAAGAAAAGGAAGATAACTGTTTCAGGCACTTCAAAGAAGCATGAACAAATGATGAAGCTTGAACAGCAGATTGAAAACCTCAAAACACTGTTCAGGTCAACAAGAAATCCTACTCTTGTGTCAAACCAAGAAGAAGGAGAACAGCTGACTAGTGAAGAGGTAAAAGAAAAGGAAGTTGAGTACTTCACAGAATCCATCATGAAAATGGGTCTAAAAGAAGAAAGCTCAGAAAAACTTCAAAACCTTTTTAAGAAGGTGTTAACAAAGCCTGCATCACCACACATTTCAGCAGATATCCCAGACATTGAGCTTGATCAACAACAAAGACAAGAGCTGATTGACAAAGAAGTTGCAGAAGACATAGCTGCAGCAAATGAAGTCATAGAAGGAGCTTTCAAAAGAATGTCTGAAGTTCAGGATACTGCTTTACAATTTTTCTCAAGGCCAATATCTCAAAGCTCATCAGCAAATAAATCTCTCCCAAGAAACCCATTGGGTTCGAAAGTACTAAAGTGGATGTCTGATCAAAAGACCCATGTATTGACCCTGGTCAGATCCAATGGCGAAGTGAAGTACATATCAAGGAAAGAAGCACTAGGCCTTAGTGTTGAAGATTTGCAGGATCTCCTTGAACTTTCACTGTGAAGGGATGAGGATGGCACCAGTTCCAAAGAATTTGAAGGAGAATTTAAAAGACTTGCAAGGGAACTACTGATGAGGAATAAAGATCCAGAATAATGAATGGTTTTGGCATTATCTGTTCCAGGGGAGATTGTTGGGATTGAACCCTACCAGAGGAACAGATATTGAAAGCCAAAACCAGGTCACAACAGTGGATTCACAATAAGCAGTAGTTTACATTAAGCTTTCCCCTTGAAAGTGATTTATAACAACTGATGGTCTCTATCCACTGTTCATATACAACTGCTGCTGCCCCTTCAACTGCTGATCAATCCCTGAAGTAGTCAACACTGCTGGTCCTATCTACTGATGATAAAGCACTGCCCAATCAAGGACTGATCAACCTAGAGGAAAGCACTGATGAAGGAAGAAAGCAGTAGTTTAGAGTATTACTTGTTTTATGTATAATCAGTGGTTTAGAATAGCAATGTTTGTATAGGATCAGTTGTTAAAGGTTGTTAGGTTGTTAGGTTGTTAGACGTCGCTTTCATGGTGACATCAGCTGAGATGCATCAGTGGATTGAATTGTCTATAAATGGAACAGTACCCTGTACTGTTACATTTGATTCGTTTTGAGTGAGTTCTTCTCCTCAATTCAATCCTTTCATCTTGTGCAATCCAACATTGAGGTATCAGGCTGGGGGGGAGCTTAGTTTGTAAGCATGCTTTGTACTCTTTTGATTGACTTTGTAATCTTTCGACTAATGCAAATCATGTGTTTATCTAAACTATTTTCTTCCTTGATTGTTGTTTACAAAGTTTGTTGTTCATTTCCGCTGCACTTAAATCTGTCCATATATATTTGGTTTGTTCAAACTACACAAACAAACACAATCATGAGAGCCTCCGATCCTAACAATATGAATTCTCTATTTTAAAACTTACCTAATCAGGGTTTCGATTCCTCCAATAATGGTACTAGCCGTCTTTGAGATTTCATAATAATATAGCCTTAAATGGGATATAAATCTTAACTCTACTTGCCTCTCAGGAGGTAAACAGGGTATTCTCTGGGGAAGATAACCAAGGTACAGGGAGATTACAAAGATTTTTTTCCAAATCTCAGGCTCCAATTCATCTATCATAGTCTGTGTCAGATAAGAGACATATTTATGTTACGAGTCCACGAATTCCTTAATCAGAGAAATTTACTTGGACAATTCCATTATGGATATCTTCTTTGAATACCATTAGCTGACTTTAGTACCGTATGACCATCGGAATATCCTTGTGGTCCCATGCATTAAACCTCCATACTGATCAGGCACGGAAGCAATCTATGGAACTTATTAAGATGCACCAATCCTCATATGGCGCTTTTATCATACCATCTGGTATTCGTAATCCATAGTGATTAAGGAGATATTAACTATATATGCTGACGTACTTTCTCTAGAGAGGGGATACTTCTAAAATTCTACTACTGAAGGTTTCTGACAGAAACAGAAGAAATGGTTCTTATGATTTCGCCTGTAAGTTTTATCTTACACTTAATATCTGGGGTTCTTACGGGAAAATTTCTAAAAGTTTGCTAAGCTTATGATCTTATGAGAGACTTAGCAGCACCTGAACCCAAACGTAACTCTTAGCAATAAAATCACAATAAGGGATTTATCTGGTGTCATTATTAATGTGAACTGCCTCTAATCATTCATCAGGAGAGTTAAACGCTTCCATTTTTAATCCTTTTAAACTTAGCTGCAACATCTTTGACAAATTTTAGGGCAGTCTCAGCTTTGATTGGTTATTTTTTAATCTATATAACATGAGTAGCTGAGGTAGATCCATAATGGATTTATAATAAGCAGGCTTTGAATCCTTAATGTGCCCTCCTATTGCCGTTGCTAACCACCAATAATTATTTGCGTTGAGCTTAGATTTTGGGTAAATGGAATAGGGTACTATCTAAACCAATGAATTTAAAATTTGTAACATATTGTCGACAATCTAGAACTTTTATGATGAGAGTCAGAAAATTCTTATTCCGTCTTTTTCCATTTCGTGATGCGGATAATAGGTTTTTCTAATAGGGTCCTTAAAACTTGGACCATCCCATATTGTATAAGAGGATCTTTCTTGGGGACTTCATTAATGTCCTCACTAATTAAGGGTATTGCCATCGAACGACTGTGATCCATACCTCACCGTGTCCTTTCCAGCATAACTGCTGATACACCTAGTGGTTTCTACTTCATCCAACAATTTCCTGCAATCGATGGCCCCTTTTTACTATTGAAGTCTCTTGACTTCCAAGAGACGAAGTACTTTTAAGTACATCCTAAAAGGAATGGGCACCTTGCCATATGTGATTTTGTTTGGGTTATTCTTCGCATTTGAAGTATGAATAAAGCTCTTCTCATGAGCAGCGACATGTGTTTTAGAGCGAGCAGCATTTGGCTCCTTGAACCTTTTCATGACTTTTCTCATAGCCTTCCTAACAGCTGCGTTAATTACAGTTTTGGAGATTAACTCCATTAACATTGAGGTTCACATTGGATGCACCATTAACATTTGTCGCATCTCCAGCATCGCGACTGTTGTTTGTCTCTTCTGAGGTTTCCATACTCGAATCTTTGGTATTAAATACCATATTCAACAAGTGCTTAGGCAATCCATACCCAGTGTCTCCTTGAATTGTCAAAGGCTCACCAAAAGGAGTATTGATAACTACTTGCTTCTTATCACACACAATATGGGCTCGATTTTTAGGATGACTAATTCATTCCTATCACTATATCGAGTCCCTCTTATTTTAATGGAAACAAGGACAGCGGAAAGAATGATTCCTAATGGATATAAAACATCTATCTAATATTGCTGAAGCAGTCTCTGAGGTACTATCGGCCAATTCTACTTTATACTTAATGCTTAGAGTTTTAACAGGCAGATTTAATAATTTACAAAATTCATTGTCTATGAAAGACTTATCTGAACCTGAATCAAATAATACTCTAGCATGAGCGTTATTGATATAGAAAGTACCGGTTGTGGCATTGTCATCCTGAATAACCTCTTGAGCATCCATTTGAGAGCTTCCAGCTTTGGTCTTCTTAGCCTCCCCAGGCTTCTTGGTTTTATTTGGGCAATTTGTCTTGATGTGCCCTATTTCATTGCAACCATAGCAGGTTGCGTCCTTTATGTCTTGGCACTCCAAGGTCTTGTGCCCTTTCCTATTACAAATCCCACAAGGCCTAGCTTGTGACTCCAGAGTGCATTTCCCTTTAGTTGCCTTGTTTGGGCAGCGGGTCTTTATGTGCTCCTTCTCGCCACAACCATAGCAGGTGGCGTCCTTCAAGTCCTTGCATTAATGGGTCTTGTGATCCATCTCTTTACAGATGACACATCCCCTGGTCTGCTCATAGAAACATTTTCCGAAATGCTTCTTCCCGCAGGTTTTACATTTGGGTTTTGCCTCCTTTGGTTTGGACTGGTCATAGTTTAAACTGGTCTTACCCTTTTTGTAACCTTTATTTGGGGTATTATCGCACTTTCGCTTATGATCCTTTAATACACGGTCCACGGCTTTGTTTACGGCTGTATCCAACATAGCCTGTAACTCGTTGCCCGTTAAGTTCAGTCTTGCATTATCGTTCTGATCAACTGGATGATTGTGAGCTTCAGATGAGTCAGCCATGGTGAAGCTTTGAAGGCTACAAACCAAGTAGTAATAATTGGTTTAATTATATGGTGAATTGTCGAATTTGATGATTAAATAGCCATGGTACAAATAAACCATATAGGCGAATAGATAGTATTAAATTTATTTGATTATGTTTTGCCTAGGTTTTTAAATAATCCATCTTTGGCGTTTAAACGGAATATAATCCTTCATATTTATTAGACAGGGGACATAAGTCACGACTGTCAATGTCGTACTGACATTTTATATATAGCACAAGGGCTTGTTCCAAAGGACTTTTTGATAGCATAGATGCCTTGTCACTAGGGAAATTTTAAAACATAATCGATGATTCCTTTGGATCGGAAAATTTCATAGTTCATTGTCTTGACAAGAAGTTATGAAATAAAACTATCTTTTTCATGTATACATCTTTGCCCGAAGGTATTCATCCCAATGGATGTTTTGATGTGTTCATCATGTTCGACGTTTATTAGCCATGATTCCTCTTGATCATTTATGCTAAATAAGGGGTTTGGAAAATTCCTAATATGAAGATGACAAGTGTGATTTTATCGCATCACTGTTGTCGGGAGTGTTAACATGTTTTCAGATGTTAACAAGGATCCGAATCTCTTTTTAAACAGGTTTTACCATCTTTAGCTAGGTCTTTAATGACATTCAAGCTAGGTTATACCTTTTAAGATTCTTTTTAATATATATACTGGCAGAAAAGGAATGATATTTATTTTATTCAGAATTTCCATTATAATTATCCTAGATTTAATTAAAATATAACTATAGCACAAAAAGGCCAAGTCACAAGGGCAACTTTAAATTATAGACCATGATTTTGTAGAATCAAGGTATTTAGGCTCGAACGTTGTTCATGCCTTTTCTTGACAGGGAGTTGTAGGCTACGACTGTCTTTTGTCTTATATGACAATGAATACTGCCCGTAAGCATTATATCCTTAATGGATGCTTAATTCACAAAATAAGAAATGATTTCGGGTGAATCCAGTATAAGGATGATTTATGCGATTTTGTCGAATCACATCTGCCAGGAATGTTAACATGTTTACAGATGTTAACAGGGATTTGAATCTTTTGAATAGGTTCTACCATCTTGGCCTTGTCTGAAATGACATATAGGCTAGGTTTACCTTTAAGATTCTTTTAATATTTAACGCAGAAAATCCTAAATTGAGATGTTAATAAGGATCTGAATCTAATTGAGGAACTACCATCTTGGCCCTGTCTTATAATGACACATGGGCTAGGTCTTGCCCTTTTTAGATTTCGCCATTTTATTATAATGGTAGATCTCATAAAAGGAATGTTATTATTATGTTCATATATAATGATAAATAAATTTAGATAAAACATTCCAATGATTTTTAAAAGAGTACAGAATTGCCCTAATCGGGACTTGAAAGGAATGATGTTGTCCATGAAGGGACTGAAAGATAAGTATGCCCTTATAAGGACTTACTAAGGAAACGATCTTCAGCAAAAGGAGTTTCTTCTTCATTTTATTTCTGAATGTTTTCTCCTTGGTTGCATGTTTATCCTAGTCGAAGTACAAAGCTCCGCATTTCTAGGCTTCGGATGGGGAGGATTTCCATTATGGCTCCTTTGCTTAGCGACGTATTAAAAATATAGAATTAAAAGCATTAATTCTCCGAATAGAGCTGAGAGTATTCCTATGTTAATTCTAGACTTAGAAGGTCAAGGAATGTGCTACTGTGTCATTGAGATTAAACACAAAAGGCTAGTGTTTAATTCACTCAATGTTGGCTCTGATACCAACCTATCACACCCCGATATTTCCACGTATTACCAGTGGAGAGTATCGTGACGTAGTTGATATCATCATAGTCAAACAACACAATTTTAAATGCACAGCGGAAGCAAAATATAGATTTATTTCAACCGAATAAATTGTAATATTAAGTATCACAAAATAGTTGAAACGGATCCACATGTGGATCAAATAAAAAGGAAAAATAGTTCATCCGACTTAAATGCATCCAAGCTTGCGAGACTCTTAATGATGCTAAGGAGAGGCCAGCCTATTACGCTTAGTACCTGCACTTAACCTTTTTAGAAAAATACGTCAGTTTACACTGGTAAATACAATTAACTGACTCATTTTGAAAACATTTATGAAAATTGATTTGAATGCACATGGCACAAAAATTTTTATAACTTGGGATAATTATTTATATATAAACTTGTAAAAGAATTACATGTTCGTTATACGTTCAGTAGCCCGGATTGACGTCGGGTTAAATATTAATAGACACACCACATGATATAGTCCCGCGGCGGGTTATTTCCGAAACCGGCGGTTATACCTCATTATTTATATTTGCACTGTCGGGTGTATGCCTACACCCCGTGCTTAGGTCGTGGCCATTTCGTAAAATGATGCCAAGGATATACGGGACATGGTCATTAACCCCCCAAAGGCTTTAAGCAAACAAAACAATTTAAACGGGACATTTCAATAAATTAATCTTCATACAATTAAAAATTCAATGCCCGACCAAACGGTATTTTATATACCGTACCCCAAGCCCGTATAGGGAAAATAAGTTAAAAGTATTTACCTGAGCTAAATATAAATTCAATCCCAGCCGTATATCAAATCAGCAAGTACAGATAGCTTTTACTGGGCTTCGAAATCTGGAACGAATGTTTTTAATAACCTATTAGATTCCCAACGGGTCTTTAATTAAGCCTATGCTTAGACCGGTTAGTTTTAAAGGAGGATACGGTTCAAAACGCATGATTAAGCGAGAACCGGATTAGAATGTGGTTTAGACCCGACAAGCTTGTATACTTGTGTAATAAGGTTAAACTAAACACATTCTGGATTTTGAGATAGAAATGATAAGGTTTGACCCGTTTTGGCTAATTTATGCAAACTAGTTACATAAGCTGATCCGAACGTGAAAAGTGCGTAACGGGTAACCACATGAGTCTTGAACAGGTTTCCTAAGTTAATATGCCTTAAATATGTTGTGATATCAGTAGAATATCTTCCATTATGCCCAAAACGAGTTTAAGACCAATTTATGCCCCATAGGAGTATTTTGGTCAATTTAAAGGTTATAAGAGAGTTTAAATATTAATCTGAGTTTTGGGTCTGATATAATCAGTAAATATACTTAATTTAATAAGTTATAACGGCAGGATATTACATATATTTGAAATTTACCATTTATAACCAAACTATGCGCCGAAGGGGCATTTTGGTAATTTCACCTAAGGTTTAAAGGTAAAATCTGGAAATCTGAGTTTAAAACTTTTTCTTACTGCTAAAGTATAATAATTTACTTAAAATATCAGTAGGTATCAAGTCTTATATATATAAAATAGTTTTAATACATACTATGCGCTTAAAACGCTTAAAACGCGTAAAAAGACGGTTTTAAGCGATTTCCGGGTTTTATATGAAAAGCTGATATTTTTATTATTCCAGAAGGCTTAAAATATTTTATTTATCATATTATATCAGTAGAAAAAGGTTTGGTGTCAAAAAGATTTGTAAAACTCATTTTATAGGCCAAAAGGGCAAAACCGACAATTACCGAATCAAAGCTAGAACCCTATGTTATGCTCAGCCTAAAAATAAATAAAAATCTACAAAATCTCAAAATATTATTTTATATCAGTAGGTAAAAAGTTTGGTATCAAAAATTGGGTTTAGATAGGCTTTATGCTAATTACGCTGTTTAATTAATAAAATGTTTTTTATTTACGCTAATGAGCATAACTCCTAATCTAGACCTCAAACTGATGTCAATTTTTAGGGACAAGTTTATAAATCAGTAATGAAGATTATTTTCCTCTCACATTTTCAAAATTCTCGTTTTAAGGTCAAAAGGGCATAATAGTCAACATTTAGGCATATAACGGAAACATGCATATGAATCGGATAACTATGGAACCAAGTTGTATAACCTCAGAGGGTTACACTAACCTATAACCTGGTCCTGAAGGAATCCTAAGGCATATCTAAACTAAGCTAAATCGGGTCAGAACTGAAAGTCAAAGCAAAAGTCAACTTTTGCGACTTTCGGTTCCGAACTGAGCCTATACTTAGAATTGTCGGGTTGAATCATGCTTAGGCATGTTCAACTAATATTTACCAAGTTATTAAAGTGAGAAAACTGATTTTATGGCTTTTATTTTAATAGTTATGAATTTTATTTAAAACTAACCCGTTTGACTTTTATTTGACCCGACAATTTAACTAAGTAAACGTGGTAATTAGGAGGTGCCCTTTTGAGGGTTTAACACCTACCTAATTACGGTCACGTAGCCATGTTTGTTACGAACAATGGCTCAACCGTTTAAAAGTTAAAGCGTTTATCGAAACGCTTGACTTTTCGGCTATAAACGCTAAACAATTAAACTAAGCACGAAAGGACACTTACCAAGGGTCCAAGCAAGGAGGTTTTGATCCTAAATTCTCAGGTATGAAGAGCAAGGTCTCCAACTTAGAGAATTCATAAATCAAGTGTGAATGAGAGCAAGACCAAGATGGGTATTTATAGGTTTTTGAGAACCGTTAGGATCGTTTCTCGTAAACCGTGATTCAATCTAGACCGTACAAGTATCACCCATGGTTTTGGAAATCTATGGGTGCCCAAAATAGTCCCTAGAAAGCTTAAAAACCACTTGCAACACCTGGAAACAGCTGGAACAGGCTGTAAACTGGTTTTTGCAAACCTGACAGGTTCACACGGGCCGCGTAAGGTTCTATGGGAACTTACGCGGGCCGCCTGAGGTTACCAGATCAACAACAAGTTTTATGAAATTGCAGTTTTGGTCCCTGTGAGCTTTTAAGGTCACGTTTGGCACGTTTAAGGCCCGTTAACCTATTTACAAGGCTCTATAATGAAGCCTAATCATAGGGAACATAAAACATGCTTGAAAACATGTCGGATGTCGGTTCGTTTGGTCGTACAGTCACGTTGTTCGTCTAGTTACAACGAAACACGAACGGACGCGAAAAACGATCCAAATTGCGCGAAGAATGGAATTTTATCAAGCCAAACACTAAAATAAAATATTTTAGTGCTTACATAAATTTTTGGGTGTCCGGATATATTCAGAATGCAAGATATGCGCGAAAATGCAAACTTTTGCACTTTTTGACACTTTTAGTCCCTGCATGACGTAAAAGTTTATTTTTGCGCACCAAACACCTCTAAGCCTATATCTAAGCTATATAAAGAATAAATGGGGGTATGTTTAACTCATGTTCATATTCTAAAAGGTCCGTTACCATGCGAATCGGCATACTTTAGCAGTTTGACGTAATTAGTCCTTTAATTGCGCAAAGTAGCACGAAATGTCGTTTAATGATATCCAAGCCTTCCTTGGCCCATATTGATCATTCCCAAGCATATACTTAAATATTACTACGCTCTTTCTTGCTTAAATGGTCACCGAAAGGCGTATATTCAAAAGTTGACGCTTTAGGTCCCTCTATTGCGCAAACTTGCGCATCTCATCATTTAATAGCATTGAAGCCTTATCTAATCCATATTAGGCATTATTGAAAGTATTATTAAACATCACGATGCTTCGGGTTCGCTAAAAGGTCATTCAAAGGTATAATTAAACATATTGACACTTTTAGCCCCTCTAACTTGCAAAGTTGTGCGTAACTTTACTTATAGGCATAAAAACCTTAGTCGGCCAACAATTAGCATTCCCGAGAGTATAATCAAATATTATGAAGCTCCCGGTTTGTTAAAAGGTCACTCGGAGGTAAGAATTAACATGTTGACGCTTTTAACCCTTTATTGTGCAAACTTTAAATTAATTACGCAAAGGGCTACACTCGATCGTCAAGTAGCTCATTTGTGAATATAATTATCGTGAGAGGTTATTTAGGAACTTATTTCAGGTATGCTAACACTTCCAGTCCTTTCATAATCAAATTTTTCGATTTTTCGAAAAATTAGTCCCTTAAATTCAATGTTAGACTTTATTAGGGTTTATTACACGTGTCAATACACCATTGGACGTGATTTTACGAGGTGTTACAGTAGACATGCTAACTAAGTCAGCCCATTTTCTACCAATGAAGGAAACTTTCAGTATTGAACAATTAGCTAAATTATATGTAAATGAAATAGTTTCATTGCATGGAATTCCTTTATCAATTGTTTCTGACAGTGATGGTCGTTTTACCTCTCATTTTTTGACAAGTTTCCAAAAAGCAATGGGAACCAAGTTAAATCTAAGTACCGCTTATCATCCTCAAACGGACGGACAAAGTGAAAGAACGATTCAGACACTGGAGGACATGCTTAGAGCTTATGTAATTGATTTCGGAGGTAATTGGGACGACCACTTACCATTGATAGAATTTTCTTATAATAACAGTTGTCACACAAGTATCAATGCTGCACCATTCGAAGCACTTTATGGACGAAAGTGCTGAACCCCAGTCTGTTGGGCAGAAATTGGAGAAAAGCAACTATCTGGACCCGAGATAGTACAAGAAACAACCTACAAGATAATTCAAGTCAAGGAACGATTGAAAGCAGCACGTGATCGACAAAAGAGTTATGCAGATACCAGACGAAAACCATTGGAATTTCAAGTAGGAGATAAAGTGTTATTGAAAGTCTCTCCTTGGAAAGGAGTGGTAAGATTCATCAAAAGAGGAAAGTTAAGCCCCATGTATGTTGGACCTTTTGAGATCATTAAAAGAATAGGACATGTAGCCTATCAGCTACAACTGCCAAAGGAAATGGCAGGAATACATGATGTATTTCATGTATCTAATCTCAAGAAATGCTTAACTGATGAGTCACTGGTAGTACCTCTTAAAGATATAGAGGTAAACGAGCAGTTAAAATTTGTAGAAAAAACTCTACAAATTGAAGACCGGAAAGTCAAGAATCTCAAGCATAAAAGATTAGTTCTGGTCAAAGTGAAATGGGACTCCAAAAGAGGACCAGAATACACATGGGAGCTTGAATCGGAAATTCAAAGGAAATACCCGCACTTATACCAGTAGATCTCGAGGACGAGCTATAAAACAAGGTGGGGAAGATATAACAACCCTCCAAAATATTCTGACACCCCTAATATATTTAAAATGTCCCTATATGCCCTAAATTATACCCCGTATGCGAAAACGGACCCTGAATACCTTTACTATTATTGAAATTAAATAAAATCAAGAAAAATGGGTCTCTAGCAGCCCGCGTAAGACCACCCTAGGGTCTACGCGGGGCGCGACAGCCCAAAGTCAGGGCGACACCCTAGTGTGCCACGTGTTATGATCGTGTCAAAGCTAAACTCGACGAATCAGCATAGCTAGGCCCTACAACCCTACTACGCGGGCCGCAAAGGACTATCCTTCAGCTTACGCAGGCCGCGAGGAAATCCGAAATCACAACTATAAATAGGTGCATTCGGCAGTTCATTCAAATCGTTCAAATTTCTTTTCTCTCTCGAATTCTCACATAGCAATAGCTATTCTCGGGCATAATACCCCCCTAATTAACGAAGTTCTGCCTCGTTGTAAGTATCATAACCCCTGGTTACGTATTAGATACGCTGCCCGATTGATCCAGGGTTCCGTAACGGCTGTCGTGGTTCTGCCCGACGTAGTCGTTGGAATGCCGTCTCGGGGAGGGTATTACTAATGTAAATATTGGGTTATTATACTAACGCGTGTGCATTTGTGTAATTTATAGATAATCACCAGGAAACCCTAAAGGAAAAATCTAAGATAGCAATGTGAGTAATCTCCTTTTTGTAAACTGTTTTTACAAAACCTTAAATATTTTACAATGTAATTAGCAGTGATTGAGTCTTTGTAATTCTTCAATTACTGCCGGTATGTTGGGGTTTTGTATACAAAATATGGAACACGTTACCATTGGACAAAGAGTTAGCCAATGTGTAATATGACCCACCAGTCAGGATTGACAATACTGAATGAGTAATTGTGTAGATGTAAACATTGTAATCGCTCTCAATACTGTTAAGAGATAAAACTCTTCTTGATTAAACTGGGATTCACTCACCAGTATTTCCCACTGACAAAATGCTTTAAACGCGTTTCATGTAACAAAATGTGAAAGCCAACTAAAAGCCAGCTGGACAGCACTGAAAGCTTGGAAAAAGTGGCTATAAAAGTTACCTAAATAAAGAAGATGTTTTATTTCAATTAAATGGGATTTAATCCTATAAATCAGTTTGTAATGAAAACTTGGGTTTTATCCCAAGATAATTATTTATATAAAATATGGTGTTTTACTCTGATAAAAATATTTTCTAACTACGGTCCTGATGTAATTTCCGCTGCCAAATTGATAAACACCGATACCACCAATACTGATTCTCGCGGCCACCCGTTCCCGGGACAGATAGGGGGTGGGGGTTACGACAGAATGTGGTATCAGAGCTAAGCCACTGATTCAGCCTCAGAAGTGTTCTGCTGACATCAAGATATTGTTCAAATTGTTAGGAAATTAATTACGGAAATACGTGCATATCTGTATTTTATTGTTGTGTGTTATTTGACTATTTGTTAGTTTACAGTATGAGCGATCAAGGACCCTCCGACACTTATCGTCAGTTGTCCGGCTCACCTAGAAGCGAAGGCACCTCTTCACAGCCTGCCCTCTCAGGGTATTCAGCTGACAATGAAGATGGGATATTCATGTTTAAGGCTCAGTCTGAAGAGTCATTCCCTCCTAAAAAGAGAGGATGGTTCAGTAGGGGAGCACATGAGCGTAGGAAAAGAATGAAAAAGTTACAACAGCAGCGAGTTCTAGTAGCTAATTTTGAAATCAGAATGTTTGTTTTATAAAAGTTTAAGGTGCTGTTTGTTTTTTCTGCGGGAAAATGTCTGCAGTCTGCGGACCACATCTGCAGGCATCTGCAGGAGAAGAGGTGGACCAAATGTCTGCAGTCTGCAAGGAGAAGAGGGTTTGTTTTTTTTTTCTTCTACAAAAACACTTCACACACACACAAAACACACACTGCCACAACTCTCTCTCTCTACAAAGATAGCACCACCACCGCACCACCTCCGCCATCACACCACCGCCATCATCTACCGCCAAGAGCAACCACAACCACCCACCCCGTCTTCGTCGTTCGACCCCCGTCGTTCAACCACCAAGCACCACCGCCACCACTTCGATTTGGGGGTTTCTGAAACAGAGAGAGTGAGAGATCCAGAGAGAGAGAGAGTACGAGGAGAGAGAGACTGCGGTGGTTACGGTGATTGGGGGTGTCGGGTGGAGGAGATGATGATGAAACAGAGATCGATGATGATGATGATGAAACAGAGCACTGCTACCACTTCTATTTGGGGGTTTTTGAAACCCTAATTTCACCGATCGATTTGGGGGTTTCTGAAACAGAGATCGATGATGATGATGATGATGATGATGATGATGAAACAGAGATCGATTTGGGGGTTTTTGAAACCCTAATTTCATGATGACGATGATGTTCGATGATGATGATAACAGATGATGACCGTGATTTTGATGGTGGAGGTAATTGGGGGTGTCGGGTGGAGGAGATGGGTGAACGTGGGGTGGCGGTGGTGGCGGAGATGTGGTGGTGGAGGTGGTGGCAGGATGTGGGGGTGGAGGTGTGGAAGAAGAGCCAAGAAAAGGTTTGTGTCTGTGTGGTGAAGACAGGGAACATGTCTATGTGGTGAAGAGGTCTCGCAGACTTTTTTTAATGAAAGGTCTGCGCGAAAACAAACAATCTGCAGCATCCAAACGTCTGCCCGCGTCTGCGCGGCGCAGACATAAGTGGCCAGAAGTACTTCTGGCCAAAAAACAAACAGAACCTAAAAGACTAACTCCACTTATTTAGCTAAGCCTGGTCCTCATTGTTGAGAGTTATAATCATATTGCCAGGGCAAATATGAGAAACCAAGTGAAATGGTGTGAAGAATGTATAAAAAGTTTGGAAAAGTATAAGAAATATAGATGAATCAAGGTGTTTGTGAGTTGTAAACTCACTTAGAACAGTTTTGGAAGTAGGAGGCAGCAAGTGTGTGATTTCAGACAAGTAGAGAGAATTTTGGAGTTGTGGAAGGTGAGAAATGAGGGTGTGGGTCCGTATTTATAATGTTAGGTGAGATTTTGGGACGACAGGAGCCTTTCATGCAAAAAAACTTTCCTGTTGCACGAAGATTTAAGTTTGTTGTTTTGCGCGTCTTTTGTCGGTTTTAAGCGTTTTAAACGTGTAAGTGCAATGCCTAAGTGTAATGTACGAATAAATGAATATATAAATGAATTTTACACGTATAAACAAGTATGAATTCATGTATAATTGTATCAAGTATGTAAGTATAATGAATGTATAACACGTAATTACGAATTATGAATAATACAAGTGTATAAAAAAGATCGAGTTTTTTATTATGATTCAAGTCTCGGATTACAAAGATTGAAATGAAATACAAATATAACGAGAATACAAATTTCCATAAATAGAAATACAATCAAAGTTTCTAAATAATGAAAGTTACAAAAGCGAGGCGTTACAACAGGGATACAGTCCCGCAAAGCCGGTTTAAAGTTTCAATAGTAGTTTATTTATAAGGGATTCAAGTCGTTCTTACTTCCCCCGATTTGATGCTATCATCGTTTCCTCTTGTACCATTAGTCTTCCACGCTTTGGTCCATGCTAGTGAAAACTCCTACCCATTCATGCCATCATATAAAAAAACATGGTTATTACACATGTTCATCAACATTAGCATTCAATCCCAACCCAAAGGGTTGCTTGACTTTCGTTAAGTAATTACTAACACGCATAAAACTCGCATTAACAATCAACATATTCTAAATTCATGCTAATTTCATTCACCATCATGTATAATACATAAATAATCTAACTTGTACCATGTGATCTCTCTACCCTTACAAATGCATCCAGAAGCCTAGTCGTGTTATACACACCTTGTTGACTTTCAGAAAGTCAATTGTCCTACTTACATACTTTCAACCATGGTTGCAGAAATCGGCCTAGGCGGCCGATTAATCGGCGCCTAGGCGCTAGGCGGTCATCTACTGCCTAATTTTGAGCTAGGCGGTCAATTAATCGCTCATGGTCAAAAATCGGTCAAAATCGGTCCTAGGCGGTCAAAATCGGATTAATCGGACAATATTAGTCGGTCAAAATCGAACAAAATCGGTCCTAGGCGATCCTAGGCGGTCAAAATCGGTCAAAATCGAACCATACTATCTGAAACTTGAAGTATTTATGTGAATTTTGAAGTATTATTTTTATATTATTGGGTATATATATATAATTTTGAAAAAATACATATAAAAATCTCATTCCGATTAATCCCTAGGCTGTACCTCACCGCCCGACTAGCGCCTAGCGCCTTCTACAACATTGCTTTCAACATATGAACATGTACTCATCTAGACATAGTCGACCATACTAATGATGTCATTTACATTTCATAATCATGGTGTAAGACACATATAAGCACATGATCAACTAATTACATACATACATATTTCATGATCCTACAATTGACGACCACATTCAAGGCTGGTAATTTACATAATCTCAACATCATCATTTACTAGTAAGTTCTCAAGTTGTTCGTTTATTACCCATCCATTTCTAAATTACCGTTAAGCAACTAGTTTGACACGAGGTATGCACACCATTCAAGCATGTAGTGTAAGCCACAACGCATACTTCTACCAATCTTGAACTCAAACAAGAACCTTCACATAGATTAATTGAAACATACCTTCCTCGTATAAGCTTTCTAACAATTTCATTATTATCACATTCTACACATATTCTTCTAACTTCACCTAGGCATTTCATCAAGCACTTGGTGTGCGTACAAATAACGAAGCATATTGTACAAGCATTCTATGCATGTTCTTACTGATTCATGTCATGGATCATTGAATCAACTAAATTCACATAAACATTACACCAAATTTCACCTTCATGATCATTAAGTTTCATCATAATTCTACATCAAGTGGGTTTTACTTCAAATCAATCAAATGAACATAATTAGACATAATTCGTCTTCTATATGATGATTCTAACACCTATTCATACTCAATTTCATACGAATTCGTGGATTGATCATAAACCCACATCATACAAGAATCACCAAATAAAATTCTACAACTTACCATGTGTTTGTCACGGTTGGATGATGCTAATTCTTCATCCATGCATGATTTATCTCGAACTTTCATCATTAATTTCTTGGATTTAACATTGTTTAAGAAACCCTTTCTTTCTCTCATATGTGTGTCGACATACACACCAAACACACACATAATTCACTGCACTTCTATTTTAGTTGCAAAACTTCATTCCAACTTCCCATCTTTAGTCCCTCAAGTTTGCCATACTATCCCATCTACCACAAACCTTATTCTATACTATAGACTTAAATTTTAACTAGGTCAAATAACTTAGTTATTTTTATTTAATGCCATAAAACAAGAAAACATTCTATTATATTAAATCTCGGTTTTTGGGGAGTTACATGATTGCTTGAAAGTATGATAATTTGTCGGTTGAATCAGTCATTTTTGGTGTGATTTGTTAGGGTTTGATCGGTTAAGTGGTGAAATTAGGGTTTGGAGATGATGAACTAGTTGCGATCTTATCAAAAGAGAAGATGAATTGAATGAGGGTAGTTTGATTGTTTGGTTATCAAAACAAGACTGTTGTGGTGGGTAGAATCAGATCCGAACGGATTTTCAGATCTGAACAGGGGTGGTTGTGGGTGATGAACTGTGATGATCGGATTGTTGACGGTGATGGTGGGTGCAATGGTGATTTGGGTGCGAAGGTGATGGCGGGTGGAGTGGGGTAGTGGTGGTCGATATGTGGAGGTGGTGTGGTGGAATTAGTGGTGGTCGGTAGGTGGGTGTGGTGGTAGTTTTCAGTCCGGCAGTGGGTGGGTGGTGGTGGTGAAGGTTGTGGGAGGTGGGTGAAGTCTGAGAGTGATAGTGATAGTGAGGGTGAGAGAGAGAGAGTAGAGAGAGAGAGAGAGTGGTAGAGATAGATAGGTAGAATTGTACATATCATTTTGCTTTATTTTATTAAATAATATTAAAAAAACCGAGTTAAATGACCAAATTACCCTTGTGTATTATAATTCAACCAAAAAAATCTAACTGGGTTTGGCCTAAAGGACATAACATGCAAGATTTTGGAACATCTTAAGTACAAAACTTGTCAACTTTTGCGTTAAAGGACAACGCATGCAATTTGTTGTAAACATAAAGGACAAAACTTGTAAGTTACTCTTTTTTTTATAATGGTAGTATTATTCATAACTCTTTTAATATGATAGTAGTATATTTGGAATATATTTCTCTAATAATAATGGGAGATTCCATATATAAATAAGCAAACTTTTTGTGCATAACCACTTGTAACATGTGCTTTGAGAGTTTTTAAAAAAAACATGATTTTTTTTAATTTTAACCCAAAGGTTTTTACCTTTTGCAATTTTAACCCTACATAATTTGTTTTCTTAACTTTAACCAAAACTTTTCATTACTTTTAACCCAAAGGTTTTTACCTTTTGCAATTTTAACCCTACATAATTTGTTTTTTTAACTTTAAACCAAAAACTTTTCATTATTTGCAATTTAACTTCACAACTTTTATAACTTATACTTTTCATCTTTTGGCAAATTTTCGGTTTACGTATAGTTCTTAATTTTTCGAGTTAATACTACGCAACGTACAAGTGTGGTTCAACTTTTTTATGTTTTGTTTTAAATTTTGCAAGTTAATACGACGCAACGTACATGTGTGGTTCAACGTTTTTACCTCTATTTTTTCATGTTTGACAGATTCGTTGCAACACGCAGACCCTAGGTCGAGTCAGTGTTGGTGGTCGATAACAGTTGTGTGACATTACTACTATTTGACACCGTTTTACGCCCCGCCGAAACGCGACGTGTGCTTTGGGGGTTTTCCAAAGAAAAAATGGTTATGCATATGGTTGTCGTAACCTTGGCTTTGGGGGTTTCCAAAAAAATTGATTTTTTTTTACTTTTCACCCAAAAGTATTTCATAAATTACTTTTAACCCAAAACTATTTGTTTTTTTACTTTTAACCCAAATTTTTTTATCTTTTGCAATCTATCCTCACAACTTTTTTTACTTTCAACTTTGGTCCTTTACAGTTTTCATTTTACGCAAATTTTTCGCTTTATGTTTGGTTCTAAATTTTGTGACTTAACACATTGCAACGTGCGTCTTTGGTTTAACTTTTTTACGTTTCGTTCTAAATTTTACGAGTTAACATGACGCAACGTGCGTGTGTGGGTGAACGTTTTTACATCGTCCATTTGTCCCCGTTTGACAGGTTTAACATAACGTGCGTGTTCTAGATCGACTTAGTCATAACTAAAGAATCTCCGCCGCATTGTGGCGGGTCTCAATTCTAGTTATGATTTATATTGAATTTATGTTTGCCAAAACACCCCTTAGCATTCCTTATTGAAATTCGGTATGAATACTGTTTTTTACCGAAAAATACCGGTACCGATACCGTTATTTACCGATAACGAAATTCAAAAAATCTATTACCGGTACGGTACTGGTATTTCGGTAAAAAATCTCATCTCTAATTGATTCAACCAATTTACGCTTTTATCCCTAGTTTAAAATTACGATTTCACCCTCGTTTCAAAATAACCTTTTTGCTCCCAATTCAAAATAAAATCATACTTTTACCCCCAAGTCAAAAGTATACTTTTACCCTCGGTTTCAATATTACGCTTTTGTCCTCAGCTCAAAACTATGATTCCTGCCCCATTTCAAAAATTATGATTTTGCCTCCATTTAAAAGTTGTGGTTTTGACATCTTTTTTCAAAACTATAGTAGTGTTTTATTTTACTTGGTTAACTCAATGTAACTTTTATTTTGTCAAGCAATTGTCTAGCACTCGCTCATTGGTCCTGACAAATTATTATTTTGTCTCCAGCTCAAAATTATAGACTTGACCTCGTTTTAGTTTTTTTTAGCAAAACTAGGTAGTGTTTTGGTTTAATTGGTTGACTCGATATATTTTTTATTAAGATCATATTAGACCGAACGTAGTGGGGCATTTTTTGCCCGGAATCTCGCCCGAAAACGCCCGATCACCCCCCGGTGCCACCCCCTAGGCGTTTTCCGGCGTTATTTGCGAAAAAATGGAAGCTGGCGTGATTTGAAAAACGCCGGAACTTGATTTCTTTGCCCAGTTGAACCTTGCAATGTGTGTATACTTAGTTTTAATTAAAAAAACAAAAGAAATTAGTTTTAATTAGTTTTAGTTAGAAGGTGATTTAAAAAAAAGTTGCAGGTGGTTGTTTGAGTGAAAGGAAGAAGATGATGATTTTTCATTTCAGCCCCTTCATTTTAATTATATTTAAAACAAAGTCTGGTTGTTGAGTTGTCTAAGTGTAAGGAGGCAAATATGGCTCTAGCTAGAAACGAAAAAGAATTTAAATCTGTGATTAAAACCTTAAAGAAAAGTGTTTCCGAGCTATCATCACTTTCAGAAAACTCTTCCTTGTGAACATGCTTGATGTGATTGATGATCTTTGCATAGCATGCGGTTCCACCTCCTTGATCATTATCTCCGAATTGTACAGACCAATTACACCCTTCATCAGCTTGAACAACTAATGCTCTGTTGGTGTTTGAAGGTCCAGACTGGTTCTGGTTATGGTTCTGATTGTTGTTCACCGCTGCTATCCTTCGTTCACGATTGTCTTGATTTGCCTTAGAAGTACTCGTCTGATTTCTGAACGGATTCTAATTGCCTTGTTTGCTTGGTCGGGTGCACTCACGTTTGAAGTGACCCTTTTCGCCACAATTGAAACATGTAACCGCATCTTTATTAAACCCGTACTTCATATCATTTTTGCCTTCCAAGTTTGTTCTTCCAGTTCGAGTCATGAAATCCTTTGCCCTTCTAACAGCACTTGCAAACGCCCACTTGATATCCATCAACTCCATTTCATCATGGTCTATCTGCTGATAATCTTCATTGGTCATATTGATGTTTCCAATTTGACCTGCTACCAATCCACAGTAGGAACTGAACATTGTGTTGAGAAGTTCCAAATGTTCCTTTGCAACTTCTGCATTGACTTTTGAAAGATTAGAAGTATCAACTCTGACAGTGTTGGTGTTTTGGGGTAAAGGATTGTTGGTATAATGTGCTTGCTGTTGCTGTGGTAGGGCTTGAGGTTTGGGTATAGATTGTGAAAGATAAGCACTTTGATTCCACTGTTGTTGAGTAGTGGTAACTTGAGGTGGAGGTATGGATTGTGAAAGATAAGCACTTTGATCCCACTGTGGTTGGGCTTGATTGAACTGTGGAAACGGAGATGAGCTTGTATTGGACACAAACGCCGTTTGAAGCTTCGGTTGCTGAATGGAACTAGAACTAGCTGAAGGACCAAAACCAGGCAAATACATTTCTGTGTTTTGAGGAGGTGCAATTGCAATCCTTTTAGCTTTCCGAATTTCCTCTTCGTTCTTGTGCTCCAACTTCTGAATGAATTCATAAAGACTGACATTTGCTGCATCTAGAGCGCCCGTATGCTTTAGAAGCTCAATGAATGGACTCCACTTAGGAGGTAGAGCATCAGCAAATCGTGCAATCATTTCCGGATGAGTTGCAGCAACATTATAAGAACTCATTTCACTAATCAAATGATAAAAACGAGAAGTCATATCATTTAGAGTTTCATTCTCCAAGAACTGAAATGATTCAAACTCTTTCTTCAATAGATCATGGCGTGTCTTTCTAGTAGTTGCATTTCCTTCTCCTCTCGCTACCAATGCATCCCATAAACCTTTCGTGTTCTTACAATAAGAGAATTGATGAAAGATGTCTTTGTGAAGTGCTTGAGTGAGAATAGCATACGCCTTCTTCTCCAGATCATATGCCTTTTTGTCGGC
This sequence comes from Helianthus tuberosus, assembly GCA_030545235.1. NCBI lineage: Eukaryota > Viridiplantae > Streptophyta > Magnoliopsida > Asterales > Asteraceae > Helianthus > Helianthus tuberosus. The sequence goes on from CM060378.1 coordinate 138,114,393, forward strand.
TTCTTGCATATTATTGAAAGTTGTCGCATTTGATCCTGCTTCTTCAAGAGCTTCACTAAATGCAGAGGTGAAACACGTCCATAAGTTGTCGCATTTGATCCTGCTTCTTCAAACTCAGGGTATGCTCTCATCTGGTTTCAAAGTGAAACCAAAAAGCTGTTTATATAGTAGCATGGGCCTTAACTACGACGAAACACACATGGGCTCGACGAAACAACATTGGGCCAGAAGAAATCCAATCACACGACGAAACAGGGGAGTTTCGCCGTGTTTCGTCATGTAGTGTGATGAAACACTTTGTGTTTCATCGTGGTTTTGTCCTCTAGTGTATGAAACACTTGTGTTTCGTCATGTCAGGAAGTTCACCAAGTTTAGGCCCAAAGAAGGTTAAGCCCAAATGAGGTTTTGGCCCACATGAAGATTTGGCCCATCATACTAAATAAACACACAAACAAATAATACCCTAAATGCAACATGCATTGTTTGTTTATACATTACAACTTAAACGGAACAAACTTGTCGGACTCAAGTGGGATAGGAGGATATCCGACTTGGTCTTCATTCCGTTAAAGGCTCGAACCGAACGTGCCGCGTCCACACAAAAATGTATCAACAAGATAATGATTTTTCATTTCAGCCCCTTCATTTTGGCACTGTATTTTTTTTTTCTAGTATTGTAATTTTTTTTATTTAATAAAGTATTTTAAGTTTTTAATTAAAAAAAATAATTGTGTAATGATTGGAATGGACGTTATTGGGCATTATCCCCACTACGACACTTTTGCAATAACGCCCAATAATGCCCCTATGCTGACTAGACTGCCACATGACAGAAAACGCCCCATGATGAGGGCATTATTGAGCTAACCACTACGCATGATCTTACGAATAGTAACAAAAATATATGCTTACAAATGATGAAACTAAAAACTATTCGACTTAGTGCATTACAATACGGGTGAGACATAACACTCATCAATAAACAAAAGTAAGAAATACATATACATAGAAATAAAATAAAAAAATATATAAATAAAGAAAGAAAAGTAAGAAATAAAATAAGACCACATCTAACGAATTAACGATAGTCTCCTACACTCACACAAGAAGCACACCACACGGATCATAATCCACAACCACTCATCCACCGTTGATTCAACCAAAATCCAACGGCCACAACCCCCTCTCACCCTTTCAACACCACCCCAATCTGCAACCCACCCTCCACAACTCAAAAACTTTCACATCCCGCCTTTAACCAACCCCACCTATATAAACCCCACCCATTTCCACCATCACAAACACCCACCACCCAATTCATCAATCAATCAATCAAACCCACAATCTCAGATTAACCATGTCTGGCCGAGGAAAAGGAGGCAAGGGGCTCGGAAAGGGCGGAGCAAAGCGACACAGAAAGGTTCTTCGTGACAACATTCAAGGAATCACCAAACCCGCCATTCGCAGATTGGCTCGCAGAGGTGGAGTCAAGCGTATCAGCGGCTTGATCTATGAAGAGACACGTGGCGTGTTGAAGATCTTCTTGGAAAATGTCATCAGAGACGCTGTTACCTACACCGAACACGCTCGCCGTAAAACTGTCACTGCTATGGATGTCGTTTATGCTCTTAAACGACAGGGCCGTACCTTGTACGGATTCGGTGGTTAGATCATTTAGGATTAGGGTTTTTAGAAGATTATCTGTTTTCAATTCACCATCTTGGTGTATGGTTTAATGATGAAGAAGTTTCTTATTTTAAATCTATAATTGTTATTGTCTCTTTGTGCAATTATTGATCTGGATTTGTTTATGAATTTTGTATGAATTGTTTTACTTTTAATATAAATAATGGCGATAAATCATTGGATGCTGAATTGTTTTCACAAAAATTGATAGGTGTCTGTCTTTTTCTTGCCACGTGGGTCAAACACTACCAAATAAAACCTGTTGTTTTTAAGCTTGATTGATGTTACTCATTGTCATATATGTTGTTTTGATCTGATAAACTGTGATATTGAGGGTTTAGATCAAGGGGTGCATATATTGGTGTGGATTGTGGTGTGTGTGTGTGTGTGAGACAGTTGGATAAGCTGGCGAAGTATTTGAGACATAGCGGGGGTGATTCGGGATGCTGGTCGTTTCAGGCGGCTGGTTCGGTGCCGGAAATTGGTGGGCCGAGTGAGGATCCGGTGGTAATACAGAAAGGGAAGAAGCAGGGGGATCCTTTTGTGATTACAGTTAACTGTCCTGATAAAGCTGGGCTTGGTTGTGATATTTGTTGGATTATTCTTGATTTTGGGCTCTGTATTGTCAAAGGAGGTTAGTATCTATTTAATTTTGTTCAAGTTCTTATAAGCTCATACTTATGTATTGGTCGAATCGTTCATTCAATGTATTTAGGGTTTTTCTGAGTGAACAATAAGATATGCCCTTGTGCAATTGCTTTAGCTATGGATCATCAATATGATATTCTGAAGTTAGTAGCTTGTGTTATGATTATGCAGGAATCATAGTGATTAGTGAGACTCTATGTGCATATACTTGTGGTATGCTTTTGTGTTATTGCACGGTAGATACAACCCATCAATAGATTGTTCGGAACATGGTAGCTTGTGTTATGATTATGCAGTAATCATAGTGATTAGTGAGAATCTGTGTTGCAAGCATAGCTGTCCAAGGCGCACTCAAGGCGCAAAGGGTGAGCCTTGGGCCTCAATGCAAGGCGCTTAAAAACCCATCCTTTAGTATAAAAATACTTTTTTAGGGATTTTAGACATGTTGTAGGCTTCTTGAGGGCTAGTTTAAGTTGTTTTAGGTTGTTTCCAGGCTTGTTTAGGGTTCTTATAATTGTTTCAAACATGGTCAAACGATTTTTGACCTGAATTTCGTTGGAATTTGGTCTGAAAATGCGCATGAGGGCCTGAAAGTGGGGCTTTTGAAGCGAAGCGAGAAGGCGGGGCTGGGCCTGAAAAATGGCTATAGGCGCGTGCCTAGGTGAGCCTTGACAACAGAGGTTGCAAGGATACAGACAGCTATGGGGTTACTTATATGTGTGTGTTTGAATTAGGAGCTTTTAGAAGGATTATTCGAAACAGGTGTGAGAGTACATGTGTGTATCTAGAAATCAAAAACCGGAAAATCAAAGAAAAAAGCGACTGGAGGATTCATAAATTAATATGTAAGATTAACCACAAATTAGAACTTAACCTTATGCTTTTGGTTTTACTTGTTCCTAACTTAAAGAAAGGGTAACTGACTAACGGGTCATATAACCTTTAGTCAATTTTAACTTTGTATCTTTTTGTATATCCCCATTTCTGTCTCCTTGTGAATTTGTGGTCAATGATTTGGGGCTTTAGTCAACGCTACCTGTGGTTTGTACCTCATTTCATCTCTACAAAATTGCGCTTTCAAAGCGCGATTGATTCTGAAACAATAGTTTACATGAATAAGTCTTGCATTATGATTTATAGTCAGTTTGTGATAGACTGATAGTATATGTTCATAACTTCTGTATGTGATTCAAACATACAGTGACTTTCATTATTAATTTGCTTAATTTCATTTGAGTAGATTTTACAACAGATGGAATATGGTGTTACATAGTATTATGGGTGTTTCCTTACTCAACTTCGCCTATCGTAAGATGGTCCAACATCAAAGAACGCCTCTTAGCCGTATGTCCCGCATTTTCCGTATCAGCTTATTTAAACGAGACACCACCCAAACCCGAGGCTTCTCCAGTGTATCTTCTCACATTTTGCAGCACCAATCGCAAGGGATTATTGAATGGTACTTGCATTTTTCCGTTTCAAGTTTACCATCATATTATGATTGTGTCACAATCAAACATTTACATTATATCTTTTGTTTTCCTTTTAAATTTAGACGTGACTCGAGTTCTTTGTGAGCTCGAGCTTATGATCCAGAGAGTGAAAGTAACAACCACCCCCGATGGTCGTGTCCTGGACCTTTTCTTTATTACCGATAACTTGTGAGGGTTTGTTTCTTAGTACTCTTTCTTTGGACTCTACTTAACTTTTTATTTTTTTGGTAATTCATGTAAAAATATATGATTTCAGGGAGTTACTACATACAAAAAAGAGGAGAGATGATGCATGCGAGAAATTACTTGCGGTGTTAGGTGAATCGTGTACAAGTGTCGATATCCGCTCGGCAGGTTACAAGAACGATAGTGTCCCGCGTATCTCTTCTCTTTCTCAGACGGCTGTTGCAGAAATATTTCGATCAGAATTATCAGAAAAAGAAGAGCTTTCACAAGCTCTTAGTCCAGATGTCAAAAGATTAAAGCATGCGGCCGTCATGATTGATAATTCACTAAGCCCGGCTCATTCACTCCTCCAAATTAACTGCGTTGATCACAAAGGTTTCCTTTATGACATCATGCGCATATTAAAAGACTTTGATATACAGGTCTCTCACACTTTTATACTCAATATGACAATATCTGTTAATTTACAGTTGCGTCGGGCATTAAATGTTGTTGCACCTTTTGAGCAGATAGCTTATGGGAGATTCTCACCGGTTAACAAAGCACATCGTGACTTAGATCTGTTTATTCGTCAAAAGGACGGTTTGAAGATTGTGAGTGTGGAGAAGCAAGAAGAACTGATCTCTCGTTTGAAGTTGGAAATGCTTCACCCGTTGCGTGTTATTATAACGAATCGTGGACCGGATACAGAACTTGTGGTTGCTAACCCTGTTGAGTTATCTGGAAGGGGACGACCGATGGTTTTCTATGATACGACACTTGCACTCAAGGTTCTTGGGATATGCGTCTTCTCGGTAAGAAACGTTTAATTATTATTATTGTTGGTACATGAAAGATGAACATGGTGAACAGTGTGTATGAATTTGAATGTGTTGCGTGTAGGCTGAGATCGGAAGACATTCGACAGAAAATGGTGAATGGGAAGTGTACAGGTTTCTTCTGGAGGAGAATAGCAAATATAAAATGGGAAGCATAGTGGTTAAAAATCAGATTGTGGACAAAGTCCGAAGAGCGCTCATGGGATGGTGACTGCTGTTAGTTGCTGGCTACGAGTTTGTTTGCGATATGGCTAACTATGTGTTAATGGATTAGTTGATTATAGCAGCACTTGTTGTGTTTTGTCATTTGACTTGTGAACAATGATGGAATTAAATTTTGTGAAACAATATTGTCCTTGGTTCTTCCACCTTTACCATCTTTAGCACTCCAACTGCAACTTATTTGTATTTACAAATGTATGTTTTAAATTCAACTTTTATCTTTTTCTATGGTTTACATTTTTCAAACCGGGGAACTAAGAGGAAATGTTTGCCCTTATTCCATCCTTTTCAGATTCTATCAAAATGGTTTTGATACAAGTGAGATTATAGTAACTAGGTTTGTTTGTTTATGAGGATTTATACCTTTAGTCATTACTATTTGCTCCACATGCAAATGATTTTATTTATTTTGTTCCTTATATGTTTATTTTAAAAACTAGAATTGATTCTTCATGTTGTGGGGTTGCTTTTTTTTTTTTAACATGATTTGATTGTGCTAAATTTTTTCAACTGTTTATCGATCAAAATGTAGACCAACTGAAAACATCAATAAAAAAGCACAAAAACGTATTATGTTTGACATGACTCATTTTCGAAAAAAATTACGTTGAAAAGTAAAACAAATTGAATTTACACCAACACGTACATAAAAATAAACACGTTAAAATCGGGGGGGGGGGGGGGGGGGGGTAAAATGTCATTATGTAATCGTAAAATAACTTGAATTCACGTAGATAAACGTCAAAACATAGACCAACTGAAAACGTCAATAAAAATAAGCACAAAAACGTATTATGTTTACATCACTCATGAAACGTAAAGTAACTCGAATTTATACCGTCTCATGAAAACGTATTACATTTCACCCGACTCGTTTCTAAACAACATTTTCATCAACGTACACCAACTGAATACGTCCATAAAAATACACACGAAACATATTATATTTGATATGACTTATTTTTGAAAAAAATATTACATAGAAGTATAAACCAACTTGAATTTATACTAATACGTATGTAAAAGTGTAAAACTTACTATAACACTCTAGGTTACTGGTCAACAAATTATACCCTCTTTTCCAGTCATTCTATCTAGTATATGTATATAGAGACACTTTTATGTTACGAATGTCACACCCCGAAATTATCAGAGCTTGGCGTGACTGGACTGGTATCGTCATTGCACAGCGGAAGCAAATAAGCTAAGCCTTTTAGAAAATGAACGCCCGCTAAGTACTCGAGTCTCCAATGGTTCTCCTATTCCAACCGTGCCTTGTCTTAGGACTGTAACCTGAGAAAGAACATGCGAGAAAAATCAACAAAAAGTTGAGCGAGTTCATAGTTTGTTTGTAAAAGATTTGAAATAAATCTTTTGAGTTGTGAAAGGTTTGAGATAAATCCCTTGAGTTGTGAAAGATTTGAAATAAATCTTTGGAGTAACCGGTTTTTGAAGCAGTATTGAGAAAATGAATTTAAAAACCATTTTCTTGCAAAGTTATATGGAAACGTTGTGTTTGTAACACGTTATGTTCATAAAACCATGTTTTTGTAATGTTCGTATAATCATCAATGCCCACCCTGACTTTGACCCGCATAATCCTATGCCTTAAATTTTGTATAAAACATGGTATTTAATTTGTATGAACAAGTATGTTTCGTAAGTATAAAGTTCCTGGTATGTAGCAAATAAGGGGACTTGTGATCACCAATGGTTTGCAAGGCCACTGATATATGTGAAGTGCAAATAGGAAGACTCAAACCTAGCAGATTTATGCGTTGGGCACAAAGTCACCCCGAGGTCCGTTCTGTTTGGGCCTGGGGCTGGGCTCGCTACACCCAGATAGATCTACCGCTCCTGTCCCTCGGTCCTACCCTGAGGATTAATGGCCTCAAGTTTCCGCCTACCCACTCACATGATCGGAATAATACACCTCCTTACGCTAACCATACCGTGTATAAAAATGTCTGTAATCATTGTACATATACTTTACCCCAGTCTCTTAAGACTGATCCTCCCCAGCCACTAAGGCTGATCCTCCCCAACCACAAAGGCTGGGTCCTCTTTCTATATATATTATCACCAATTGATCCGTCCTTAGTCATGAAAATCATTCACACTTTGATAATACTCATTTGTTTTGTAAAAACCGGTATGTTTAGTATAAACCTTTCGTAAATCATTTGAGTTCCTCGAAATCCCTTCGTAATATGATTTAGAAATACGAGTTTTGCATGTGTTCTAAACTTTGTTTGCTTTTGCAAAACGTGCATGTCTTTCCACCCCGAAAACATTTATAAAAATGTAAAGCCGTAAAAAGTGGGGTTATGAACTCACCTGAATATTCCTGTGCAAAGCTAGCTAATTTACGACTTCGTGATGTCGTTTCCAAGAGTTGACTTGCTAGCGTGCATTCTACAATATTCCTAACACGGAATATCTAATAAGTTTCTAAATAAACGCAGTATCTAAACTACGTGTCATCGAGCTCTACCGAATCGTTAATCGAACGATTCAACGATAAGTTGTTAACTTAATAGAAACGATTAAGTTATACGAGTTAAGTCTCGTTTAGTGTCATTAGCAATTTAATAAGTCTTGAAAAAGAGACTTAGTTTCCGAGAGACTTAAAATGAATAAATATTTATATAAAAATATAAATATATCGTCGTAAGTGTGTTAGCCGTCTCGAGTAGTCGTACGTGTACAAAAAGATTATTTGTATGAAAATATCATATAACCAACTCGTATTATATATCGCGTTTCGTATGATCTTTGTCAAAATATACGTATGTGCCGTTTAGGCGTATAAAATAAATATGAAGAGTTATATTTATTTTATAAGGAAATCGTCGAGTTGTTATGTTTGAAAATAAATATAAACCATATTTATTTTTGTAAAAGATTTCGCGTTGTGCGACATCTAGAATAAATATATAACTATATTTATTTTGTAAAAGTATACGAGTTGACGACGTTCGAAATAAATATAACATTATATTTATTTTAAAAGCGTTTGGGATTATCATGGTTTGAAATATTATGGACTCGAATTCCATTAAGCGTTGTTATTGAAAAATAATACGTGTCGTGTTTAAGGGTGTTTCTCGAAAAACGGGCAGAGTTTCCTCTGTTTTTGGACGCCCCGACAACACAAGTTGTCGTTATTTTAACAAAATTTCAATCAATATTCTATCAACATTTACGTATAATCAAATTCATATAAACCAGATAATAAATCAATGTATACTTTAACTATCGGTTCACCATTTGTTTCGGTTCGAGCTCGTTATCACGTGATACGTTAAAAGTATAAAACACAAAATAGTAACGCCGTTAAAATCTTTACCACTCTACGTGTCGAAACGTTAACCGAGCTGACCGGCTGACCGAGTCAACCGGGTTGACCGAGTTGACTGGGTTGACTCAGTTTGACTGAGTCGATCCGATCCGCTTCATAAGTTGCTTCGAACCGTCCAACCCGAACCTTCTGAGTTGACTGAGTTGACCGGGTCAACTGAGTTGACTCGGTTGACTGTGTTGACTGAGTTGCACCAAAACTCGAACCCGCTGACCCGGAACCCGAACCGAAACCCGAAATGAAATAACAAAACCGAGTCACTTATCGGAGCTGAGTTGAACCGAGTCGACCCATTTCATGAAACCCGACAGACCGAAACAAGAACTGTCGGTCCGAAGCAAGAATCGTCGGCCCGAAACAAGGACCCGACACACCTGAGCTTGAACCGAGACCTGAAACTAAACTCCACTATCCCCACTGTCTTCGCTCCGCCACCGTCGGCGAAGGATTGCCGACTCGTCACCACCACGCGCCGCCACACCTCTCTCTCTCTGGTCCCTCCCTCTCTCTATCTCGTCTCTCTCTCTGCTCGTTACCAAACCCCACCGCCGAAGCCGTGAGTGGCGGCGCGTCTGCCTCCACCGCCGCCACGTTGGTCGCCGGAACTGAAACTGAGAAGGGGGGGGGGGCGTGAGGGTTTACCGGTGTGGGTGTGGCTCACCGGAGCTCCGACCGGAGCCGGTTCGTTGCCGTAAAAAGCACCGGAGAAGGAGAGCAAGAGGGTGTGTGTTTGGTTTGGAGAAGATAATCTTCTCTGTGTGTTTGTTTTGTATATCATCGAGAGAGAAGAGAGGGTAATTGAGTGTGTTGGTTTCATTGTGTGTGTATGAATGTCTGTGTAAAAAGACGAGTGAAAGAGAGTTTCTTATTTGTAGGTGTGTGTGAAAGTGTTTGGTGTCTGCTTGTTTGTTGCCTGAATTCAAGACCGAGGGAGGGAGGGGTTTTATCCCCAATAGTGTGGGTAATGTCTAATGTTAGTTACTTTTATTTAGAGTGTAAAGATCTATAGTGATCTTATAACAATCTAGGCAAAAGATTTAGTAGAGATTTCTAAGATTTTACAAATCTTGTAGGATTCTTATGAATCTTGTAGAGATCTTTAGAGATCTGATATATTATGTGCGAGTTTAGGCTTGTGGGTTTTGGCATTGGGCCCGGGGCCCACAAGCTCGATCCTCGTGTTTAAGCGGCCCGTAATTCCTACGAGACCCGTTAACACCCTCGCGCTCTTAAAAATTTAATGACGTATATTTATTTAATCGAAATCCCGTAGAGTGTATGCCAGTAGCCTGTTGTCGTGTCCGTTCGTCAGTAACGGTAATAATCGCGAACAAATTGTATCGTTGCCGTCTTTAATCCGTTTTTCGATCCGGTTTCGACTGTAGTCACTAAAATATAATTTCGAAGCTAAAATATGTCGTAAAAATTTAATATCAATCGGCGTTGTCAGTATCCTGTTTGGTTTCAATCCATTGCCGTTTAACGTTTCACAGGTTTCTCTGTAAACCACCGTTCGCGCACTGTAAAGACGGATAGACGTTCCCAGGCACTCCAAAGGCCTAATTAAGTTAATTTGCGTTGTAAACACTGTTTATTATTGCGTTAATCACTTGTTAATCACGTAATTAAGAGCCGTAAATTACGGGTTGTCACAACGAACGTATGATCTTTGCATAGGAGCTTGTAGTTTTTGAATGACTCAAATCAAGAGGGACCAGATCATATTTAATTTTCATCATAATAATAAGAGTAAACTGCCATTTTGGTCCCTGTGGTTTGGCCAGTTTTGCCACTTTAGTCCAAATCTCAAACTTATTACATCCAGAGCCCTGTGGTTTGCATTTTGTTGCCATTTTAGTCCAAATTTCAAAAACCCTATTTTTTTGACTGTTACAACCTCCTATTTTGTCCTGTAGTCCAGGGGCATTTTGGTCCATGTTAATTTATTATAACATTTCAGTAATTAATAACATCTATCTTCAAGAACATCATCAAACTTCATCATCAAAACCCAGAAAATCAAGAACATCGTCAAACTTCATCATCAAAACCCAGAAAATCAAGAACATCATCTTCAAGAAAATCAAGAACCCAGAACAAAACCAGAAACCATCACAAAAACAAAACCGATTTGTAAAAATAAACGAGGCTCAGATCTGTATCTTCAAGAACATCATCAAACATCATCATCAAAACCCAGAAAATCCAGAAAATCAAGAACATCATCTTTAAGAAAATCAAAAACCGATTTGTAAAAAGAAACGAGGCTCCAACAACAAATCAAAACCGCCATGGCTGCAAACAGAGGTTGCAAGCGCACTTGCCCTCCTCCGATTCTGCCACGCCAAGCTGCGGAAAATCTCAAATGTTGACCCAATTTTGACTCGGATTAGGTGAAATCATCACAGCCTCGCAGTTTACTCAAAAAAAAAAAAAAAAAATCCACTGAATCACATAAAAGTAATCCAAATCAGCAATTGAAACAACAAAATTCTACCAAAACCACAGGGACCAACCACATCCGATGAACCTGCGACCACCCACTCGCACCCCCTGCAACCACATCCGATGAACCTGCAACTCCCTGCAACCACCCTCTCGCACCCCCTGCAACCACCGCCCCTCTCTCTCAATCCGGTGAGCACCTCCACCCAAAAAACGACTGGGCAAACACTATAGGGTTAGGGTTTACCATGTGTTCTTGAGGCGGAGATCTGTGTGTTCTTAGGGTTAGGGTTTTCGAGCGTTTGAGCTTCGATTTGAGCACCAGCAGCGTTTGAGCTTCGATTTACCATGTGTTTTCGAGCGTTGCGGTATTTTAGAGAGAGAGAGCAGGTCATTTTAGAGAGAGAGAGAGCAGAGTTGGCGGCGGTGGGATGGTGGTGGGGATGATGCGATGGTGGGGGTGGTGGTGGTGTGGTGGTGGTATTTTAGAGAGAGAGCAGATTTTATGTTGAGAGAGAGAGAGAGAGAGAGAGAGAGATGTCTGAGATGAGGTTGAAGATGATGATCTAAGGGTTTTATTATAAATGAGTTATTATAAAGAGATAATAAATCTAAAATGACCAAAATGCCCCTGAGGGTAAAGACAAAATAGCAGGTCATTAATGGGAAATATGGTCAAATTTGAAATTTGGACCAAAATGGCAACAAAAACCAAACCACAGGGCCCTAGATGTAATAAGTTTGAGATTTGGACTAAAGTGACAAAACTCTGACCAAACCACAGGAACCAAAATGGCAGTTTACTCTAATAATAATAATGTTAGCAGTGTTGTAAGAGTCGCTAGGCGCTAGTCGGGCGGTGGGGTACCGACTAGCGACTAATCGGGATTAATAGGGATTAATCGGAATTAATCGGATTGAGATTTTTATATGTGATTTTTAGTTACATATATACATAAACATTTTTATGTGTAGTTTTTTAAAGTAGACATGTTTTAACCCCTCATTAACCCATTTTTTTAAGTAATTGGAAGGAATTTATATGGTTTGGTCAAAATTTGGCCGGCATCTAGCCAAAATTTAGCCAGAATAGGACCGCCATTGACTGCCTAGCTATTAATCGGCCATTAATCGGTGAACCCCCGATTAGTGATTAATCGGCGACTAATCGGAGACTAGTCGGGATTTTTACAACCATGAATATTAGTGGTAATAAACATATCCGTTGAAACAAAAATCCAAAGAATACGTCACCCCGCCAAATGATTGCAGTTGTGTTGTTTCCCTATCATAATTCATATGTGCGTGTAATGTTGGTCTGGCGCCACGCCGCATCCCCCCGGCCACCACCATCCAATCATTTCCAACATCTTGTCATCACCCCAGACCAGACAGACCAGACCCCATTCATTGTTTATACTCGACACATGCATGCCAATCCAACCTAGGTTCGGTCGGTGTTACTTTTAAATTATAATCAAATCAAATGCTCTGTAGATTCCGATTAAGAGAGAATGCCGGCATTACCCTATAATAATCAACGAACCTCTGCTCTCACTCAAGCCATCCAAAAAAAAACTTCACAAGGTGGTTTACCATCGTTGATCTCTTCTTATTACGTGATTTGTTACAAGAGCTCTTTGCGGACGTAGCTCTACAAGTTGACCATCGAGCTAGAGGTATGTGTTAGTATAAACATTCATGTATTTTTTTTTTTTTAAGAAATCTTGCATGTGGTAGATGATCTTGTGATTATTAAGAGACTAATATGTACATTGGTTGCAAGTTATCAGTACAACAAGGAGGAAAAAAGTGATTTTAATTCATTAAGGTGTTCTTGAATTGTCACTTCAATCTCCTTATTTTACTGCATAACATTGGTCTGTTCTGATTTTGAACTAAACCAAACCTACAGCCGGTATTTTGGTTTTTAGAATTACATAACCGATTGATTTCGGTTGCGAACAGTTCGGTTATCAGGAAAGGTATATATGGTTATGGGCTTGAGCCAATTCAAGCTTATTCAGTTATAAATGCTCTGGGCAAACTAAAAGAAGCTAACAAAGTGGTAAATATGTAAGGGATGTGCATGTTTAAAAAAGTTGTAATAAAAGTTTTCCAGCACATAATATATTATTTATGAGAAATATAAAATATAAAGGTTGGTTTTAGTGTCTGTTTGGTTATTTATACACATGTAACCATAACCGAACTCTTGGTTTCTCAGTTGGTTCAGTTACTTGGTTTTGTACTAATTTAAACCTGCGATGAAATTAAAACAGACATAATCCTTGGTGGGGAAGACACAACAGATGTGCAAACTAACACTCCGTTATGCTTTTACGATGTGCTTGCTGATCATTTTGCCTCTGAACCCGATGAACGCGGAAAACCAATTCTTGATTTCATCGTTCTACTATGGAGCCAGCCGTTTGCGTCGCATATATTCACATTATCATTTCACAAATGGGTATGCTCGTCCTTAATACATAGCAACACGCGAAACAACATTCTTTCATCAAAGTTACATGTTTTCCATTTATCTTGTAGCTGTTTGAAGTCGATAGTTCTGATCTCCTCCTTCGTTACTCCTCAGCTCTTGTTCAAGGTGCTACAAATGTCTTTTGGTATGGCCTTCTTAACACATTTGTTTTAGAGTTAAGTGCCATTTACGTCCCTGTGGTTTGTCCACTTTTGCCATTTCAGACCAAATTTCAAAATTGTACCATTTTCCTCCCTGACGTTCTCGAAACGTGTCATTTCAGTCTAAAAAACTAACCCCAGTTAAAAAACTCAATTAACTCAGGGGTAAAATGGTCATTTTACAAAGTGGTTTGGAGTGGTTCGGAGGTTGGTGCACGGTGGAGGGTATGTAAAACCTCCGAACCACTATGCAAAATGACCAGTTTATCCCTGAGCTAACTGAGTTTTTTTAACTGGGGTTAGATTTTTTGACTGAAATGACACGTTTCGAGAATGTCAGGGAGGAAAATGGTACAATTTTAAAATTTGGCCTGAAATAGCAAAAGTGGACAAACCAGGACGTAAATGACACTTAACTCTTTCTTAACCAACTCCTTCATTGATCGCGATTTGCTGGGAGTATCCTGATATTTTGTATGTTTATTGGTAGGATTGACATCCAAACAAACACAACCCACTTCCAGAGTCTTTTCCGGGTGAGTAAATATACTTTTTCTCGTTATGTGAGGGCGTATATTATGCATACCGACCTCTAAATCGATTTCTACTTATATTTGGTTTTAGTATCTTCTTGATGGTGTCGCGTTAGTGCCCGAGAAGTTAAAGAAAATCCCTTTGCAGGTTGAGTACTACTCCTGTACATACAGAAATGACCATACAATCAATATATAACAATAAAAACATTTATTAATCCTTGCGTCTTTCAGGCCCAACGCGATCTCTTTCTTCTCCTTTCAAGATTCATATTCCTTTACAATCTAGGTATCGTAAAACCCTAAAAGTACTTAAAAACATCTCTTTATGATATTGATATGCATCGAAATGGCTCGGTTTTGACACGAGGCTTCTTACAATTGAAAAGCTGGAGAGCTTCTTTCAGAACTTTCCATATTTTCCAAACGCATTCTTGGTCGGGGGTCCTGCGGATATTTTTGTTATTGAACTTACCGATCAGGTGAGAGTAAACATTTTGACTCCTATATTATCCAGCATATTAATATGGACGAATTTAGCGTCTTTCTTTAACTTTTTTAATTGCCAGTACCAGACTTAAAACTTGCCTGTACAGCTTCACGTCTCCTGGCGGGCCCATGTATCCGACACGAGCTGTTCGTCATGCAGCCTGGGATGCCCTCAATTTTCTTTTCCCGGTCAGTAAGTTTAGATGTATAGAAATTTGACGACATATTATTAACGTTACGTTCAATTAATTATTTTGTGTTCATATATAATTTTTAGGTTGGGAGATATCCACAACATATTATTAGCCTGTTTTTTCGGTTGCTGTATCCCTGGTACTGGCCTTCATCTTGTTGGAACTTTGTGTGGTCATGTATACTAGCGATATTGCACCCAGTCACACGGCTAGTTTTTCCTGGCCACAAGTTAAGAGACCCCCATGAGTCTTAAATGTGGGTGGTTTCAAACTTTATACGAATAGATTTGTGTTCGCGAATTATGTAAAGAAGTTTAATTTAGTTATCGGTTTTGCAAAAGTTACGCGTTTGCTGTGCTGTCGATATGCATACATCTTTCTTATGGGTAGTCTTAAAAATTATTCATTTTGTTTTGGGTCGAAAAGGGTTCGCACTAAAATAGGTTCGGGTCAGAATTGGTCGCTTAGTAAAAGCTCAATTTAGTCATCTTTCTAGGCCTATGATTGAAAGACTTACTATATTTATGGTTTTGAAAAATGTGTTGTATATTTGTATTATATTAAGTTGATTTAGTGAACAGATCAAGTATCAATTGGTTTCGTGGTGTAGTTGGTTATCACGTCAGTCTAACACACTGAAGGTCTCCGGTTCGAACCCGGGCGAAGCCAATGTTGTTTTTTTTTTACAGCATTAGACGATTTTTATAATTTACAATTCCAATTCCAATTCCAATTCCAGTCCCTAACGGTGTGTTCCCGAGTTAAAAATCCCTCCCCTTCCCTCCCCTCCCCTCCATGTCTTTCCAAATTGGAAAGACTATTTTCAGGCAAAAAAACCCCATTTTCCCTCCCCTCCCCCTGTTAAGTGGATCTCTGGAACACCATTTTCCCTCCCATCCCCTCCCCTCCCCTGTTAAGTGGATCTCTGGAACACAGTGTAAAGTAAAGACATGATGAAAAATACGCAACATAACATTATAGTTAGGAAATCGATTTCTATTCGAAGTTGTTGGGTTTTATGGGCACATGAGGGAAGCCCAACATTTATATGATCCGTTATTTGTTTTTAAAGGCGAATAATAGGGAAGCCCAACATTTATATGATCCATTATTTGTTTTTAAAGGCGAATAATAGAAGTAGAGGATAAGCTCAACCGTTCTTTTATAGCCACACAATTAGAAGCAAAAAGTTTCAGGAACTTTAGAAAGAAAACGGAGAGAAGAAGATTTTTCGGCACTTTCTAATCTACCTACAGAGATCGTCCATTTCTTGAAGGGTATAACTAAAAAAGTATCAATATTTGAACTGTTTAGACCGTTCCTTTTTTTGTGTATTTAACATTTCACCCATCTTGACCGGTCCATTATCCACACATTTACAAAACATTCTCGATCCGTCACTGATTATAGAAACACATACTTATAAACAAGAACCCACAACCAATTGACCCTGTCATATGTTATGTCTCATGGGTTGTAAATACGGATCTTTTATGGAATGAAAGTAATTAAACATAAAACTTGTAGACATAAAGTGTAAAACTAATATCATGAATACGTTTCATAATTTGAAGCACAAAAGTAACAACAGTTTATTGATCGTGTAGTAAACATGCAACCCCAACACTACAACCACAAGGGTACTTCATTCTTATAATAATCAACCAAATAAACAGAAAATCTTTAAAGCACTTGTAACTCTTTCATAACATATATTCTTATTCTCTCTTTCTTGAATCAACCAAATTACTAATTGCGACGGTTACATTGGCTGTCAGCGACCACTTCCACCTCAAAATCTTCTTTATCTGTGCTTTTATTATTTGGTTTCTCTTGTTGATCCTTATCATTTTTCTTATTGGAATCCTTGTATACGCAATATAATATCATTTGAACTATCCCAAATAAGAATCCAGCTACATTTGGTACCTGTCGTCACCCAAACCAATATGTCAAAAAGGGCTAGTGACGGCAGGGGCGGATCCAACCCACATTTGTGGGTTTCCAGGAACCCAGCGCGTTTGGAAAAATTGGAAAAGTTAGTGAGAACCTTATAGAATTTAAAAAAAAAATAGTGAGAATTAAACACAATTTACCAAAAGAAACCCATTATTTATAATAGAATCCTGAATCCGCTACTGAGTGACGGGAAACTATCGCTAAAAATGCTCTTTACTTACCGCTATGTAAAAATCGTTAACAAAGAAGCCATAGAAGAACCATGCAGTGGCACATAAAGTGAGAGAAAAGGAGAGCATGAATGGCATGTACTCCACACTCTTTGTTCGAATCACTCTCCTCTGCATAAACAAATAATATTGAGGTAAATGAACCGAACGAACACAAATGAGGCTATGTTTGTGTTCGTTCGTTAAGGAAATGCAGATGTTTGTGAACTGTTCGCGAACACATGTCGAACAGAAGTTTACGTTCGTGTTCGTTTATTAAGAAATTTAAGTTGTTTTTGAACAGTTCGTGAACACTGATCACGAATACAAACGAACACAAATATACACAAACGAATATTAAACTTGAAATAAAAACAAAAACACCATTAACCTAAAACATCGGACACAATTAGTCAAATACAACCATTAAAGTCCACTACAAGCATTATACGATAAATCAAGATTAGCTAACTTAAGACATAATTATCTAAAGTTACTTAGACATATCCCATATAAAATGTCTTTAGTGTCCAACTTCTTCATATGTTTAGACAAGGGATTGCATTTTACAATTTTTTTCAATATAATTATTAACTAATGTTTAGGGGGTTTACTGTCCAACTTCTTCATATGTTTACATAAGGAATTACATTTTACTATTTTCTTTTTTAATATAATTATTAGCGAATGTTTAGAGGGGATAGTAAAACTCAAGAGTGAAAGTTAAATATTAAAAAAAAACATTAAAAGCTTTAAAAAAGTTAACATAAACAAACGAACACGAACGAATGTAAACGAACATATTCTTGAACATTCATGAACTCGGTCGAACAAACGAGACCTTTGTTCGTGTTTGTTCATTTAGTTAATCGAACGGAATATCTTGTTCGTGTCCGTTCATTAACTAAACAAACGAACATAAACGAACTTCCCGCCGAACGGTTCACGAACTGTTCGCTGAACGTTCGATTCGTTTACAACCCTATCAAATATAGTTCTTTTGTGACGGTTGCGGGTAGTCGCTATAATGCTTACCATGATGCTAAGAGGAGCGGCGAACACAGCAAGATTGATGACAGCACAAATCCATCCTACAAGTTCAACTCTTTTTGGGCCGTTCACCAAGATCAACGAGATTAACATCACCGTACCAAGTCCACACACGTTGAATATAGATATACACGTTAGTGTAGATATCTGCAACCAACATATTTAGTAACAGACGATAAAACATATTTGCGACACTAAAACGAGTTTTTTTTTCTTATTTAACATTGTAGTTAGGGATGACAATGGGATGGGTATTTTTAATCCTAGGCCATACTTGATTGTTATTACCCAAGAATATCAGGTATGCCAGTTAGTTTGTTAAAAATTAAATTATCGATGGGACACCCCAAAACATTTCTTACTATTTTATTTTTTATATCATTTTATTACTCGCCAAAATTAAAAATAAAAAAAAGTAAAAACTATTAAGTTTGTGGATTATTCCATTACAAAGGACAAAAGGAAATGTTTACCGGTGTGGGTATGTTTCAGGTAATCAGGCTAGGTATCAACTAATACCATGCTCGTCTCATACCTAATACCCGAAAACATATCTCATTACCCATCTCAAAAGTTTTGGGTTTTGCCTGTCCGGATTCCGGTTCATTTGCCAGCCACCCCCCCCCCCCCCCTCCAAAAAAAAAGTTAAGAGTTTGTACCTTGGCATTTTTGGGTGCATAAAATATGTATATTGAAAGGTAAGCTATTTCAATAAAACATCCAATGCAATTGATGCTGATGATCATGTATGCATTCGTCTTCAGAACTGCGTAGTACAACAACAATGCCGCGCTAAAGAGAGCCACCATGTAAGGTACTGCCTGATATCCCTCCGAGGATTTCTTTCGGTAAATCTTGTAGAACGTTGGCCTAATGAAGCAAAAGAAGGAAACCATCACCCAAAATAAATAAATAAACACGATTTAAGTACTAGTTGAAACAAGATTTTTTAGTTTGTGAGACTTACAGAGGGGCTAGGAACACAAGGAACGATATAATATTACCTGCATAAGCACAATATATATGAGGTTAAGCCTTAGAAGAAAATGTATAGTAACTGAAGACAAAAAAAATTGATATAAAAATACCTAAGAGACCGAAGACGAAAGCCAAGAAGCGAGCATTCAAGAAGGCCAACATGTTGTCGAAGTACTACTGTCTTAGATGGACTCCTCAAAATATTTCTATATT
Source organism: Helianthus tuberosus (assembly GCA_030545235.1). Classification (NCBI taxonomy): domain Eukaryota; kingdom Viridiplantae; phylum Streptophyta; class Magnoliopsida; order Asterales; family Asteraceae; genus Helianthus; species Helianthus tuberosus. The sequence goes on from CM060378.1 coordinate 138,133,520, forward strand.
TAAGCTTGAGAAGTTGAGAGCGAGTGAGTTGAACATTTGACACGAACATGCTATATATACTCGCGGTTTGGCAGGCAAAAACCGCTCATGATCGATCTATAACTTAGATTATTATGGTGTTAGGCAGGGGGTTTTTTGTCATTGTAATGTGAGTGAAGACATGTTTAGGGAACTTTACATGGAAATAAACTAAAGAAAGATGTATAAGTAAATGTCTTTGTTAACTATCCATTGACAGACACATTCCTGATAATTTACTTTTTGTATAAATAGGGCATATACGTGTTTAGTAGGTCACAACTTTAAGGTTTGTCTCCATTGCATTTTCTTTGCAACATAAAAACACTTTGCTTTCAGTTGTCATATGTCTCTCTTTAGTTTCTCCTACTTGTGTCTTTATCTTTGTCTAACCATCAAAATATACCGGTTTGTCTTTAAATATTTTGTCTCATATCGGTTTGTTGTGTGACTGACATTTATATCGATGAAGTAAAATGACAGGACATGGATCGATCATTGATGTATTTAGGGAACATATATATATCGGCGTTGCTAGAAACAAGTTAAACGCTGGTGTTTGTCTAATTATTCGTAACAAACCTTCAGACATGCTCGCTAACTAAGCTTTATCGATGTGATGTATACCACATCACCGTTGTGGCGCTTCTTTAACCGGGTTTAATTGCATATTAAAAGATTTTTTTAAGAGCAACTACAACTCATTAAGTGGTTTCTTTTGTGTTTGTTAAAATATGTTGCATTAATCCTAAAATCAATTGCTAACTTAAATGTTGCAAGTGTAAGTTATGTTAGATGAAAGATGAAGGCCTATAAAAAGAATTAGGGGGAAGGGTGTTCAAAGCCCATCCCTTGTGAAGCCTGATTATCAACCAATTCTATTGTGACACCTCATCTCCATAACTTGAACCCTCATGAGATCACATTAGTTTTTTTTGAACGGCTAGTGCAGCTGGCTCCGAAGACACCCGCTAACTCTCTCAGAGAGAGAACAAGCTCTTAATCCCTGCCCTATGTTCGAATCCTTCCCCATATTGCACTTTCTAGAGATCGAACCTAAGAGGAGGAAACCCTTATGAGAAAACCCCCTGAGCACCCCACGAGATCATATTAGTTGCGTCGGTGTTCTAGCGAACCCCCACGCTTCCCAATGTACTTCCACTTTGTCTTTCCCCTCCAACGATCACATTCACTCAATCTAGAGTTGTTTTGTGAACCCATGGTTGTGGCAGTGTTCTAGTTGAACCCGCCAAACCATTGAAGCGTTTAGCGAACGGCCCGTTGTTCTTAGAGGTCAGGGTTGTTCTTGAACGTGCATAGTCATAAAAAATGTGTTTTGACCGTTTTGTTTTTAACAGAAACTATTATGAAACTATTTCTTGTTTTCTATAGCTACAAAGAATTTTATCACTGTATCAGAGTTTGAGTGCTTTTTTTATAAAACGAAAAACGTTTTCGAATCGTTGGAAAAGGGAGGTGTTTTGGGTTATATCCAATTTGCTTATGCGATCGAGGGTTGCTCTTGATTACATGGTATCCGATCCTAAGGTTGTTTGTGTCTTGATTTCAACTCGAACAGTCGTAAGTTGTCATTTTTCGTCACTGGCAAACTTAGATTGAAGCAAGCAACAATCCATAATGCATAGGGTTAATACTTTTTTTTGAACGACAAACTTGGATCATTGACGGACCACTGGAGTATCATCGTACCACTAGCGAAACCACCCGATCATATCCATCTCCACTAGGCAATAATGCATATACACCAATTTGGGAGGAAACCAAATAAATATAGGAAAAGCCCCTTGTGGGAATCGAACACAGGACCTCATGGTGTCTAAAGCCTTATCCCACCCCCAAGATTCCACTAGACTATAATGCTATGGGCGCATAGGGTTAATACTTAATATCAAAAGTTATTATCATCCATATTCGAGTTTTCAACACAAAATATTTGTTAAACAAAGAACACCAAGAGTCATCAAGACTTTTAACAACCAACCATCATCCACCCAAAAAACAAACTTGAAACTATTAACATCTCTAATGCAATGACCATAGGCATTACACGTACTGTTTAATTAGTTGGCGCGACTTTTAAAAACATCAAGATCCATCTCTGTGGGATCGGTTGCTTGAAGCTCCACCTGAATTCCGTCCAATTCCCTCTTGAATCTATCTTTGGAGCTTGCATAAATCATTTTGCTTCTCACCCGTGCAGCATCAGGAGACCTTTGCAAATTAATAAAATAAAAGATGAATTACAATTTGTTTTTTTTAGAATTAATTATCGTTAGCGTCTTGTTATAATTACCATGCAATGAAAAAGATCCGGCTTTTTTGGCAATTCTCTTGGGTGACAAAGTCATAGTCGAAGACAGCATATCGACACTCAGACTCAGGAAGGCAAGCAGCCAAATCTTGGTGGCTTTGAGCCGGCTCACCAACTTTTTCTACAATCACTTGCTTTTGTTTTTCCTCGATCTTGAAGACAATGTAACGGAAGGTTCTTTTAGCCTTCAACTCCATAAATCTTAGCTTGCATTCATCATGCACGGCCATACCAGATGCCGCGTTAGCCTACATATTATCATGTAAAATTTTAACAATCAACCACATCAAACTTCCAAAATTTGCTAACAAAAAATTTAAAACATATAGGCCTTTTTACAAGATAGAGTAGAGTTAGTTATTACTTATTACGAATGAAATTTCTGTGAGTATGATATATAGCATCCTGATGGTCTCGTTAGGAGATAATACACATCAATGGTATGTAGGGTCCAAACAAAGAAACCTAAAATATATTGCAGCATCGCTAGTCGGGCGGTGGTTAATCGAGATTAATTGTGATTAATCAGGGATTAGTCGGCGCCTAGTCGGGATTTTCACAACAATTGCAGCATGCACCCAACAAAGTTCAACTTAAAAAATAACCCAGCTAGCATATGATATAGTCATTATCAAAAGACAATAAATAGCACATACAACAGCAGCACTCATCAACTATTAGCCACAGAACGTGGTTCCATTGCTAATATTATACTTCTTGGAATGGTCATCTCTAAATGATCATACAAGAACTCTAAAAAATGTACTTATTGATATTTACTTTATGTTTTTCTACATATTATATGTTAAGACATTGCACAAGTATCCAATTTCCTTTGTAAATAGGTCACCCCTTAATACCTAAGCACAGGGTACCACCTAAAGAATGATGCAAAACTTTTATACTTCCTGTGCAACACTAAATGATTAGTATCATGTCAATGTAAAGATGCGTAACAGAAAACCAGCTAACTTTTGATTTGAAACTACTTTTGACTTTTTAGATGAATTGCTTGACAGAAATTCTTTTATCCCAAAATGATGAGTTCAATGCCATTTTAGTCCTTGTGGTTTGGGCTATTTTGTCAGTTTAGTCCAAAGGTTTCATTTTTTTGCCTGTGGGTCCAAAAAGGTTTCACCGTTGCCATTTTAGTCCACTGTGTTAACTTCATCAATTATTTCTGTTAACGAGAAGGGCAATTCGATTGTCCTTCTAGTTAACATAATTACATATAAAATGACCGAATTACCCTTTCTCGTTAACAGAAAAAATGGATGAAGGTAACCCAGTGGACTAAAATGGCAACGGTGAAACCTTTTTGGACCCATAGGTGAAAAATGAAACCTTTGGACTAAACCGGCAAAATGACCCAAACCACAGGGACTAAAATGGCATTTAACTCCAAAATGATCATCCTTAAAATTTCAGCATGCTTCATGAGAACCTTTAACAATGTTAGGTCTTATCAATAAGTACATTTTCAGTAGTAAACAAAAAAAAGCCACTGTAATCATGGGCGAACCAGAAATTTTTTTCACCGGGGCAGTGTTCTTATTTGTGCTCGGATATCTATCAACTCGATGTGAAAATTTTCAGGCGGGGTCGGGTTATAAACTAATAAGATACAATGCCATTAAATACATAAGAAGTAAAAGCAATACAAATGATTGCTAATTCCATAAACTTTATAGAAATCCTCTTTAAAATGTGGTTTTTTCTTTAAAAACAAGAACGTAATCCTTTAAATTCATTAAATTAAAAAACATATTTAAAAACCTTTGATAAAGATGCTAATTTGGATGACGGTAAGGAAGAAAAAGGGTCATCCCTAAAAAACTGTTTTTAGTATCTATCATCGTTTAATTTAATCATGCAACAATTTTATAGAGGTTGTCAAACAAAAACTCATGGGGCAACCAAAAAACACATGATTAGTATATGGGTTAGGATCAGATACACAGTTTCCTAAAAATTAAAGTCGTAAGAAGGGAATCAAACGATGTTATGGACTAATACCATTGCAAGGTATGAGACTTGTCTTATATCGGTTGTATGGGCAACTGATGTGAGGTTTATATACCAAATGGGCTCTCTCACCCACCAGACTAGTCTTTTGGGTTGAGCTCTCTCGTTTGGTATGTAACAAACGAACTCCGATTGACTTCATTCAAACGGCATTTGAACTGTCTCATCGAACTCTACAATGTAAGATTTTAGGTTTTTGTTTTCAGATGTTTAGTTATAGATTTTAGACTTTTTGTTTACATCATTGTGTCCTTTCTATATTTGCGTCATTGTGTTTTTTTGTGACTCATTTTGTCTTTTTACTTCGACATTGTGATATATTTTTTCGCAATGTGTTATATTTTGTTCAACATTGCGTTATATTGTGCGATCCATTGTGCCTTTGTACACTTCCTACTTTTAGAGTTTTAGGAGCCATTATAGAATAACTTTACCCTATAGTATATATCTTAATAACACAATCACATAAAACCATGACAATTGAACACTTTTGAAGAAACCAACAATTAAATACCTCCTGTAGCAATAATAATGTAAATCATACCAAACAAATAAGCATATATGTATGTCAGATTCAATTGAATGATACATATTTTCAAACTTCTGAAGAAATAAAAATAATAATGTCCAGACCAGACCATCTGCTGCCTGAACTAACCAAATCTCACATCAACTTTCTTACCTACTCAAATTGTATGTTACCTAATAATTCCTAAAATAATTCGAAACAAATATTATATTAGGCAGAAATCAGATCCAGAAGCTCAAACGGCAACACAAACTCATCGAAAGTAAATAGATCAACGATCAAACACCAAATTGCTACACGAACATAATATATTACCAACGAGTACACAAAGAAGAATATGCAAAGGTGGAGATTATTAATGTGCTTAGAAGAAAGAACTAACCATTGCGGATGATTGATCGGAGGAGATGAAGAGTGCCACCAGATAGAGAGAGAGAGAGAGAGAATTTAGGGGTATAAATAAATGTGGAAGAATGAATGATTTGCAGAAAGAGAAAGTTTGAAGCAAATCAGGAATGAATAGGGGACGCAGTCACGCAGTATTATAAAGAGATATTTATATTTGGGCATGTCTTCAAAATATCTATGATATTTTAATTTTTTTAACGGTTAACAGAATTAATCCCGAGCATTTTTGGGGCACCCACGGGACAAATAGAGAACTCCGAGAGTAACCCGAGTCCACCACTAATTCTGGAGAAAATCCAGTAGCCCATCCGCTCGTAGGCAAGACGGTGAAATTACCGGTAAAACCAGTTTGGCTCAAGGATCCAACCAAGGTTTCCCTGGGTCTTCTATCATTGTCCACCAGTGCCTCACTCTGCACCAAGTGGGAGTTGAACCTGCATCTCTCAAGAGAAATGCAACCCTTCCACCACTTGATCTAAAGATCATTGGCGATATTTTAATTTTAATTAATATATCTTTTAGCTTGTATTTAGTTTCAAAGATTAGGTCTAACTAGTGGGATTTGCCCGCGCTTTGTTGTGGGATTTAGATCAATATAAGTTCGTTTCATTACAGTACCAACATGATACTAACATTCGGTATAGCAATCGACACATGCTTTATATTGATTGAAAACTACAAAAACGAATATAGTACTGGTATCGTTGTTGTTTGGTTGGTATTCGTTACGGTATCGGCATGGTACGTGCACTTGATATAGCGTACAATACAAAACAAATGTATTATTGTGAATACAACTTCGTGTTCAAAGAATTTTATACTGGCACGTTGAGAAAAAGCATAAAAACAAATACAGTATATATACCGATGTTAACCCCTGCGTTGCGGACGTCGAGGTTGTAAAACCGTGCTAAGCAGTAAGCAAACAAAGATCAAAACCCATAAAAATCGTAAAACAAAAATACGAATTTATATGGTCACGTGATGTCACACCCCGATATTTTCACATATTACCGGTGGGCCCAGTGGGGAGTATCGTGACGTAGTTGATATCATCATAGTCAAATAAACACAGTTTACAGCACAGCGGAAGTCTTTGAGTAAAATTACTATTACAAACCTCTTGAAGGAAGCTCTCTAAGTTCAAACTTTCGTGCTAGGACCTTGTGTAAGTGCTCCTAGCTTCTGTAGTTCGGTTTTTGCTCATTTAAAGACCGAAAGTCAAAGTTGTTGTAAAAAACGCTTTGACCTTTAGTTTAAACTTTATCGGTCCAGCCATTATTCGAAACGAAAGTGGCTACGTGATTGTAATTAGTCAGGTGATAATCCCTCAAAAGGGCATCTCCTAATTACCACGTTTACTTAGTTTATTGTCGGGTCAAGTTAATTAAAATAAAAGTCAAACGGGTCAGTTTTTAAATAAAATTCATAACTAATAATGTAGAAGCTATAAAATATGTTTTATCACTTTAATAAATTGGTAAATATTATTAAAACATGTCTAGACATGTTCGACCCGACAATTATGAGTTTAGGCTCGGTTCGCAACCAAAAGTCGCAAAAGTTGATTTTTGCTTTGACTTTCAGTTCTGACCCGAATTAGCTTAGTTTCTTTATGCCTTAAGGTTCCTTTGTGACCATATTATATGTTAGTATAACCCTCTGAAGTTATACTACCTGGTCCCTTAGTAATATGAGTTTATTGCATGTTTCCGTTATTATGCTTAAATTTGACTATTATGCCCTTATAGCTTAAAAATGAGATTTTTGAATATATGGTGATATGGATAACTTAGCTACTGATATATAAATATGTCAAACTTATTTTGACATAATTTTCTGGTCTCAAAATAAAGATATGCAAGATATCGTAAAATTGAACTTTTTATTAATTAAACTACGCTTTTGTGCATAAATCATGTTTAGACCCAAATTTTGGCACCAAACTCATTACCTACTGTTATGATATTATTTTTAAGGATTTTTGGAATATCGAGTCAGATTATAAACTGACCATATCATTGAGTTCTTGTATAAATTTGATAAATGACGATAATGCCCTTTTTGTTAATAAAATAAGATTTACATATGATTAACATGCCAAAACTTTTCCTACTGATTTTATATGAAAAAAAAAATTTAAACATTCAAGGCTGATCAAAATCTCAGAATTTCATAGACATCGCAAAATATCGTCAATTGTCGACTTTTACGCTAAATAGGTGCATAGTATGGTTTAAAACCATATTTAACACCTAAGACTTGTTACTTACTGAGTTTATAAATAAATTTTAATATTTTTACAGTAAGTACAAGTCATGAACTCAGACTTCTAAATTTGTCCTTAAAAACATATGTGAAATGACCAAAATGCCCCTACGGTGCATAGTTTGGCCATAAATGGTAAGCCACACATATGTATGATATCCTACTGTTATAACATCATAAAATAAATATTTTTACAGAATGTTTTAGACCAGAACATCAGTTTATATTTAAACCTCTTTTTATAAATCCTAAAATGACCAAAATTCCCTTACGGGACTTAATTTGGTTTTAAAATCTTTTTGGGCATAATTGTTGACATCCTACTGATATTATAACATATTTGAAGCATAATAACTTATGGAACTTGTACATGACTCATCCGGCTACCCGTTATGCAAATACGTGTTCGGTACGGTTTATGTAACTAGTTTGCATAAATTAGCCGAAACGGATCAAACCTTATCTTTTTAACTTCAAATTCCAGAATGTAATTAGTTTACCCATATAATACAAGTCTCCATACTTCTCGGGTCTAAATTACATTCCAATCCGGTCATCGCTTAATCTAGCATTTCGTACCGTAAACCTTTCTTTAAACTAACCGGTCTAAGTTTGTAACTTAAATAAGACCTGTTAGTAATCTAATAGGTTAATAAAACCTTCGTTCCAGATTAGGAGCCCAGTAAAAGATACTTGCACTTGTTTGAGTAGATTGTACGGCTGAGAATACTAAACTTGCATGTTAAGCTCAGATAAATACTTTTAACTTATTTTCCCATATACGGGCTTCGATACGGTATATTATTACTGTTTGGTCGGGTGTGGAATATTTAATCGATTAGTGGTTAATTCATTGACATAACCCGTTTTAATCTGTGTTGTTTGATATATAAACTTTTGGGGGTTAATATGACCGTGTCCTAGATATCCTCGGCTCATTTCATTTGAAAATGGCCACGACTTAAGCACGGGGTGTAGGCATACACCCGAGAGTTGCGTATGTAAAAAGATATAACCACACGTGAGAATAACTCCTTGTGATTATATTGGTGGTGTGTCTATTAATCACGTCTCGGCTTCTATCCCGGGCCCTGAACGTACGACAAACATGTAAATCTGTATACAAGATTATTTTATATAATTGTCCCAAGTTATAAAAGAATATTTGTTCCTTGTGCATTTAAATTAATTTTCATAAATGTTTTCAAAAGAGTCGGTTAATTGTATTTACCAGTGTAAACTGACGTATTTTTCAAAAAGACTAAGTGACATGTACTACTCGAAATTGGTTGGAAGCTTCTGAGCATTAGTTAAAGAATCTTGCAAGTTCTTAATGCTTAAAGTATGTTGAACAACATTTTGTATTATATTTTAGATCCGCCTGTGGATCCTATCTTACCACCGTCTGTATTATATTTTATTCATACTTTACATTTCGGTTTGTAATAGTAATTTTACTCAAAGACTTCCGTTGTGCTGTAAACTGTGTTTATTTGACTATGATGATATCAACTACGTCACGATACTCCCCACCGGTAATATGTGGAAATATCGGGGTGTGACACGTGATTTATAAAACATAGGCAAAAACAAACTTATACCGAAAACTGACGTAAAACGCAGACGAACTCACTACAAGGCAAAAAGAATGAAAGAAAGGAAAAGAAACCACCACAAGACAAGACCATAGAAGACCAGAAAAAAAAAGAATGAGTCACTAACAGACAACTCACTACAAGGAAAAAAAGAATGAAAGAAAGGAAAAAAAACCACTATAAGACAAGAAGCATACAAGACCAGAAAAAAAAAAAAAGAATGAGTCACTATTCGTAAGAGAGTTCATTATTTGTTATAAGAGTAAATTACAAGTTTTGTCCTTTATGTTTACACCAAGTTGCAGACGTTGTCCTTTAGCGCAAAAGTTGACGAGTTTTGTACTTTATGTTTCAAAATCTTGCACGGTTTGTCCGTTGAGCCTAACTAAGTCAGATTTTTTGGTTAAGTATGGTCATGTGTCTTGCATATGAGGGCATACTTGTCATTTCACCTTTCCAGGGGTTATTTTGTAAACACTTATTATTGAGGGACTGAAAAATAAAAAAATTCCAAACTCTTCTCTTTCTCTGTTTCTATGTAATCTCAACCCACCACCACAACCCAATCACCACCACCACCTTCATTGATCAGATCTCTGCCTTGTTTTGCCATCTCAATGCCCATGACCCACCTGTTGCTTCCACGTGATTACCACCGGAAAACACATCTAGTGAACGTCAAGAGGACCGCCGCCACCACTTGTTTCACCAATCCCCTTTCTTATACTATGCTTTTCTAAACATATAATACATACACAACCAGTGGAAAAAAAGGTGATTTGCTTAAAAATACCAAATCCCCAAATCACTAAATTCATTTATTAGCAATGAAAGTTTCAAAGGTGTCACTGCCACCTATTTTGTCTGTTGCAAATATTCATGTTCAAGATTACCAGATAAATTATGATCATCGCCAAGCATAATTATTTAATTTTTCAAAATCGTTAAAAACAAATAACAAAATGGTATTTTCCAAATTCTAAAATTCAACCAATGGTTGAGAGATAATTTGGGTACAACTTCAAACATCGTTGACTACAAAGTCGTCAGATCCGGTTCGTGGCAACCTGTTGTTGTTGTTGAGATATTTGCGTACTATGGTGGGGGCGATGGTGGTTAGTGGTGGTTGTGGGGGCGGTGTAGTGTAGAAAGAGAGATAGAATGGTGGTGGAAGGAGGAGATGGTTGAAATAGGTGGCGGAACAAGGTCGGTTGGTGGTATGAGGTGGAGGTGGTGGAAGGTAGGAGGTGGTGGTAGGAATTTTTTTTAGAAGTGGTGTATTTTGAAAAAAAATTTAGGATAATGGGGAAGTCAAAAAAAAAAAAGGTTTCTGGTGTATCCGCTATTAGCAATAGCGGATTAGGAAGGGAAAGTAAATTGTACTCAGGAAGGTGTCAGATGTTTTTCTAATCCTCTATTCAGAATAGAGGATTAGGAGGAAACACTTAATCCATGTTCAACAATCCATGTTCAACATTAAACCCACTACTCCTAATCCTCTATTCTGAATAGAGGATTAGAAAAACATCTGACACCTCCCTGAGCAATGCTGAGCACAATTTACTTTCCCTTCCTAATCCGCTATTGCTGATAGCGGATACACCAGAAACCTTTTTTTTTTTTTTGACTTCCCCATTATCCTAAAAATCTTTTCAAAATACACCACTTCTAAAAAAAATTCGTGGTGGTAGCAGGTGAAAGGTGAAAAGAGAGAGTGGAGGAGGAAGAGGAGAACGTGAGTAAGAGAGAGAAAGAAGAGAGAGGGAGAGAGTGAGAGAGAGAGAGAGAGTTCATGATTTTTAATATTTATATTTTATTTTTTATTTTTTACACAATTAGTCCTTTAATATATAAGTTATTTACTCCACAATCCCTGAAGAGGTGAAATTACAAGAATACCCTCCTGTGCCTTACACATAACCATATTTAACTAAAAAATCTAACTGGGTTTGGACTAAAGGACATAACATGCAAGATTTTGAAACATTAAGTACAAAACATGTCAACTTTTGCGTTAAAGGACAGCGCCTGCAATTTGATGTAAGCATAAAGGACAAAACTTGTAATTTACTCTTGTTATAATAACTAGTAAAATTTACCCACGCGTTGCGGGAGTATGATCGTCATCGGTTTGGTTCATTATGGTGTCGATACAATCTCAATATAAGAACTGAAAGATAAAACTCAAAAAGTAAAGTCATGATATATCCAAAAGAGTGTCGATACATGTTTTAATATATCAATTAACCTGCGCAAAATTGTCGAAATTTTGTGATATACATCTAATTTGACCTATTACGGATAAAACACAACTTAACCTATTACCAGTCTAAAAATAAAATTAAAAAATGCTAAAAAATAGTAATATATATTAAGATGAAGCCCAAATTCAAAATAATGATAACTAGATGTAAGACCTCGCCGCGTTGCGGCCGGGGCTTACAAATTCAGCCGACATGGGTTAGTTAACAATTAAAGGGTTGTTTGTTTACCTCTTGATGAGGCTCTGAATGGTTCAGACCTCTTACTGGTTCAGCACTTAATGATTTAGACTGTTTGTTTCGCGAGTAAATGTCTGAACGGTTCAGACATTTGCGTCTGAATGGTTCAGACATTTGCATCTGAATGGTTAAGCATTACACTGAGTCTCAATGGTTAAGACCTCTAATCTAAATTGGTCAGACATTTGCCTCTGAATGGTTAAGCATTATACTGACTCTTAATGGTTCAGACCTCTTACTAGTTCAGCACTTAATAGTTCAGACCTCTTACTGATTCAACACTTAACCATTCAGAAGTTGCCAAACATCCCCTAAACATTATACATGAGCTCCATGTTACGGCCGGAGTATTCGGTACCGGTACCCACTTTTCTCATTTTTCAGTACCGGTACCGAGGGTACCGGTACTGAACGGGTACCATGCTCATCCCTACCTAACAATGTTACCAATTAATAGTATATAAATAAATACTATAGTACATGGTTTTATCATAAACCAATGTCCAACTTTATAAGCTAAAAATACAAGTTTTAATACCTAACAATGTTACAAATTAATTGTATATAAATATAAAAATAAATATCAAACAATGACTGTAATTATTTTCTTTATAAATATCTACATACTTGATATAGGAATTGTAAATTCTATAAGCTTTTGTAAAGTTGCAGTTAAGAAAATATTGAAATATACCAAAACTACTTTTTATGTGATAAAGTAAATCCAGACTAAAATCACTTTTTACCACGATCACATACCACCACCACAAAACCTCCACGGTATCCAACTGCAACTGCAACCAACACTGCCTGCAATAATTTGTGTTTTAGTTATATTTTATATAAAAAGTAATTTATCTTGTCATTGTTATTTACTTTATAAAAACATTAAAATCAGAATTTTCATAAAATAATTTTAAAACTAATTTTTTATATGTTTATATATAATTAGAGTTAATTACATAGTTAGTCACTGTGGTTTACACAAACTAACAATCTAAGGTACTAATAGTTTAAAGAGTAAACTGCCATTTTGGTCCCTGTGGTTTGGGTACTTTTGCTATTTTAGTCCAAATCTCAAACTTTTTAAATCTGGGTCCCTGTGGTTTCACTTTTATTGCCATTTGGGTCCAAAATTCAAAAACTCCCTTTTTTGACTGTTGCAACCCTCTTATTCTATCTTTTTGTGCAGGGGTATTTTTGTCCAATAATTTTCATTTAAATCACTTTTGATTATTGTTATTAGTATATATAACATATATACACACAGATCTAGCACCACCTAATAAGCTCCCCCTCCTTCACTGCCATAAGCCAACATCAGCCACCACCTAATCACCTCCACCAACCACCACTAGCACCACCTGCTGCCACCACATCCCCAGGATTCCTCTCCACCACCATCATCCCCCTTCCCGTCTTCCCCCTTCTTCCCTGACGAATGGTCGGTGGTAACAACTCCGACGACCAACCTGAAACATCACCACCACCCCATCTTCAATCACCGTTAACCTCCCATCAACCATAACCACACCACTCAGGGGCATCTCCTCTGTGCCGCCGCCGTACCACCATCGTCACCATTTCACACTCCCTTAACTCAAATGCACCAAATCTAACCATTTCTTTCAAGTCACAAAAGAGGGTTTCCATTTTCCAACAAACACTAACACCTTTAAGCGAGCCTTCATCAGTCAACATCTTCATCACACTCTCCACATTCTTCGCATGTCCAATTCGTATATCCAATTGCACCTTGTTGACATCATCCGTAGTTTTATAAATCTTCTTTCACCGTTGAAAATCGTCGTTAGTGAAATAGTCTCTCACAACCTCCTTATCGCTGCCTCCAACCTCCTCCGCCTGTAACTGCCGGCGTTTCTCTGGATCTGAAAGTGAAATTGCGGCGGTTAGTTAGTGACCAAACCCGGATGCCGGTGTTCTTATTCGTGGTTGAAATTGAGTGCTAACGAGATAGCCAAAGCAGCTAACCCATGTGAAAACCAACTTGGGTTGGTGGGAATTGCTGAAAAAGATTGAAAGAATGAATCTTTTTTTAGATTACAGCAAAGGGGTTTGGGGTTTGGGAGAGTGAGGGTGTTCGATGATCTGGTGGGATTTTTTTGTTGTTGTTGTTGGATGTGGATTTAAGATTGAAAAGAGAAGATAAAGATCTTGGATCTAAAATGGTTTCCACTTGCAGCAGGGAGAAAGGGGGGAGGAGGTGGCGGTGGTGTGAGAGAGAGAAGGGAGAGACAGAGGGGTGTTTTAGAGAGAGAAAGTGAAGAGTTTTGAGGGGTGTTTTAGAGAGAGAAAGGAATTAAATGTATTTAATTTAGTTTTTTTAATTAAGAATATGTTAAATGAAAATTATTGGACAAAAATACCCCTGCACAAAAAGACAAAATAGGAGGGTTGCAACAGTAAAAAAAGGGAGTTTTTGAATTTTGGACTAAAATGGCAATAAAAGTGAAACAACAGGGACCCAGATTTAAAAAGTTTGAGATTTGGACTAAAATGGCAAAAGTGCCCAAACCACAGGGACCAAAATGGCAGTTTACTCTAGTTTAAAATTACATCCTGGGGTACTAACTTTCCATTTTTTAACATGTGAGGGTATTAATTACATAGTTAGTATCTGTGGTTTACACAAACTAACAATCTAAGGTACTAATAGTTAATAGGGAACTAACGTTAATACACTCACATGTTAAAAAATGGAAAGTTAGTACCCTAGGATGTGATTTTAAACTATTAGTACCTTAGATTGTTATTTTGTGTAAACCACATGGACTAACTATGTAATTAACACTATATAATTATTAACAAACAATAATGTTTTTTGCAAAAATAAATATTTTATTATATATATAATAAAATTTTGCACAAATCAACCTTTATGTTAATAATAATCTTTTTGCACAAATCAACTTTTATGTTATAAAAGACCATAGTACCCTCACATGCAAAGCATGTGAAGTAACTTAACTGAGTTTTTTGGACGACATTAGTTGTAAAGGTTATAGAATGTTACAAAAGATGAACCTAAATGTTGGGTTTTGACGATTTCATAGTGAAAGGTATGAAGTGTAGTTTAGATATAACATAAAGGTTGATTTATGCAATTTTGTCTTTGGATGTGTTGTACTTGTCTTTTGTATAGCCTTTGTATTTGAAACAATTGTTGTAATTTGAAATTCCATGTTGTACTTGACAATGTTATGATGAAATGAAATCAGTATACTTTAAATTATTGTCACAAATAGTGTTATGAAGTGTTGAGCAATCTCGTTCGCCTCACTCCGATGTTTCCGCCATCAGTTGGGGTGTGACATTTAACCTTTGGCGTGACCCTGCCAAAGTCAATGGTTTTGTCTCAGGGGTATATCATAGATGTGCTGAAAATTTAATCATTAATAAAATTGTCACAGAACAACAACTTTTTATGTCTTTAATATGAGTTAATTTCAAACAAATCTAACATCTACAACCACACAAGTTCAAACAAATCAAAATCGCATCAAGAGTATGAGACAAATCTTAACCAAACACATAAAGGTCACAACAAACCTTGTAAAAGAATGGCAGCATCATGGTCGAATCCTTTAGATCCATAATCTAATTGGATTGCAAGTTGCGATAAATAAACAAAAAACTAAAAAAATGTGTACTTTGAAAGAGGCGATTAACAATGTGAAACAATAAAAACCTAGAAAAGTTGAAACATACCTCTTGCGAATAAGAATCCGGGATAAAAGGAAACAACGAATGATTGAGGGTTCCAATACAAAGAGGTCAAAACCCTGATCTATGAACAAATGATTGTTGTAAAAGGAAACAACGAATGATTTCATTTCATCATAACTTGTCTTTTGTATTGCCTTTGTATTTGAAATGATTGTTGTAATTTGAAATTCCATGTTGTACTTGACAATGTTATGATGAAATGAAATCAGTTTACTTTAAATTATTGTCACAAATAGTGTTATGAAGTGTTGAGCAATCTCGTTCGCCTCACTCTGATGTTTCCGCCATCAGTTGGGGTGTGACATTTAACATTTGGCGTGACCCTGCCAAAGTCAACGGTTTTGTCTTAGGGATATATCATAGATGTGTCACACCCTGACTTTTGCGGAAGCGTGGGTTTATTTGGTGTGACTTCTTAATACCATAGCAACAATCATAACAATTCTATATGATAAAAACACAAGATGTTCATCCATTCATTAAGTTTAAAAATACCACAACATCATTGTTTGAAAATGTCGACACTTAGAATAAGTTACAAACCATATCTGTCTACGACGTGTTCATGAGACACAACAAAAGACTTTAAATAAAACGTGGTTTAAAGACATGTAACCCGTCCAGGTAAGGGTTACACCTCCTAAACCTACTACCCTGGATGACATCTTTTATTCAACGCAGCTAAACACATGCATACCCCGCCAGATCCGCTAGTTCCCTGAAATACATATAGTTTGAAAAATCAACAAAAAGTTGAGCGAGTTCATGTGTATGTGAGTATGTATAAACCTTTGTATTCAATGTATGTATGTATGTATGTATGTCCCGGTATGATTGCAAACAAGGAAAAGATCACCAATGGTTTGCAAGGCCACTGATATGTGTGACGGTGTAGGAAGACTCAAACCTAGCAAAGTTGTACCGGGCTCCCGGCTGGAAGACATAGTTCACCTCTATGGGCCGCCCCGGCCTCATGGGTGTGGGCTCACTACACCCAAATAGATCTATCACTCATGCCCCTCGGTCCTGATACGAGGATTAATGGTCCCAAGTATCCGCCTACCCTATCACATGATCTATGGTTCTTTCCTAGGCTAATCATACCAATAGTATTGTAAGTATCCCTTTGTAACATGTATTTCACCCCCGAAGTAAGTAAACAAAACAGTTTAAGGAAAAGGGAGACATGAACTCACAGTATTGCGTCTTCAGTATGTGTAACCCAAGTCTCCTCAGCAAACACGACTACCTACAGTGTACTAACGTCTATTAGACGAACGGGCCGTGCCTTTGCTTAGTATGAAGGTTTTTGAGTTACGTTACTTTGATATTATTCCAAGTTATAACTTTTGGTTAAAACAATGATAATTATTTTAACTTAAGTTTTGTTTTTAGGGTTTTGGAATAATAGTTAGGCAACTATTTCGTATCCATACTTCTCAAGTATTTTATATGCGTATTTCCTTCCCAATGATGGGGGTATTTATACATGTACATTTGTAGTTTCGAAAAATATATTTTAAGTCCCACTTAGGAAAATATATTTAACTTATTTGTCCAAAAATAACGTATTCCCAAAATATATGTATTTTTCCCAAAATAATATATTTTACTTCTTTAGCTTCCAAAATAATATTTTACCAAAAATATATGTGTAAGAGTATTTTGCGGAATATTTCGTAAGTTACGTTTTCGCGTTTGGTTTTACAATACCAAGTGTGTAACTTAAATATTTGTTCCGTGGGTTTTTTGGTATTATTTTGGAGTTGTAATTTCCAGTTAACTTGTAAGTTATATAGCTATATTACCCTAAAATAATATAGCTAGTTCACAAAATATACAATTTTTCACACAAGTGTATTAGTATAAAATATATATTCTAAATGTATATTTATCCATTTTTATTTATCAAAACCAACCTCCAATACTTTGTATTTTTGTAACAAAACCTATGGCGAAATTTATTCTGAAAAATAAAGTTAAAAATATATTTGTAAACACTTGTTAGAAAAATATTTTCTAAGTGTTGGATTTTTAGAAAATTTCGCCAGAGTTTCCTTTGTAAACGGAGGTGTCCATGCTTATTAGCATATCATTTTCTTTTCGGAAATCATTCAATCAATCAACAACAAGTTACTAAACAATATTACACTAGTCAAGTGCAAAAACAAAGCACTTTTTATGACAACATGAACTTGGTTTTTCATAAAAACGCGTAATAACTTTGTAGGGTGTTTAGTGGGTTTAGTTACCCTCCAAAATGTGTTTACTTTTGTTAAAAACTCATTTTCGGGATTTTAGATGTTCACAACTTGTGAACACATTTTGCAAAAATACTTGTTTACAACATTTTCTTGCTTCACTAGTATTCTCATACTTATTTCTTTCCAAAAATAGTGTAAGACTCATGACCTTTCAAAAGTCGTCTTTTTAACTTAGTGTATTTAGGAAAAACCGTTTGTAAACCTCGGATCCATACGATCATCAACTCACTTAGTGCACTTATTTTTCAAGAATCATTTTGTTGCCAAGTTTATGTTGAAACATGGAGGTGATTCTTTTGTGTAAATCACTAATCACCTCCTAACTTGTTAACTTAAGTTTTTAATCTTACTTTAACAAGTTCAACCATGATGTTTAACATCATATCACTAATAATCATCAAGCAAGCAACAAGAAATCAACTACATAACAAAACAACTCTATTTCATCAAGATTTCATCTTATTTCATCATCATGTTAGCTTTATGTTCAAGACTTTTGTTTATGATCTTTTAGTGTACTTAAGTTTTCATCATAAAATAACTATTAACCACCATAAACATGAAGTAAATGAGGATCAAAGAAGCTTACTACTAGCTTTTAAGCTAGGGAAGATCAAGCTTGAAAATGGAGAGGATAATAGCAAACTAGAGAGGTCCTTGATGATCCATGAGCTCCACACTTCGTGATTCACCTTGATACACCTTGTAGTGACCTTGGAAAGATTGAACAAAAATAAAAAATGGTGGTGGTGACAAGAGGGGTGTTCGGCCGAAGGTTATGGAGGGAGAGAGAGATGAAGTTGTTTTGTGTTGATGAAGATGATTAAGTGCTCTAGGTCTTATATCCTCCAAACTCTATTAACCAATGGATATTATGTCCATGGTAGTACAAACAAGATCATAACACAATCCCAAGGAAAGATTTTATGGGATATGGGAAGATTTGTTAGATCTTTGGTGTGGGGTCCCATGGGGACGGTTACAACATAAGGGGGGGGGGGGTAAGATGTAAAATGTTGTGGTAAGTAGGTTAATTAGTAGGGTGTTAGATGTAAACTCTAATGTTTAGTGTGGTACATGCTTTATATAGTGTGTTTAAGTGTTCGGGAACCAAGACTGGCTCAGAAAAAGTGTAACAATGTTTTTAACAATATTTTTGTGTTCCGGGTAATGTCCGGTTGTTCGGTTAGATATCGTTCCGTTAAAGTGCTAAGTTGTATCGTAAAGTGTCCTTTATGTAACTTTTAGTGACACTTTTAATTCCCGACACTTAGGAAAGCATACATGACCATTTTGCCATATTTTTGCAAGTGACTAGCATGTTTAAATGCTGAATTTTGTTAACAAATGCAGAATTTTGCATTTTAAGTGGGTTTTAGGCACTTTCCGGCACCTAAACTATCACCTAGTGACGCAGTTTTATGGTCCTTACTTCCCTACACTCCATACTAGTGTAGTACCTTGTCTCTGGCTCATACTGGGCCTCAATATATAGTATGTCTATGTGCTGGTATTGTCAGCATGTTTCTGAGTTATCCGCTCACTGTGCTAACTGTGTTTTGTGCATCAAGTTTGTCACTAAGGGTTGTATGTAATAAATGGAGTGACAGTATGAAATGTGATGCATATGTATGTATGTGACAGAAATCAGAAAGCAGTTCAATCATCAGTTGTAATTAAGCACAGTCATTAAGCACAAATTTAATATTAATTAATTGTACGGATACCTGTAATTGTGAGGGTTGTCACATTCTCCCCCTGTTAGAGAAATTTCGTCCTGAAATTTTAGTTCTGCTACTAGATGCAGGGGTCTTAGGGAATAAATGTGGGTACTTTGATTTCATGTGATCCTCACGCTCCCACGTGAATTCTGGGCCATGTTGTGCATTCCATCGGACTTTGACGAGTTTGACATTACTCCGGCGGGTCTTGTTAATCTTCCAATCAGTGACCTCAACGGGTTCTTCAGTAAAGTGGAGTGTGTCGTCAATATGAACTTCGTCTGCAGGAATGACCACTGTCTCTTGAGTTGGACTCTTTTTCAAATTGGATACATGAAATGTATCATGAACACCATTAAGTTCAGCAGGTAAATCCAACTTGTATGCTACCAAACCAACCCTTTTCAGAATTCTGAATGGACCAATGTACCGCGGATTCAACTTCCCACGCTTCCCAAAGCGTGCCACACCCTTCCAGGGTGAAACTTTCAACAAAACCATATCTCCCACCTCAAATTCTAGAGGTTTCCTTCTTAGGTCCGCATAACTCTTTTGTCGATCACGAGCCGCTTTAATGCGCTCTCAGATCTGTATAATCTTGTCAGTCGTTTCCTGAACCAATTCTGGACCAACTAACTGTCTATCACCCGCGTCGGCCCAACAAACCGGTGATCGACATTTGCGTCCATAGAAAGCTTCGAATGGTGTGGCTTGGATGCTTGCATGATAACTGTTATTGTACGAAAATTCAACCAATGGTAGGTGAGTGTCCCAACTTCCACCTAAATCCATTACGCAAGCTCGCAACATGTCTTCTAATGTTTGAATCGTCCGTTCACTCTGTCCGTCAGTTTGCGGGTGAAACACAATACTCAGATTTAACTGAGAACCAAATGCTTCTTGAAAGGATTGCCAAATCCTTGACACGAAGCGTCCATCTCTATCAGAGATAATTGAGAGCGGCACTCCATGTCGTGCAACAATCTCCCTCATGTATATTTCAGCAAGTTTACTCGTGTTGTCTTTTTCCTTGATTGGCAAAAAGTGTGCTGATTTGGTTAAACGGTCTACAATTACCCAGATTGTATCATGACCCTTGGGCGTCTTTGGCAGCTTCGTTATAAAGTCCATGGAAATTTGTTCCCATTTCCATTTGGGTATTTCAGGTTGCTGCAAAAGACCTAAAGGCTTTTGGTATTCAACCTTTACCTTGGCGCAAGTTAAACATCTACCAACATATATCGCAACATCGCCCTTCATCCTTGGCCACCAATAGAAATCCTTTAGATCCTGGTACATTTTGTCCGATCCTGGATGGATCGAGTACCGTGACTTGTGAGCTTCATAAAAAATAACGTCTCTCAAACCACCAAACAGAGGAACCCAAATTCGTTTCAAACATAAAATGTCTCAACCAAACCTTCAATCCAGGACAATCACCAAGTGTTTAGCCACTCATGGCTTGAAGCAACATCATAACAAAAGTTTCAATGTTCATAAAGATCCAAGACAATAAAAACTAATGATTAAGAGATGTTCTTCTTTCCCCATGTCTCCAAAGTTGCTCCCAAAATCGTCCACAAGCAAGAGGTAACCAAAATCCAATGATAAGACACCATAAAAACCCATAAAATGACAATTTAATGCATAAGTTACAAAATTGGATCAGTCGGTGGCGTAACCTACGGCTGAGGGCCGTAGGTTACGGCGGGCAGCTTTCCCTTACGGCGGGTGGCTTCTGTCTTACGGCGAAGGCTTTTTGCAAAGGTTGGGGCCGTAACCTACGGCCAAGTGCCGTAGGTTACGGCGCTGAGTGTTAGTTTTTCCTTGTTTCCTTCATTTAATTCACCATTTCTTCAATCCCAACACCGCCAACTTCTAGCATCCATCCAAGCTCCATAAAACCCGCATTTTAATCTCTTTAACACCTGTAACATCAAACATCTTGTGATTACCAAATTCAAGCTATTAACCGGATAAAGTATGGTATTTTAGTCTATTTAAAGGCCTTAAGGGTTGTCCTACGGACCACCCGTCACATCCCCACACTTACCCGTTGCTTGTCCCAAGCAACCCATTCAACAACTATTCATAACCACAAACGATCAATCATGTAAACCAAACTAAAATGTGCCGTCCTTTTACTAACTTTCAATCATACCACAAGACACACCCCTCACAAAAACTCTCGGTGACAAGAATTATTAGCATATAATGCTAAACCACTCAATGCGTGTGTGTGTGTGTATGCATGACAATAAGCTTGTATAAAAATCAAGTTTCCTCCTAACAATTACTTAGCATGTTTATGAATCAAAAAGGACTTACGGGTTGTAACGGGGCTAGGTGCAACGGTAGGAAAATGGTGGAACACATATGAAAGAGGTAATTGATTTGACCCGGTTTTTATTTCTACTACTACGAAGCAAACACCAACTATATACAAAACTTCTTCAACATTCTCAACTACTATTGCAACTAAATACCTTTTTTTATATATATTTTTCTCTTTCTCTTTTCTTTTCAATTTTTTTTTCATTTTTTTTCATAACACATCAAACTCAACAATATATACAAGAACATCAATACTACATACTAAATCTCCTAAACCGGGTCATCTTAAAAGGTAAAATTTTGTAGGAAGTAGGTTTGGGTCACAACCGAATGGTATAAGGCTCAAACATGGCTTTCTAAAGACCAAACCCCCACCCCTCACAATACCAAGCTCATATATGTAACGTATGAGGTCCAACCCCTAATTCCCACACTCTCACACATCTAGATGAGGCTACCTAAAAGTCCCCTATCATTTTCAAAAGCATGCTAACTCTAGGATTTAACAAGAATTCATACACAAGTTCTATTAACACAATACACACACCGCCACTCAAAACAAAGAAATATATATAATAATCATATGTGGCTCAAACACTCACCAAGAAATGACTAGGAATGGGTATCGATGTGTCAAGTGGAACAATATCAAGTTTTCAAATTTTGACAATTTTCGCTTGGCTTCACAAAAAATTTTAAAATTCTCAAAAAATTCCCCTCATCCCCACACTTGGGATACATTGTCCCAATGTATGGTTTCGAGGGAAAGATCGCTTTTAAGCAACAACATTAACTTTCGCTAATACTCTCAAATCCCTAATTTCTTTTTGTATTTTTTTTAATTATTAGAAACACCACCAATCCTTCACAACCCATAAACTAAACACATCAAAACACCACCCAACCCCCCAACCATAAACTTAAACATGAATATATACAAAGGTGCACAAGATGAGAACAAGACACGACCTGATTAGTAAATCAGCAGTGTTGATAGTGATGCAGCTGCGGTAATCGGACCGGTTCAAAAACATCTCTTAGATTCGCCGATATCTCAATAGGGATGTTGCCAAACATCCCCACACTTGAATCATTGCATCCGCGAGGGTTGAAACGTAATAACCTGCCAAAACACAAACACAACACCAAAACAAAACCAAACAAAACAAAACACAAATACAATACTCTACATCCTCGGGCTGCCTCCCGAGAGCGCTAAGTTTAAAGGTCTTCAGCCAGACCATACCTGATATGCGTTATGATGGTCTTAATGCACACTTACCCGCAGCATTTCCAACAAATGCCCGGAAATTTACATGCCATCTCCATAGATTTATCAGTATATTTGGCATGTTAATGCTGCTCCTACGGGCTTTGCTAGTCCACTTCATGACATATACCTTAATGTCTGGTAGTTTCACCCTTCTCATCTTATTCCTCGAACCTTCTTCCCCACACTTGTTAATTTGAATCATTGATATGGGAAGAGGTTCGGTACACATATCCATCTCATCAGCCTGCTCTACCTCATAATCTGCACACATCATCTGATCTACAAGTGACTCTTCATCAGATAAAGGACTCATTGGTGTGGTATTATCCTCCACAACCTCCTCCTTCATGTGAGAATAATCTCTAATATCGTCAGGTAATGGTGAGAGGTGTTCTTCTATCTCTATCTTCAATTTTAAAGTATGACACTTAGAAACTAAGCAGCTGATTCAGTCTTCATCGGACAGGTTGGGTGTTGCTAAATATTGCTCGAGTTTGGACAAAGTTACTTCCAATACAGCAAGCTCTTTCTCCTCCTCGGTCTCATAAACATAAACACCCTTGGGCTCAGAATATTCTTCGGGATGATATTGTCGATATCCCTGATACGGTCTATAGATGCGCGCATCCATCATCTTTTATCCCAATACTTCGGGTTTTCCGAATACACCGTGCACACATCATAATCATAAGTGTGATCGCGACCGCAACAAAAACATAGACCAACCATCCTTGCCTCATAATAAACTTCCTCATCCCGATCGTATCCATATGAATAATAGTCATCCTCCATTTCTGATTCATAATCGTCAACGTATGATGGAGGTGGAAGCTGTGAAACATAAGACACCGGTTTTCCATGCGCCCTCCTGTAGTGAGCCTCGTGGCAACCAATACATGGATGTCGTGGACCCCCGCACAATCTACACGTAAATAAGCTGAAATTTGTGTAATGCCCTGTCATCCTGCACAACACAACTCAACTACCAAGTGTAAATCATGAACATAAAAGAAATCTTTTTGGTTTTTTTTTTTAATTAATTTTTTTTCAAACTAATACACAAGATAACACACGTTGCGCACTACTCCCCGGCAACGGCGCCAAAATTTGACGTGATGTCGTGGTCACAATCAAATTTAATCCAATTACTACTAAGTAGATAGCGGTAAGTGGGTATCGACACAGGGAGTTTGTGGAATATGTGCTATTTGAGAATTTATCTAGATTAACTAAATTAGACTAATTGCAAGAAAATAAAATTCAAGAGTTGGTTTGAGTGAATTGGTTTTAAAACTAAATTTAACTAAACAAATTGCACAAGAAAAGTTTCGGTTGTAAGCAAATTAGAGACAAATGACCATCCTAGATTTCTGGTTTGTTTCGACATTCATATTATCATTCACTAGAAAGAACTACATAGACATAGCTCATGTGTGATTACTTGCAGTGATGAAAGGGAACTAAGTACTCAGATTCCTAGAACGTGAGGTTGTTACCCAACGTGAGGTCTTACGGCGAAGGCTTTTTGCAAAGGTTAGGGCCGTAACCTACGGCCAAGTGCCGTAGGTTACGGCGCTGAGTGTTAGTTTTTCCTTGTTTCCTTCATTTAATTCACCATTTCTTCAATCCCAACACCGCCAACTTCTAGCATCCATCCAAGCTCCATAAAACCCGCATTTTAAGCTCTTTAACACCTGTAACATCAAACATCTTGTGATTACCAAATTTAAGCTATTAACCGGATAAAGTATGGTATTTTAGTCTATTTAAAGTCCTTAAGGGTTGTCCTACGGACCACCCGTCACATCCCCACACTTACCCGTTTCTTGTCCCAAGCAACCCATTCAACAACTATTCATAACCACAACGATCAATCATGTAAACCAAACTAAAATGTGTCGTCCTTTTACTAACTTTCAATCACACCACAAGACACACCCCTCACAAAAACTCTGGGTGATACTTGATCTCACAATCATAATCGTTCAGCAGTTCAACCCAGCGTCTTTGTCTCATGTTAAGCTCTTTTTGATCAAATATGTGTTGTAGGCTCTTGTGATCAGTATAGATTGTACATCGCATGCCATATAAGTAATGTCGCCAGATTTTCAATGCAAACACCACCGCGCCCAATTCCAAATCATGCGTGGTGTAATTTCTCTCGTGGACCTTTAACTGGCGAGAAGCATATGCTATGACCTTCTGTCGCTGCATCAGCACGCAGCCTAACCTTGACGCGAGGCGTCGCAATATACCACGAAGTCGTCCGTGCCTTCGGGTAGAGATAAGATAGGTGCGTCACAAAGCTTGTTTTTCAACAACTGGAATGCTTCTTCCTGTTTATCTCCCCAATCAAACTTCTTGTCTTTCTGTGTAAGGGAGGTCAATGGTTGAGCGATTTTCGAGAAATCCTCAATGAACCTGCGGTAATAACCAGCCAAACCTAGAAACTGTCAAATCTCGGTTGGTGTCTTAGGAGTTTCCCAGTTCTTTATAGCCTCGATCTTTGTGGGATCCACATGGATTCCATTTCCATTAACTACATGACCAAGGAACTGGACTTCCCGTAACCAGAACTCGCACTTCGAGAACTTAGCGTATAACTTCTCCTTTTTAAGCAGCTCTAAAATAGCTCTTAAGTGTTGCTCATGATCCTCTTTCGTCTTTGAGTAGATCAAAATGTCATCAATAAACACAATCACAAACTTGTCGAGGTACGGCTTACAAACTCTGTTCATCAAATCCATGAATACTGCTGGCGCGTTTGTCAAACCAAACGGCATAACCAGGAACTCGTAATGTCCATAGCGAGTCCTAAAAGCAGTCTTGGGAATACTTTCCTCTTGAATCCTCAACTGGTGATACCCTGATCGTAGATCGATCTTTGAGTAAAAACTTGAACCTTGTAATTGATCGAACAGGTCATCAATTCGCAGCAAAGGATATCTATTCTTGATTGTCAACTTGTTCAGCTCCCGGTAGTCGATACACATGCGAAAACTACCATCCTTCTTTTTAACGAAAAAAACTGAAGCTCCCCAAGGCGAGAAGCTTGGTCTGATAAATCCCTTGTCTAGCAACTCCTGAAGTTGCGTCGACAACTCCTGCATTTCTGACGGTGCAAGTCGATAGGGTGCCTTAGCCACAGGTGCGGCGCCTGGAACTGTCACACCCCGACCACGTAAAACAACGAAATGTGACGGAAACGTCGGGGAGTGTTGTAACAGAATTAATTGTTTCACAACCATGGAAATTAAAGTTACGTTTTATTTATCAATCAAGAGAGTTACATTGTCTTAAACAAGAAACAAAGAGTACATAACATAATTTAACTAGTTCTTGCTTTGTTTTAAGTCACTAAGGCACAGGTCCGCCTAAGTGTGTCTCGATCATCCTATGCAACAGCTCCTGAAAACACATGTGAAAATAGGTACGTCAGCATAAAAATGCCTGTGAGATACATAGGTTTTGTGAAAATAGGATTCATGACTTGAGTTTAAAGAAACTGTTTAATAAAAAGTAGCCATGAATCTTGTTGAATGTTCCCTTTCATAAATCATTTGAAATGTGATAAATAAACCAAATGATATATATGTATAAAAGAATAGTGTATGGTTAAGTGAATAACCATGTAAAATGAGTTTGTATAAGTTAAGTTAATTGTAAAACGATGTTTATGTGAAGATTGTATTGTATATGTAATATGTCTAAACTGAAATGGTTTAAATAACGCTACGATATGTATTACCATAAAAGCACTTATATATAGGAAGTACCAGCGGCGTATCCACCATGTTTTTATCGTATTACACGTCGCCTCGTTACTTAAATCATTTACCCAAACAACCACCAAAATGTAATGTTTAACAATTGTAAAAATGTTTATGTATGGTCAAATACGGTTCACACGGTTCCACGGTTACAAACGGTTCACATAATCAAATGGTTACAACGGTTCACTTAGTCAAATGGTTACAACGGTTCAAAATGTAATATAATGTGTTCATATGCTGGATGAGCATATGCAACAGAAATGCAATGTAAACAATGTGTCCATATGCTGAGTAAGCATATGCAACAGATATGTAATGTAAAACGATGTGCTAGCATGCTAAGTCAACATACATAGCAAATCAATGTAATGAAATCATGTACTATAAATGTACTAATGAACATAGCAAGTATATGATGTGAAAACAGGAAAGCACGAAAGTAACAAGTAGGCACATGTGTTTCACCCCAAAACGTTTGAAAAACAGTAAAAGAGGGGTCTATGTACTCACTTGAGATTTCCTAGAAGTCCTTGAGTAACAACCAAGCAATGCTAGAGATCACGGGTATCAAACGGCACCTAATATAGCTAACTACGTTAATATACCGGACCTAAATCGGAGGATTGGATAGAATGAAGGTTCGTAAACCAAACGAGTATGGAGACTCGTGTAATACGGTTTAACAAAGCCTACATACTAAAATGAAACCTAACCTAAGTGCTTACGACCCATTACGACCCGTTTAGGTAGCTTATGCTACTTTAACGCGTCGTTCGCGTGAAACGCGTTCGGAATGCCTAACTAGTCCTATGATAAGTAAAATATGCCTTAACATGTCTAATGTTGTTATCAAATCAGTTTAGATACCAAAAGTTATGTTACATATGCTTAAAATGAATTTTGGCGTTCAAAGGGCATTTTGGTAATTTACCTAAGGCATATATACTACCTATCATACAACTACTCAAACGATGTGACCATAAGGTATAACCTCGGAAGGTTATTCCCTATACAACTATGGTCACCTAATATGTTTGATCGGATCCTAATGATCGACCAAATGGGTCGGGTTCGAAAGTATAAGCGATTGTTTAGATCGCTTACCTTACGACCCTATATAAGCACTAAACTAAAAGTGACGAGCTAAGCATGTTAAAACATGCTTAACTAAGTTTAGAAAACAGGTTTGGTATCAAAACAAACTGTTTTGATACCTAAGAGTAGTTTGGTTACAAAATACGCAAGAATACACATTTTGGCCGAAACTACGACTCGTCACTGAACCTAGATAACGTGGTAATCAGTAGGTATAGCCACTAGGGACTATAACCGTCGTGATTACGCTCACGTTATGAAGTTCAAACGAACTTCGCGTTGACCATAAACTGGTCAATTCAGAAAGTCAAACATAGTTTGACTTTCGGACTCGAAAAGCGATAAAAACGCATAAAAGAACGAAGGAATACTTACAAAGGGTCCCCGTAAGCTAATCTTGATCCAAGTAGCTCAGGTATGAAGCAATGGCTTCAACTTAGAGCATTCTTAGATCGGATTTGTGGGTTTTGTAAGTAAATGGGTTAGGTATTTATAGTAAATGGACAACCGTTAGGATCGTTTCTCGTAATCCGTGATTTAATCTCATCCCTACACTTGTTGGTAACCCCATGTGTATCATATTGGCCCCCCATGATCAGGAACAAACAAGTGGAATTGAGTTTGGAGTGCATAACAGTTGTTAACAGCTGTTTAAACAATTAAATCTGATCTGGGAGGGCCTCGCAGCCCGCGTGAGTATATGCAGAACCTTACGCGGCCCGCCTGGGCTGCATAGATCAGAAACAGTTTGCAGAAATGACAGTTTTGGTCCCTGTTGATGTTTAAAGCTCATTTCGACACTTCTAAGGCCCGTCAAGCCAACTTTAAGGCCCTAAAATGATGCCTAAACATCGTGGACATGAAACATGCTCAAAAATATGACGGATGTCGGTTCGTTTGGTCGTATGATCGCGATGTTCGCTTAATTACGACGGAATGCGCATAAGCGCGAAAAACGATCCAAATTGCGTGACGAATGGATTTTTCTTATGCCAAACACTAAAATAAAAATTTTTAGTGCTTACATAAATTTTTGGATGTCCGGATGTATTCAGAATGTAAGTTATGCGCGAAAATGCAAACTTGTGCACTTTTTGACGCTTTTAGTCCCTGAATGACCCAAAAGTTTATTTTAGCGTACCAAATCCCTCAAAGCCTATTTCTAAGCTATGTAAAGGATATTTATGGTATTTTTAACTTATGGTCATGTTTCGAAATGTCTGTTACAGTTCAGATTGGCATACTTTCGCAGTTTATCAAGTTTAGTCCCTGTAAGCGAATTAACTTGATTTTGCCATACCAAGGCCTTCAAAACTTATTTCTAAGTTATGTAAAGGTTATTTAAGGTATGTTAAGCATATGTTGATGTTACGGAGTGTTCATTGCATTAAACTGGTTATATTTACGCATCAGTGCGCGTATAACCTTCCAGAAAGTGATTTAAAGTTTGAAATCGAACAAGAATTGATATGTGCAAAAGATACACATATTTATACAGATCCCAATTATGAAATACAATATTTCATTGGCTTGGTATTTGTTTGATGGTCGCAGTGACACAGGTGTCACAGGAACTAAGTCAATATGAAACTCGACTTGTCTTTGTGGCGGCAATCCTGTCAAGTCTTTTGGAAAGACTTCAGGATACTCCTTTACGACTGGAAGAACTTCTAGCTTCGGCTCAGCTGCTTCTTTATCCACGATGTGTGCCAAGAAAGCAACACATCCCTTCTTCACACATTTTCTAGCCTTCAAGCAGCTAATGATCCTTAAGGGCGAATCGCGCTTCTCTCCGTGTACCACAATCGTTTCTCCATCCGCCATTGGGATGCGAATGGTCTTCTTGTAACACCTCGAAAATTCACGTCCTATAATGTGTTGACACGTGTCATAAAGTTTGAACGTGTGAAAGAATGTTATAAAAGGACTAAAGTTGACAAACATGGAAAGTATGTGTTTATACGGATTCTAAGTGTCAACTGTGAATAAATATAATGAACATTAACCCTACACAATGTTCATACCTTCAAACGAATGAATCATGGATCATACGAAGCTAAAAGTGAGAGATTACAAACTACAGGGGTTAAATGTGTCAACATGTTAAAGATATACCTCTGAGTGACCTTTTGACAAACCCGAAGCTTTGTAAATGTAAATTATGCTCACTAGAATGCACGATTAAAATTTCATAAAGTTTCGTTATCGTATGAGAAAGTTGTGATCAAATTCGTGTGCGAGGGGTTAAAGCGTAAACATTGGAAATTAAGACTTATCGGGTAACCATAAAGTTACCCAAGGACTTAACAAAGTATGGTTATGTCTTAAGGCCCATAAAAGTCAAGTTAGAGGACTCGAAGTGCAAGAAAGCATGTTAAGATCAAGTGTAGAAGGATCAGGGATTAAAAGTGTCAAAAAGTGCATAAGTTTGCATTTTCGCGCATAACCTACGTTCTGAATACATCCGGACATCCAAAAATTTATGTAAGCATGACTACATTATATTTTAGTGTTCGCCTTAAGAAAAATCCATTCATCGCGTCATTTGGTTCGTTTTTCGCATTCGGGACCAGATTCGATGTATTAGCCGTTGTTTAATTCACAACCACACATTCTAAACTTGCTTAGTCAGCGGATAAGGATGGAATTTAAACACCTAAACACCATGACTTTGCAACACATGTATGGATGGAATTTAAACACCTAAACACCATAACTTTGCAACACATGTATGGATGGAATTTAAACACCTAAACACCATAACTTTGCAACACATGTATGGATGGAATTTAAACACCTAAACACCATAACTTTGCAACACATGTATGGATGGAATTTAAACACCTAAACACCATAACTTTGCAACACATGTACGGATGGGATTAAGGCACGTTTTCCATGAAACGATCTTAACGGTTCGGGTATTCCTATAAATACCCCATACCTCCCATTGCTAAAATCACTAGAAACTTGATTTGAGAAACTCTAAGTTGAAACATTTGTTTCATACCTGAGATTTTTGAATCGAGTTTAGCATTCGGGGACCCTTCGTAAGTATTCTTTCGTTCTTTTCCTTATTTTATTGCTTTTCGAGTCAGAAAGTCAAACTTTGTTTGACTTTCAGCGTTGACCAGTAATGGTCAATGCGAAGTTCGTTTGAACTTCGCAACGTGAGTGTAATCACGTTGGTCATAGTCCCTTGGGACTATGCCCACTGATTACCACGTTGTCTAGGGTCGTAGGGTAGGCGATCTAATAAATCGCCTATACCTTCGAACCCGACCCAGTTTGGTCGATCATTAGGATCCGACCAAATACATTAGGTAACCATAGTATGTAGGGAATAACCTTCCGAGGTTATACCCTATGGTCGCTTCGTTTGAATAGTGGTATGACAGGTAGTATATATGCCTTAGGTAAATGACCAAAATACCCCTACGGGGCTTAAATTGAGATTAAACTCGTTTTGGGCATAATGGAAGGTATCCTACTGATACCACAACATATTTAAGGCATATTAACTTAGGAAACCTGTTCGTGATCCATTCGGTTACCCGTTACGCTTATTACGCGATCGGTTAGGTTTATGTAACAAGTTTACATAAATTAGCCGAAACGGGTCAAACCTTATCGGTTTTATCTCAAAATCCAGAAGGTGTTGAGTTTACCCATATTATACAAGTCTCCAAACTTGTCGGGTCTAAATCACATTCTATTCCGGTCTTCGCTTAAACGTGCGTAAGAACCGTATATTCCCTTAAGACTAACCGGTCTAAGCTTAGGCTTAATTAAAGACCCGTTAGCATTCTAATTAATTATTATTTATACCATCATTCCAGACTAGAGCTTTCCGGTAAATTGTACCTACGCTTACTTAAGTGACTACGGCTGAGTTATTAGATTCTTGCTATTTAAGACAGGAGCTAGCTCAGGTAAATACTCTTAACTTATTTTCCCTATACGGGCTTGGGATACGGTACTATAAAAGTACCGCTTGGTCGGGTATGTAGACATTTAAATCGGATTGTGATTAATGTATTACATAACTCGTTTTATTCTGTATTATTTAATGTATGGCCCTTGGGGGTTAATGACCATGTCCCGGATATCCTTGGCATCATTTTACGAAATGGCCACGACCTAAGCACGGGGTGTAGGCATACACCTGACAGCTGCCTTATGAAAAAACTGGTAATCCACTCCGAGGTATCATCCTTGTGGGCATTATACCGGAACTGGTAATCCACTTAGAGGATGATAGCCCGTGGGCATTATACCTGTGGCGTGTCAGTTAATCTAGTCCGGCCCTACAAACCGGCCCTAACGGACGACAAATAAGTAAAACTGTATACAAGATTATATACAAATAATTTTCCCAAGTTATAAAAGGTAAATTTTGCCTCTGTGCATTTTAATCGAAGTGTCAAAAGGTTTTGTGCCTAGTGCATCTAAATCAATTTTCTTAAACTCTTTTCAAAATGAGTCGGTTGAGTGTATTTACCAGTGAAAACTGACGTATTTTCCAAAAGGGTTAAGTGACAGGTACTGAACGTAATTGGCTGGAAGCTCAGGGCGCTAATAAGGAATCTTGCAAGTTCTAGGCGTCTAAAGTCTGTTGAACAAATGATATGTTTTAAGATCCGCCTGTGGATCCTTTACTTTCCGTTGTAATACTTTGATATTACGTTATATTCGGAATGTAATAATAAATATCCTTTGCTTCCGCTGTGCATTCATATATATTGTGTTGTTTGACTATTATGTTGCCAACCACGTCACGATACTCCCCCACCGGGCCCACCGGTGACACGTGGAAAGTCGGGGTGTGACAGGTTGGTATCAGAGCCAACACTGAGTGAATTAAACACTAGTCTTTTGTGTTTAATCTCAGTTACACAATTGCACATTCTTGAGTCTAGACAAGAACATAGGAAAAATCCAAATTTGTTTCATTTTACCTTATTTGGTTCCCTTGTTATTTTTCTGATTAGCCCTTGCATGGGCAAGTCAATTGCTATAGAAGTCCCGTTTAGGGCAACCATATACTTGTTAAATTTTAAAGGAACGATTATATTTAAAGTATCATTCCTATATTATAAGATCTACCATTATAATAAAATGGCAAAAATTTAAAAAGGACAAAACCTAGCCATGTGTCACATTAAGACAGGGCCAAGATGGTAGTTCCATAATTAGATTCAGATCCTTGTTAACAATTCAATTTAGGATTGCTCTGCGTTAATTATTAAAAGAATCTTAAAGGAAAAACCTAGCCTAAATGTCACGGCATACAAGGCCAAGATGGTAGAACCTATTCAAGAGATTCAAATCCTTATTAAACATATGAAAGCATATTAACATGCTCGACAAAATGTGATATGACAAAATCACATAAGTCATTTTGGGATATACTAAATTTCCTTATTTATATAATCATCCCTTATGGATGAAGTGCCCACGGGCTATAACTAACGTCCTCTGGGACTAAAGACAGAGGTAGCCTACAACTCCCTGTCAAGAAAAGGTAATGAACTTTGATTCAAACCTTGAAGCCTCGATGCTATAAAATCAAGGCCTACAAATTAAACTTGTCTAAGTGACTAGGCCTTTTGTGCTATTATTAACTTATAATTTAGGAGTATAATAAATATCCTGAATAATTATATATTTATCAAATTAACCAATATGTGTATTAAAAACATGGTTAATAAATCGTTCAAAAAGATAAAACTGTTTAAACTTCCGTAAAAACCTTGTCCTCGTTTAATTTTTATGTAGCAATTAAAACTACATGGCGGGGTCGGAAGAAGGGAATAGTCACCCTCTGGAAAATCGCGATGATGAAAGGATTAATATAACCAGAGGAGAACTTCGTACATTGATTGACTCAGCTGTATCTAAAGCTGTGAAGGAGCAATTCCAGGAGTATAGTGAGTCATATAGTAAAGCCTCATCTGTACCCCACCCTAAATCCATCCCTAAAACTCCTCCAGAGCCTGATAACAAGCCGCCCTCAAAGAAAGATGACGATCGACATTCATCTAATGAACACAGTGTTCCATCCAAGAGAATAGTGTTCGATAATGAACCGCATACCAAATCCTGTAACTATAAGTACTTTGTTTCCTGCAAGCCCCGAGATTTTACTGGGGAAAAAGGGGCAGTTGATTGTATGATTTGGTTGGATGAAATGGACACAGTTGTCGATATCAGCGGTTGCGCTGAAAGGGATGTCGTGAAGTACGTATCCCAATCGTTCAAAGGAGAGGCACTGGCATGGTGGAAGTCTCTCATTCAAGCTGCTGGGAAGATTCCGCTCTACAGCATGTCATGGGAACAGTTTGTTATTCTCATTAAGGAGAATTACTGCCCTCAACACGAGGTTGAGGGGATTGAGTCAGATTTCTTATCTTTGGTGATGACAAACTTAGATTGTCAAGCTTACCTCACCAGTTTTAATACCCTGTCCAGACTGGTCCCTTACCTTGTAACACCAGAGCCCAAGCGAATTGCACGCTTCATTGGGGGTTTACCCCCAGAAATCAAAGCCAGTGTTAAGGCTTCAAGACCTACTACATTTAGGTCAGTAACTGACCTCTCTCTGTCCCTTACTTTAGATGCGGTCAGGCTAAGGTCGCTAAAGAAATCTGAAGAAAGTAAGAAGAAGCGTGAGGATGATAACTCACGAGGATCTGAGAAGAAACACAAGGGAAACACTGACTCTGAGAGGTCTGGGTCTGGAAAGAATGGTCAGCGGACAGAGGAAAAGCCAAGGTGCTCGACTTGCCAAAAACGCCACTTTGGAAAATGCAGAATGGAGTCCAATTCTAAATCAGGACCACCTGCATGTGGGATATGCAAGTCTAGGGAGCACAAGGCTGTTGATTGCGGGAAGATCAAAGATGCTACATGCTACAACTGCAACGAGAAAGGGCACATAAAGACCAACTGCCCTAAGTACGCGAGGAAGCCCGAGTAAGCCGAGAGAACAAACGCACGAGTTATCAGGAGGAACGCCCAAGAGATGATGCAGAATAATAATAGTATAATATGTACCTTTCGTTATCAAGCAGTTTATGTAGAAACTTATTTAATACTGGCACGTATAAATATATTATGAATGATAAAGGTTGAGAACTGTTGTTTCCACCTGATTAAGACTCCGGTCATTTAATGCCCGGTAGAAAGTGACGATGTTACGTCGAAAATGCTCCAACAAATCATATATTGATATTAATATCTATTAGAAATCACTTCTCTAATATCCTTATAGCAAACTTTTGGTTGCATACTTAAGGACTCAATATAGTGATAAAAATCGATTGGTTGCCTTAAAAATAAAGTCCATATTGTGAGTGATAAGAAGCAATTAATTATCAAGACTCCTTATGAGACAACCCTCGTAATTACACGTGTCCGTACGATTAATTAATATTAAACATAAAAAAAAAAAAAATGGTGGAACTGACCGTCCCCGGAATCGAACCCGGGTCTAGGCCGGCCGCACCCTTTCGCGCGCCCAGCCAACCGAGCTAGGTGCCTAGTTTGTGAATATTTCCATTCTAATTAAATATAAGCACATATAGTTGATATCTCTTTAATCTCTATCGATTTCGAATACCAAATGGTATGACAAAAGCGCTATATGAGGATTGGTGTATCTTAATAAATTCCATAGATTACTTCCATGCCTGATCAGTATGGAGGTTTAATGCATGGAACCACAAAGATATCCCAATGATCATATGGTACTAAAGTCAACTAATGGCATTCAAAGAAGATATCCATAATATAATTGTCCAAGTAAATATTCCCGATTAAGGAATTCGTGGACTAGTAACATAAATATGTCATTTTTCACAAGCAATGATGGATGCACTGGAGCTTGAGATATGGAAAATCTCTGTAACCTCCTTGTATGTTGGTCATCTTCTTCTAAGTTTACCCTGTTTGCCCCCTGGAGACAGGTGGAGTTAAGAGTAACATCCTACTTTGGGTTAGAGTGTTGTAAGAACTCCATGTTGATTATGGAATAACCGAAAACCTGATTAAGTAAATTTTAAGATAGAAGATTCATAGCCTAACTCAATATCTTGAGAATTCGGTATAGGAAATTTTGAAAGACGGTTCATTTTGCTAAGGCATTGTTTACCGCAACCCTAATTAGGCGACGATTAAGAATCGCCATCAGCTGCCCAAAATCGTCGAATTGTTCGACTAACTGTAAAGATTAGCTATTCCGTAAGATTAATTTGGAGCAATGGTTGGAATAATCACCTCACCTTAAGATAAGCTTTCCTATAATAACTGCCATATAAGTATCAAGGTGGCTCCTTGGAGACCTTGTATAAATGGCATGTTAAACGTTTATTGTTAGGACAATAGATTGGTAAGTCCAATTATAAGGATCTGAACGTTGCCCAGGAAACAACAAATAAGATCATATAAATCCGTACTCGATTGTAAGTTGCCATTATTAGGCAGAGAATACTTCCTTTATTTCAGTAAATCTCGGGTCGAGATTTATTTTAAGGGGGTGAGGATGTAACACCTCGAAAATTCACGTCCTATAATGTGTTGACACGTGTCATAAAGTTTGAACGTGTGAAAGAATGTTATAAAAGGACTAAAGTTGACAAACATGGAAAGTATGTGTTTATACGGATTCTAAGTGTCAACTGTGAATAAATATAATGAACATTAACCCTACACAATGTTCATACCTTCAAACGAATGAATCATGGATCATACGAAGCTAAAAGTGAGAGATTACAAACTACAGGGGTTAAATGTGTCAACATGTTAAAGATATACCTCTGAGTGACCTTTTGACAAACCCGAAGCTTTGTAAATGTAAATTATGCTCACTAGAATGCACGATTAAAATTTCATAAAGTTTCGTTATCGTATGAGAAAGTTGTGATCAAATTCGTGTGCGAGGGGTTAAAGCGTAAACATTGGAAATTAAGACTTATCGGGTAACCATAAAGTTACCCAAGGACTTAACAAAGTATGGTTATGTCTTAAGGCCCATAAAAGTCAAGTTAGAGGACTCGAAGTGCAAGAAAGCATGTTAAGATCAAGTGTAGAAGGATCAGGGATTAAAAGTGTCAAAAAGTGCATAAGTTTGCATTTTCGCGCATAACCTACGTTCTGAATACATCCGGACATCCAAAAATTTATGTAAGCATGACTACATTATATTTTAGTGTTCGCCTTAAGAAAAATCCATTCATCGCGTCATTTGGTTCGTTTTTCGCATTCGGGACCAGATTCGATGTATTAGCCGTTGTTTAATTCACAACCACACATTCTAAACTTGCTTAGTCAGCGGATAAGGATGGAATTTAAACACCTAAACACCATGACTTTGCAACACATGTATGGATGGAATTTAAACACCTAAACACCATAACTTTGCAACACATGTATGGATGGAATTTAAACACCTAAACACCATAACTTTGCAACACATGTATGGATGGAATTTAAACACCTAAACACCATAACTTTGCAACACATGTATGGATGGAATTTAAACACCTAAACACCATAACTTTGCAACACATGTACGGATGGGATTAAGGCACGTTTTCCATGAAACGATCTTAACGGTTCGGGTATTCCTATAAATACCCCATACCTCCCATTGCTAAAATCACTAGAAACTTGATTTGAGAAACTCTAAGTTGAAACATTTGTTTCATACCTGAGATTTTTGAATCGAGTTTAGCATTCGGGGACCCTTCGTAAGTATTCTTTCGTTCTTTTCCTTATTTTATTGCTTTTCGAGTCAGAAAGTCAAACTTTGTTTGACTTTCAGCGTTGACCAGTAATGGTCAATGCGAAGTTCGTTTGAACTTCGCAACGTGAGTGTAATCACGTTGGTCATAGTCCCTTGGGACTATGCCCACTGATTACCACGTTGTCTAGGGTCGTAGGGTAGGCGATCTAATAAATCGCCTATACCTTCGAACCCGACCCAGTTTGGTCGATCATTAGGATCCGACCAAATACATTAGGTAACCATAGTATGTAGGGAATAACCTTCCGAGGTTA
Organism: Helianthus tuberosus; assembly: GCA_030545235.1. Lineage (NCBI taxonomy): Eukaryota > Viridiplantae > Streptophyta > Magnoliopsida > Asterales > Asteraceae > Helianthus > Helianthus tuberosus. The sequence goes on from CM060378.1 coordinate 138,171,462, forward strand.
TACCCTATGGTCGCTTCGTTTGAATAGTGGTATGACAGGTAGTATATATGCCTTAGGTAAATGACCAAAATACCCCTACGGGGCTTAAATTGAGATTAAACTCGTTTTGGGCATAATGGAAGGTATCCTACTGATACCACAACATATTTAAGGCATATTAACTTAGGAAACCTGTTCGTGATCCATTCGGTTACCCGTTACGCTTATTACGCGATCGGTTAGGTTTATGTAACAAGTTTACATAAATTAGCCGAAACGGGTCAAACCTTATCGGTTTTATCTCAAAATCCAGAAGGTGTTGAGTTTACCCATATTATACAAGTCTCCAAACTTGTCGGGTCTAAATCACATTCTATTCCGGTCTTCGCTTAAACGTGCGTAAGAACCGTATATTCCCTTAAGACTAACCGGTCTAAGCTTAGGCTTAATTAAAGACCCGTTAGCATTCTAATTAATTATTATTTATACCATCATTCCAGACTAGAGCTTTCCGGTAAATTGTACCTACGCTTACTTAAGTGACTACGGCTGAGTTATTAGATTCTTGCTATTTAAGACAGGAGCTAGCTCAGGTAAATACTCTTAACTTATTTTCCCTATACGGGCTTGGGATACGGTACTATAAAAGTACCGCTTGGTCGGGTATGTAGACATTTAAATCGGATTGTGATTAATGTATTACATAACTCGTTTTATTCTGTATTATTTAATGTATGGCCCTTGGGGGTTAATGACCATGTCCCGGATATCCTTGGCATCATTTTACGAAATGGCCACGACCTAAGCACGGGGTGTAGGCATACACCTGACAGCTGCCTTATGAAAAAACTGGTAATCCACTCCGAGGTATCATCCTTGTGGGCATTATACCAGAACTGGTAATCCACTTAGAGGATGATAGCCCGTGGGCATTATACCTGTGGCGTGTCAGTTAATCTAGTCCGGCCCTACAAACCGGCCCTAACGGACGACAAATAAGTAAAACTGTATACAAGATTATATACAAATAATTTTCCCAAGTTATAAAAGGTAAATTTTGCCTCTGTGCATTTTAATCGAAGTGTCAAAAGGTTTTGTGCCTAGTGCATCTAAATCAATTTTCTTAAACTCTTTTCAAAATGAGTCGGTTGAGTGTATTTACCAGTGAAAACTGACGTATTTTCCAAAAGGGTTAAGTGACAGGTACTGAACGTAATTGGCTGGAAGCTCAGGGCGCTAATAAGGAATCTTGCAAGTTCTAGGCGTCTAAAGTCTGTTGAACAAATGATATGTTTTAAGATCCGCCTGTGGATCCTTTACTTTCCGTTGTAATACTTTGATATTACGTTATATTCGGAATGTAATAATAAATATCCTTTGCTTCCGCTGTGCATTCATATATATTGTGTTGTTTGACTATTATGTTGCCAACCACGTCACGATACTCCCCCACCGGGCCCACCGGTGACACGTGGAAAGTCGGGGTGTGACACTTCTAGTGACATACAATTTCGGCTTTGTTGCTTGACAACCAATCCATCCCTACTACCACATCGAAGCTTCCCAACTCGACTGGCAGTAGATCCAATGTAAACTCGTGTTCTCCCAGTTCTATAACGCATCCTCTGATGACTTCATTCGTTTCAACTAGCTTTCCATTAGCCAGTTCAATTGAGTACGGAATGTCTAATTTACTAGCAGTTAACCCAAGCATTTTCTTAAATTCTAGCTATACAAAACTATAGTCGGCACCAGTATCAAATAGCACAGATGCAAAGCGTTGATTTATAGGGAACGTACCAGTGACAACGTTAGGATCTTGGCGAGCTTCCCTTGCACCTATGTTGAAGACTCTGCCTTGTGCTTGGTTGAGTTTTGGGCATTCACGCTTGAAGTGCCCGATGTATCCGCAGTTAAAACATCCCGGTCCTCGACCATTACCATTACCACCATGAGCGTTGTTTTGGTTGTGATTCCCACCTCCAGCTTGATTTCCAACATTACCACGGTTTCCATTTCCTCCATTATTCCCTTGCGGGCGGTTTCCATTACCACCACGGTTGTTGTTACCAAAACCCCTTTGACCGCCACGGTCAGTACCAACCCAACAAGTTTCTTTCGAGTGCCCAGCTCTACCACATGCTTCACATTTTCCAGATCTGCATCGTCCCTCGTGATGCAACTGACAAGCGTTACACTTGGGCAAGGTGCCCATATACCCTTTTCCCTTTGCCTTGGCCGGTGCGCTTGTGCTGCTGGTACCCTTTTTGAAGTTCGAGAAATTCCTCTTGTTCTCGCTCGATGATTCGACGTGTGTCTCCTTCTTTTTCGGTTCAGAGATTGAAAACTTGTTCAACCGGATAGCTTCTTCAATAAGTGCCACGCTGAGATCAATGGCTTCTGTAATTGTCGGCGGCTTGGACGTTGTCACCATACTCATGATCTGGGGCGCCAACCCGCAGATGAAACGCTCCACACACTTAAATTCTGGTGTAACCATATAGGGCACCACGTGTGACAGATCGTGGAATCTTTGAACATACTCGGCGATTTTTGGGCTGTCCATTTTAAGGTTCCAGAATTCAGTTTCTAATTTCTGGATCTCGGCCCTCGAGCAGTATTTCTTCCGCATGAGCTCTTTCAGCTCAGTCCATGTCAATGCATACGCCGCCTCCTCCCCCAGGGTTTGTACTTAAAGGTTCCACCAGGATAAAGCACCATCAAGAAAAAGACCTGAGATGTAAGTAACTTGTTGTTCAGAAGCACACTTGCTCATCCTCAAAACAGAATCCGTCTTTTCCGCCCATCTGATGAAAGCAACAGCACCTCCAGTGCCGTCGAAATTTAAGGGCTTACAATCCAGAAATTGTTTGTAGGTACAGCCTGTACAGGCAATAATATTTACAGGAAGCATTAGCAATTGCACATGGAATGTCCAAATGTAATGTAATGTGTCTCAGTGACTTAAACATTACCATGTGGTGGGTTGTTGTTTCTTGAGGTACCTCCGCTGGTCTCAGCGCGGGAGGCCTCGTAATCAGCAATGGCTTGCGAAATTCTTGCTTGCAATTCTGCCTCAGTAGTAGGCAAACGTGTGTCTCGTCGTGGAGGCATCTTCTAAAAGATGATCATATGGGTCAGGTCATCGTAAGTATAGTAAGTAAGTAATATGCGTATGTAACAACATCCATCAACCTCATAACACATAACATCCCATGTTATAATATAAAACAAATAATTCAACAATGCATGTAGTGAGAACGTTGCCATTGAGCTTTCATTTAATCATGACCACAATATAGTTTTACATGTTTCACAGTACATCATACATCAAAATGAGATCACAGAGTTACATCACCCCAAAATACAAGTCAGTCTACACAAATCATATACAAAAACGTGGTCCTCCAAAAGTCTTCATATGTTGGCCCAATTGCGACTCTCTCACCAAAATAATCTACCTGCACCAAACCAAAAATATAGCTATGCTGATGGCGGAGGAGGAGGTGGTGGAGGGAAGAAAAGCAAACGGCGCAAATGCACCTAATCCTCCTCGAGGGCATGGATAACGCGCAGCAGGTAAGCAATCTGCTGCTCCGGAGTGAGGAAGCGGACATCAGAATCCGGGTGTAGTGGGAGAGGAGCTGGTGGTGTAGCAAATGGAGACTGACAGTTGTAACACCTCGAAAATCCGTGTTCAATAAAATAACGACACGTGTCATACAAGACAAAAGTGTTAGAAACCCGGATCTAGTCAAAGATGTATGGTAGGATTTAAAGTGTTGACATGTTAATTAAATACCTCTGAACGACCAAATTATAGATCCCAAGACCCTAAATCTATATTGTAAACATCTGATATACTCAAATATGGTAAATGCTAACAATAATTGATCCATATTTGCAAGAGTGGAATCCTACAAAGAAATGCACGACAAACCTTCGTTTATGGCTTTTCGTTAAAGTCCAAGACATTTGTACATCATTAAAGGTGATCTAAACTGTACAAGGCCTGTTCATGAGGGCCCCATTCTGAAAAATAGAAGCCCAAAATCCGTAATACATGGTTGCCTGTTCGAATGCTTGAAAGGTCAAATTTTTTTGCCTTCTGCAAAGGGCTTACGGACCGTAAGCCACCCCCCTTACGGTCCGTAAGGGTTGCCCAGCGACAGTAAATTTGGCTGTTGGTTGTTATGAGCTTGTAACCGACTTAAAACGATTTTCCTCTTCCATGGGCGACCCCTACATGCTTTTAGACCTTAGGGGCACTTGTAAATGATCTGGGAACAATGCTAGACTTGGTTGTCATGATAACAAGCCTTCAAATTCACTATAAAAGGCCCTTATGTTGCAACATTGTGATCACACCTTCCATCTGCATTTGTGGAGCTTCCTGGAGCATAAGAGCAGACCCAAGTCATCCCTAATCATGCATAGGACTTTGGTAAGCACCCTTGACCTTCCTTAATTGAGTTTTTACTTAGTTTTAGCTTAAAAGTCAAACCGTCGTAATTACCATTTGACTTAGCGATTAATCATTAATGGTCCAGTGATTAGTCGAATTGAAGGTAGTTATAAGTTGGTAATTATGTGGGCATCAAACCCTTAAAAGGGCACCCTCTGATTCCCGCTCTAACTAGATCAAATGTCGGGTCAAAGTTGTTTAGAAAAAGTCAACAGAAACTTAATTTGCAAATTAACATGTAATTAGCAATGTAGAAGACATGTAACCTATTTTATCACTCATATAACTTAGTAATAAGTTTAAGAACATGTCTAAACATGTTCGACCCGACAATTTTCTGTTTAGACCCGGTTCGGAACCGAAAGTCGTAAAACTTTGACCTTTGCTTTGACTTCAGTTCTGACCCAATTTAGTATGATTTGGAAATGCCTTAGAGCTTCCTTAGGACCAGGCTACATGATAGTATAACCCTCTGTGATTATACACCTTGGTTCATTAGATATACAATTAATATGCATGATTCCGTTAATTGCTTAAATGTTGACCAATATGCCCTTTTGACCATAAAATGAGAAATTTGAATATATGAAAGGACAATAATCTTTGTTACTGATTTATAAACATGTCCCTAAATTTTCACATCAGTTGGAGGTCTAGATTAGGAGTTATGCTCATTAGCGTAATTAGAACGTCTTTTAGTAATTAAACGGCGTCATTAGCATAAAGCCTATCTAAACCCAATTTTTGACACCAAACCTTTTACCCACTGATGTAATATAATGTTTTGGGATTTTTAAAGATTTTTAATTATTTTTAACCTGCTCATAACCTAAGGTTATGACCTTGATTCGGTAAATACCGATTATACCCTTTTTGGTAATAAAATGAGTTCTACATAATATTTTAACACCAATCCAATTGCTACTGATTTTAAATAATAAATAAAGTGTTTTGAACTTTATAACCTGGTCAGGAAACTCAGATTTCCTGTATAACCCGGAAATCGCTTAAAATGGCTTTTTAAGCGTATTAAACACATAGTTTATGTTTAAAACCATTTTTGTCATATAAGACTTATTACCAACTGATATGACCTGTTAAAATAAGTTATTTTACTAATGTATTCAGACCCGAATCTCAGAGTTTCATTTAATCTCTTTTATAATCTTTAAAATGACCAAAATACCCCTACGGGGCTTAAATTGAGATTTAACTCGTTGTGGGCATAATGGAAGATATCCTACTGATATCACAACATAATTAAAGTATATTGACTTAGGAAATTTGTATATGACTCTTACGGATACCCGTTACGCTTCTTACGCGTGCGGTTCGGTTTATGTAACTAGTTTGCATAAATTAGCCGAAACGGGTCAAACCTTATCATTTTTATCTCAAAATCCAGAATGTGTTTAGATTACCCATATTATACAAGTCTTCAAACTTGTCGGGTCTAAACCACATTCTATTCCGGTCTTCGCTTAATCACGCGTTCGAACCGTATCTTTCTTTAAAACTAATCGGTCTAAGTTTAGGCTTAATTAAAGACCTGTTAGGATTCTAATAGGTTATTATAAACCTTCGTTCCAGAATAGGAGGCCCGGTAAAAGCTACACGCACTTGATTATTGTGATTATTACTTTGCAAAGGTAAATACTTTTAACTTATTTTCCCTATACGGGATTGGGGTATGGTATATAAAATACCGTTTGGTCGGACATTGAATCTTTAATCGAATAGAGGTTAAATCATTGATATGCTCCGTTTTGAAATGTTTTGTTTGCTTAAAGCCTTTGGGGGGTTAATGACCATGTCCCGGATATCCTTGGCATCATCTTACGAGATGGCCACGACCTAAGCACGGGGTGTAGGCGTACACCCGTCAGTGCCAAAATAAATAAATAATGTGGTGTGTCTATTGATCTTTAACCCGGTCTACGGATCGGGCTACTGAACGCATAAGGAACATGTAATTCTTTTACAATATTATATTCAAATAATTATCCCAAGTTATAAAAGATATTGTGCCACGTGCATTCAAATCAATTTTATTAAACCTTTTCAACTGAGTCAGTTACTTGTATTTACCAGTGTAAACTGACGTATTTTCCCAAAAAGTTTAAGTGCAGGTACTACGCGAACTAGGCTGGCTTTCTCCTAGCGTCCACAATAAGTCTCGCAAGCTTGGATGTTAAAACTGTTGAAGAATGTTTCCTATTTATTTTGATCCACCTGTGGATTATTTTCAACTGTTTGTGATACTTGATATTACAATTTATTAAAGTTGAAATATATATATCTTTGCCTCCGCTGTGCATTTAAATATTGTGTCATTTGACTATAATGTTACCAACCACGTCACGATACTCCCCCACCGAGCCCACCGGTAATACGTGGAAATATCGGGGTGTGACAGGTTGGTATCAGAGCCAACATTGAGTGAATTAAACACTAGCCTTTTGTGTTTAATCTCAATGACACAATTGCACATACTCGAGTCTAGACAAGAACATATGACAAATCCAAATTTGTTTTTATTTTAACTTTGTCCTTTATATAGTTCTTGTTGTATCTTTTTTTATTAACAGGAAATATACCGCCAATCACCGCCCCTAACGATCACGAGGCCGGGCCTTCTCACCGGCGAGCTCCTTCTACTACTGCGAGTGACGATCCTCAGGGAAACAGGAGGAACCTTTTTGAGCCCGCTAGACGGTCTGTCTCACACAGTTCAACACCTCCCTATCGTCATTCTTTTGGGCCGCACTCGGAAAACGAGCCCGATAACCCACAACCTTCATATATACCTCTCCAGCGATCTCTTTCGCATAATTCCTTTGGCAACCCCACTCCTGTCTTTCAGGGCCGGTTTAACCCGGCAAACTATATACAAGAACCAGTGGGTTTTAACCCATTGGGACCGGAGGATCACTTTTCCGGCAATAACGCCATGGATATGGATGAGGACACCGACCCTATGGAGCCTGCAACCGGGACCCCCAACCATCCTATCGAGGTCTCTGATGGTTCATCCTTTCACGGATCACCCTACGGTGGTCCAGACAGTTTCCAGGCAAGGTTTAACCAGCATGAATGGTACTTCACACCTTCTCACCATTCATCACCTTACCAACAGCAACAGCAGCAGGATCCCTCTGGGGATTCACGTTTCATGGCAGTCACGCCACCGCCTCCACCACCGCCAGTTCATCAAGCACCTCCAGAACCACCAAGGCGTAGGAGGACAGGCGCGCGAATATCCGCGCGTGGAGGGGATTTTCACTTCAGCACCCCTCATCACTCAAGTGCCACTCATTATCCGCCACTACATGAAGACCCGCAAATAGGTGGGCCTTCAAACCCAGTTGCACCACAACCACCACCGATGGGTTTTGATAACCCGATTCCTGCATATACAGGTTCAACGAGGTACAATCCGTTTGAGCAGTCGGCTCACACAAACTATAATTATGCAGAAGCCGACCCGTACCTAGTGGCGGCAAACTACAATGCCCTCCACCCAGAAGGACCATATGGAGCTCCTTGGGGAGTGGGATATCCAACTCATGGATATCAAATACCTGCACGACCTTCGATTCAGCAACAGTCGCAGCCACCACGATTTTCCCCACCAGAGCATGAGGAAATTCTTCAAAGATTGGACCAAGTTGAGCAGGTAGTTCACAGAGATTGCAGGGAACGACAAAGTTTCTTCCAGGGATTGACAAGTTTAATAAAAGGGAAGAGCAAGAAGAACCATTGAATCCTTCAATTGTTGACTGTATTTTCCTTGTTTCAGTTAAACCCCTGCGCGGGCCTGTCTTGCTGTTTTGACCCCTGCGTGGGTATGTTTGTTTGTTAAGCCCCTGCGTGGGCAAGTCTTTGTTTAAACCCCTACGTGAGTATGTTGTTTGTTTAAACCCCTGCGCGGGCATGCTATCTTATTAGAAGACCCGTTTAGGGCAAGCTTGTACTCGTTCAGAACTTTGTTGTGGAATGGTTGAATTGAAACTTTCATTGTTACTATATGCATAAGCATAGAATATGAAATAAATAAATAACATTTTTGATCAATCATTATATTAGAATGATAAAATCTAAAAGAACAAGACCTAGCCTTATGTCATTTTACAGACAGGGCCAAGACGGTAGTTCCCCAATTAGATTCAGATCCATATTAACCATTTCAATATAGGATTGTTCTGCGTTGAATATTAATAAGAATCTTAAAAAGGTAAAACCTAGCTTGTAGGTCATTATAAAGACTTAGCCAATATGGTAAAACCTGTTTAAAAAGATTCAAATCCCTGTTAACATCTGAAAACGTGTTAACGCTCCTAGCAGACGTGATTCGTTAAAATCACACACGTCATTTTTATGATAGGATTCTTCGAAAGATTCCTATCTTAACCTGATGATATATAAATCATGGTTTAACTCATCAATTAAGATGATCATATATTAAACCTCCATAAGTAATGTAGTGCCTACGGGCCATACTCATTGTCATGTAAGACAAGAGACAGTAGTAGTCTACGACTCCCTGTCAAAGAAGGTTAATAAACTATGCTCAAACCTTAATGCCTTGATTCTCTAAAATCATGGCTTATGATTTAAAAATGTCCTTGTAACTAGGCCTTTTGTGCTACTAATAAAACTATTATTGTTTTTATAACTGGGATAAATTGTAATAAAAGTCCTAAATAAATACGATTAACAAATTAACCCAATATGGTCTATGTATACCATGGTTAATGAATTGCCATAAAAGACAATTCCATAATAGACTCTCAAATAAATTAATGTCAATATCTTATGTAACAGTTCAAGATATATGGCTGACTCAGACGAGATTAACAGTCTGCCAAAAAAAGAATCCTGACGCCACCAGGTTCAATGTGACTGGCGCGGAACTCCGAGCATTAATCGATAATGCTGTCACAAAAGCCTTGGATAGGCAGTATAGTGAAGCAAGCGGTACTAGGAGCAGAGCCCAATCAGTACCTCATTCCAAGCCTAAGACTCATTCTGAGGCTCACAGCAAGCCTCCCTCCTAGAAGGAAGAACAAAAGAAAGTTGATGACGATCGTCAGTCCTCAAATCTGCAAAGTGTTCCATCTCAAAAGATCGTACCGAAACAAGGGACCCAGGATAAGGGTTGCTCCTACAAATATTTTGTTTCATGCAAACCCAGGGATTTCACTGGGGAAAAAGGAGCTATAGATTGTATGACGTGGTTGGATGAGATGGACACCGTGGTTGATATTAGCGGGTGCGCTGAGAAGGATGTGGTAAAGTTTGTGTCTCAATCGTTCAAAGGTGAGGCCTTAGCCTGGTGGAGATCGTTGATTCAAGCTACTGGGAAGATTCCACTGTACAGTATGACATGGGAACAATTTGTTACCCTCATCAGGGAGAACTACTGCCCTCAGCATGAGGTTGAAAAGATTGAGTCTGATTTCCTATCATTGGTTATGAAGAACCTTGACTGCCAAGCTTACCTCACAAGCTTCAATACAATGTCAAGATTGGTTCCGTATCTGGTGACCCCGGAACCCAAACGAATAGCTCGTTTCATTGGGGGTTTAGCCCCAGAGATCAAGGCAAGTGTGAAAGCCTCTCGGCCAGCTACTTTCAGATCTGTAGCTGATATATCTTTGTCCCTCACACTGGATGCGGTCAGACAGAGATCGCTGAGGAACACGGATGCCAAGAAAAGGAAGCGTGAAGATGATAGTTCACGACGGTCAGATAAGAAGCACAGGGGAAACAATGACCACAAGAAGGGGTCTGGTTCTAAGAAGGATGGGCATCAATCTGGAGATAAGCCCAAGTGTAAGATTTGTCAGAAGCACCACTTTGGGAGGTGCAGACTTGACACAAAATCCCAATCTCAGCCGAGGCCTTGTGGGATTTGCAAATCTTCGAAACATAAAACCCTAGAGTGCAAGAAGCTGAAGGACACAATGTGCTACGGTTGCAACGAAAAAGGGCACATTAAGACAAATTGCCCAAATTCTGCAAAGAAAGCTGATGAAGGGAAGAAGACCAATGCTAGGGTCTTCAGGATGGATGCAAAGGAAGCTGTACAGGACGACAATGTGATCACATGTACCTTCCTTATAAATGATGTTTATGCGAGGGTGCTATTTGATTCAGGAGCTGATAAATCGTTTGTAGATAATAAGTTTTGCAAATTGCTGAATTTACATGTTAAAACCTTAAGTGTGAGATATGAGGTGGAGTTAGCATATGGCACCTTAGAAACCGCCTCAACCGTATTAGATGGATGTTTCATATCCATTAAGAACCACTCTTTTCCTTTGTCCCTACTTCCTTTGAAGTTAGCCGGTTTCGACATAGTTTTGGGTATGGACTGGTTATCTGTCACAACCCCCGATCCCTTATTCCCTGGAAACGGGCAGACGTGAACTCAGAGTTTGGTGGTATCAGTTTGTTTAGTCTCGCAGCGGAATTTCATCAGGACCGTAGTTAGGAAATGTTTATCAGAGTAAAACCACCATACTTGATATTAATAAATACATGGGCAAAACCCAAGTTTCTTATTACAATACATTTATAGGGACAACCCCATTTTATTGAATTTAAAACATCGTTTATTAGGTAACTTTTATAGCCACATTTTCCCAAGCCTTCAGTGCTCTCCAGCTGGCTTTTTCACTAATTGGCTGTTCACATTGTGTTACCTGTAACGTGTTTTAAAAACATTTGTCAGTCAGAAATACTGGTGAGTGAATCCCAGTTTAATCAAGAATATTTTATCAATTTAAAACAGTATTGAGAGCGATCACATTGTTTATTTCTACACAATTACTCATTCAGTATTTGCCACTCGACCGGATCTATGGCTATGGTCAAATTACCCATTGGCTAACTCGTCGTCCAATGGTAATGCACTGTCATTCAGACTTACTACTACTCGTAGTAAATTTTGTATACAAAACCCCATAATACCGGCAGTAATTGAAGAACTACAAAGACTCAATCACCGCTTAAATTTCATAGTAAAACATTTAAGGTTTGGTAAAACATTACCAAAAACATTAACAAAAAGAGGATAAACTCACATTGTTGTCTTAGGCTTTTCGTAAGGGTTTCCTGGGTATAATCTATAATTTACACAAATGTACATTGGTTAGTATCATAACCCTTTGAAATTATTAATAATACCCTCCCCGAGACGGCATTCCAACAACTACGTCGGGCAGAACCACGACAGTTGTTACGGAACCCTAAATCAATCGGGCAGCGTAACTATTATGAAACAGGGGTTATAATACTTACAACGGAGCAGAACCACGCTAATTAGGGGTATAATACTCAAAATATTATGCCTATACTTTCAGAATTCGAGATTGAGAATGAAATGTGAGCGACGGAATTCGTAAACTGATGCCTGCTATTTATACTTGTGATATCAGACTTCCAGGCGGCCCGCGTAAGGTAAGGCTAGGCCTTACGCGGCCCGCGTCAATGCGCGGTCAACATATAGCTTAGCTGGGTCATCACTAGACTTGACACGATTACGACACGTGTCGTACTCTGGTGCGATCGCGTGTTATGAGTCCGCGCGGCCCGCATGAACTAACCAAAATCTCACGCGGCCCGCATGAACTTAAAGAAGTCAGCGGAGTCCAAATCTGGTCTTAATACGGCACGCGTGAGCTTGAGGTGGGATCCTACGCGGCCCGCCTCAGCTCTAAATTCAGATTTTTTATTTTATTTTTATAAACTATAACATAATATGGGCTCTGTTCTCGCATACGAGGTGTAATATAAGACATATTGGGACAATTTATAGTATATTAAAGTGTCAAAATATTATGAGGGTATTGGTTTTACCGAGGGTTGTTACATTATCTCATAACCAGGCCCAGATTGTCTGCAATAAGAAGCAAGTGGTGATCAAGACTCCGTCTGGCGAATCACTTACCATTCAGGGTGATACCCAGTATGGACTGCCTGAGCAAGTGTCTATGCTCAAGGCCTCTAAGTGCTTGAAGAAGGGTTGTGTCATCTACATGGCACAAGTGACTATTGACGAGCCGAAGCCTAAGATTGAGGATATCCCTGTCATTTCTGAATACCCTGAAGTTTTTCCGGAAGAACTACCTGATTTACCACAAGATAGGCAAATAGAATTCAGAATTGACATCATCCCTGGAGCAGCACATGTTGCTAGAGCACCTTATAGGTTGGCACCAACGGAGATGAAGGAATTGAGGACACAACTAGATGAATTGCTAGCCAAGGGTTTCATTAGACCTAGTTCGTCTCCTTGGGGAGCACCAATCTTATTTGTCAAGAAGAAGGATGGATCGATGCGTCTGTGCATCGATTACCGTGAGCTTAATAAGGTCACTATCAAGAATAGGTATCTATTGCCCAGGATCGACGATCTGTTCGATCAGCTGCAAGGGGCAAGTTACTTCTCTAAGATTGACTTAAGGTCAGGCTATCACCAACTGAAGGTTAGAGATGAAGACATACACAAGACTGCATTTAGGACTCGTTACGGTCACTACGAGTTCCTAGTGATGCCTTTTGGGCTCACTAATGCACCTGCCGCATTCATGGACCTCATGAACCGTGTCTGCAAACCATACTTGGACAAATTTGTTATCGTCTTCATTGACGACATTCTGATTTATTCAAAGAATCAGGCCGACCATGAGAAACATCTTCGATGTATTCTTTCACTACTTCAGCAGGAGAAGCTCTACGCCAAATTCTCTAAGTGTGAATTTTGGCTTCGTGAAGTCCAATTTCTTGGACATGTGGTTAGTGAACGCGGAATCCAGGTAGATCCCGCTAAGGTTGAAGCTGTCATGAATTGGCAAGAGCCGAAGACGCCCACAGAAATTCGCAGTTTCTTGGGATTGGCAGGATACTACAGGCGCTTTATTGAAAAAATTTCAAGGATTGCTGCACCCCTGACTTCTTTAACTAGGAAGGATGTTAAGTTCAACTGGGGACCCAAGCAGCAAGAATCTTTCGATATTTTGAAGCAGAAGTTGAGCAATGCTCCTGTACTGACATTGCCTGAAGGTACCGAAGAATTCGTGGTTTACTGCGACGCATCACACACTGGCATGGGGTGTGTGCTTATGCAGAAAGGCAAGGTTATTGCCTATGCTTCACGTCAGTTAAAGGTGCACGAGAAGAATTACACCACCCATGACTTGGAGTTGGGTGCCGTTGTATTTGCGCTGAAGCTATGGAGGCACTATTTATATGGTATCAAGTGTGTGATCTATTCTGATCACAAGAGCCTCCAGCACCTGTTTAACCAAAAGGATTTGAACATGAGGCAACGACGTTGGATGGAAACCTTGAATGATTATGACTGTGAGATCAGATACCATCCTGGCAAGGCGAATGTAGTCGCCGATGCCTTGAGTCGAAAAGAAAGGGTGAAGCCCATCCGAATCAATGCCAAGAGCATTGAGATAAAGAATAGTTTGAATGAAAGATTGTTAGTTGCACAGAAGGAAGCTGTGTTGGAAGCTAACTATCCTAATGAAAAGCTAGGGGTAACTGAGGAGCAGTTATCTCTTGGCAAGGACGGAATTCTGAGATTAAATGGACGAATATGGGTTCCAGTTTATGGAGGACTACGAGATGTTATTCTCCAGGAAGCCCACAGTTCTAAATACTCCGTTCATCCTGGAGCTGACAAGATGTACCAGGATTTGAAAGCAAACTTTTGGTGGATAGGCTTGAAGAAGTCTATAGCTACCTATGTAGCTAAATGTTTGACGTGTGCGCAAGTAAAAGCTGAACATCAGAAGCCGTCAGGTTTGCTGCAACAGCCTGAACTTCCCAAGTGGAAGTGGGAAATGGTGACGATGGATTTCATCACCAAGTTACCAAAGACAAGGAAAGGAAATGATACCATATGGGTGATAGTTGATAGGTTGACTAAGTCAGCACATTTCCTACCCATTAAGGAGACCTATAGCTCCGACATGTTAGCCCAATTGTACGTAGATAAGATTGTATCTCTACATGGCGTGCCTGTGTCTATTATCTCTGACAGAGATACTAGATACACGTCACATTTTTTGAAGTGTTTCCAATAGTCTTTGGGCACGCGCTTAAATTTTAGTACGGCTTACCATCCTCAGACGGACGGCCAGAGTGAGCGTACTATACAAACTTTGGAAGACATGCTTCGTGCATGTGTGATCGACTTAGGTGGTAGTTGGGATAACCACCTGCCATTAATCGAGTTCTCGTATAACAATAGCTATCATACGAGCATCAAGGTTGCACCTTTCGAGGCCTTGTACGGTAGAAAGTGCAGAACGCCCGTTTGTTGGGCGGAAGTTGGAGATGTCCAACTGACAGGACTGGAAATAGTCTTTGAAACGACGGACAAGATTGTCCATATTCGTGACCGCCTGAAAGCTGCCAGGGATAGGCAGAAAAGCTACACAGATTTAAAGCGTAAACCTTTTAACTTCGAGGTAGGTGACAAAGTGTTGCTTAAAGTATCACCCTGGAAGGGAGTGATGCGATTTGGTAAGAAAGGCAAGTTAAGCCCGAGATACATAGGACCATTCGAGTCATCGAACGTGTCGGATCAGTTGCCTATAAGTTAAACTTACCTGAAGAGCTCAGTGGTATTCACAATGTATTCCACATCTGCAATCTGAAGAAGTGTTTCGCTGATAAATCACTAGTCATACCACATACAGATGTGCACATAGAAGAGAGCTTGAAGTTTGTTGAAAAACCTGTGTCGATCGAGGATCGACAGGTTAAGAAGCTTCGAAGGAAGCATGTGCCTATTGTAAAGGTAAAATGGGATGCCCGTAGAGGTTCCGAGTACACGTGGGAGGTTGAGTCCACAATTAAAGAAAAGTACCCTCATTTGTTTCAATAAATCTCGAGGTCGAGATTTCTTTTAAGGGGGTGAGGATGTAACACCTCGAAAATCCGTGTTCAATAAAATAACGACAGGTGTCATACAAGACAAAAGTGTTAGAAACCCGGATCTAGTAAAAAATGTATGGTAGGATTTAAAGTGTCGACATGTTAATTAAATACCTCTGAACGACCAAATTATAAATCCCAAGACCCTAAATCTATATTGTAAACATCTGATATACTCAAATTCGGTAAATGCTAACAATAATTGATCCATATTTGCAAGAGTGGAATCCTACAAAGAAATGCACGACAAACCTTCGTTTATGGCTTTTCGTTAAAGTCCAAGACATTTGTACATCATTAAAGGTGATCTAAACTGTACAAGGCCTGTTCATGAGGCCCCATTCTGAAAAATAGAAGCCCAAAATCCGTAATACATGGTTGCCTGTTCGAATGCTTGAAAGGTCAAATTTTTTTGCCTTCTGCAAAGGGCTTACGGACCGTAAGCCACCCCCTTACGGTCCGTAAGGGTTGCCCAGCGACAGTAAATTTGGCTGTTGGTTGTTATGAGCTTGTAACCGACTTAAAACGATTTTCCTCTTCCATGGGCGACCCCTACATGCTTTTAGACCTTAGGGGCACTTGTAAATGATCTGGGAACAATGCTAGACTTGGTTGTCATGATAACAAGCCTTCAAATTCACTATAAAAGGCCCTTATGTTGCAACATTGTGATCACACCTTCCATCTGCATTTGTGGAGCTTCCTGGAGCATAAGAGCAGACCCAAGTCATCCCTAATCATGCATAGGACTTTGGTAAGCACCCTTGACCTTCCTTAATTGAGTTTTTACTTAGTTTTAGCTTAAAAGTCAAACCGTCGTAATTACCATTTGACTTAGCGATTAATCATTAATGGTCCAGTGATTAGTCGAATTGAAGGTATTTATAAGTTGGTAATTATGTGGGCATCAAACCCTTAAAAGGGCACCCACTGATTCCCGCTCTAACTAGATCAAATGTCGGGTCAAAGTTGTTTAGAAAAAGTCAACAGAAACTTAATTTGCAAATTAACATGTAATTAGCAATCTAGAAGACATGTAACCTATTTTATCACTCATATAACTTAGTAATAAGTTTAAGAACATGTCTAAACATGTTCGACCCGACAATTTTCTGTTTAGACCCGGTTCGGAACCGAAAGTCGCAAAACTTTGACCTTTGCTTTGACTTCAGTTCTGACCCAATTTAGTATGATTTGGAAATGCCTTAGAGCTTCCTTAGGACTAGGCTACATGATAGTATAACCCTCTGTGATTATACACCTTGGTTCATTAGATATACAATTAATATGCATGATTCCGTTAATTGCTTAAATGTTGACCAATATGCCCTTTTGACCATAAAACGAGAAATTTGAATATATGAAAGGACAATAATCTTTGTTACTGATTTATAAACATGTCCCTAAATATTCACATCAGTTGGAGGTCTAGATTAGCAGTTATGCTCATTAGCGTAATTAGAACGCCTTTTAGTAATTAAACTGCGTCATTAGCATAAAGCCTATCTAAACCCAATTTTTGACACCAAACCTTTTACCCACTGATGTAATATAATGTTTTGGGATTTTTAAAGATTTTTAATTATTTTTAACCTGCTCATAACCTAAGGTTATGACCTTGATTCGGTAAATACCGATTATACCCTTTTTGGTTATAAAATGAGTTCTACATAATATTTTAAAACCAATCCAATTGCTACTGATTTTAAATAATAAATAAAGTATTTTGAACTTTATAACCTGGTCAGGAGACTCAGATTTCCTGTATAACCCGGAAATCGCTTAAAATGGCTTTTTAAGCGTTTTAAACACATAGTTTATGTTTAAAACCATTTTTGTCATATAAGACTTATTACCAACTGATATGACCTGTTAAAATAAGTTATTTTACTGATGTATTCAGACCTGAATCTCAGAGTTTCATTTAATCTCTTTTATAATCTTTAAAATGACCAAAATACCCCTACGGGGCTTAAATTGAGATTTAACTCGTTGTGGAGTAATGAAAGATATCCTACTGATATCACAACATAATTAAAGTATATTGACTTAGGAAATCTGTATATGACTCTTACGGATACCCGTTACGCTTCTTACGCGTGCGGTTCGGTTTATGTAACTAGTTTGCATAAATTAGCCGAAACGGGTCAAACCTTATCATTTTTATCTCAAAATCCAGAATGTGTTTAGATTACCCATATTATACAAGTCTTCAAACTTGTCGGGTCTAAACCACATTCTATTCCGGTCTTCGCTTAATCACGCGTTCGAACCGTATCTTTCTTTAAAACTAACCGGTCTAAGTTTAGGCTTAATTAAAGACCCGTTAGGATTCTAATAGGTTATTATAAACCTTCGTTCCAGAATATGAGGCCCGGTAAAAGCTACACGCACTTGCTTATTGTGATTATTACTTTGTAAAGGTAAATACTTTTAACTTATTTTCCCTATACGGGCTTGGGGTATGGTATATAAAATACCGCTTGGTCGGACATTGAATCTTTAATCGAATAGAGGTTAAATCATTGATATGCTCCATTTTGAAATGTTTTGTTTGCTTAAAGCCTTTGGGGGGTTAATGACCATGTCCCGGATATCCTTGGCATCATCTTACGAGATGGCCACGACCTAAGCACGGGGTGTAGGCGTACACCCGTCAGTGCCAAAATAAATAAATAATGTGGTGTGTCTATTGATCTTTAACCCGGTCTATGGATCGGGCTACTGAACGGATAAGGAACATGTAATTCTTTTACAAGATTATATTCAAATAATTATCCCAAGTTATAAAAGATATTGTGCCACGTGCATTCAAATCAATTTTATTAAACCTTTTCAACTGAGTCAGTTACTTGTATTTACCAGAGTAAACTGACGTATTTTCCCAAAAAGGTTAAGTGCAGGTACTACGCAAACTAGGCTGGCTTTCTCCTAGCGTCCACAATAAGTCTCGCAAGCTTGGATGTTAAAACTGTTGAACAATGTTTCCTATTTATTTTGATCCACCTGTGGATTATTTTCAACTGTTTGTGATACTTGATATTACAATTTATTAAAGTTGAAATATATCTATCTTTGCTTCCGCTGTGCATTTAAATACTGTGTTGTTTGACTATAATGTTACCAACCACGTCACGATACTCCCCCACCGGGCCCACCGGTAATACGTGGAAATATCGGGGTGTGACAGCAATGACAAGGGGGAGGACGCGGAGTCCTCTCCAGCTCCTGGACTCGTCGGCTCAACGCATCCTGCTGTAACTGCAAGGATATAAGTATGTCATCTGTGGTATATCCAACATGATAAGGATGGTATGGGTCCGACAAAGGCATGACATTGGGCGAAGACCACAGAAATGGCTCGCCTGAGGGTGCTAACGAAGGAAAAGCCGCGTGTGCAGCAGGTGCAAAAGGTGATGTAGTGCGAGGAAGCTGAGACATGAATGGAACAGCTGACGACATAGGCGGGACAAAAGTAGGCTGCTGTCTCGAAGATCCCTCCCCAGGACGAGGTGGAGGAATGTCCTGGAGAAAAGTGATAGGAAGGTCGGTGCGATGGATATCTGACACATGGGGAAAATGAGGGGTAACATCAATCGGTGTAGAGATGGGTGCATGAGGGGGAGTGACTGGTCTAACATGTGGGGGATAATCGTCATCATCGACCCACCCATTGTGGGTGTCAGCATATCTAGGGTCGATGTGGGCGGCAAACGGTGCATGGTCATCAAACACAAGGACTGGATCACGTAATATCGATGCAATATCAGGTATCTCAGCAAAGATAGAGTCATGGTCTGGCGATGGGACAGGGTCAGCTGGGGCTAGATCTAGATCAGCGGGTACAACAGGGGGCTGATCAATAGGAGCAACAGGAGCCTCTAGGGGCTGATCATCGTGCATAAGCCCAATCTCGTGATCTGGGTCGAAGTCGTGAGGTGGAATAGGTGCCTCGAATGGCTGCTCATCAGGAGCATAGTCTATCTCATGCTCGGCGTCATCAGCAAGGTCAAACTCATGATCGGGGTCATCAGCAAGGTCAAAATCATGATCGGGGTCATCAGCAAGGTCAAAATCATGATCGGGGTCATCAGCAAGGTCAAAATCATGATCGGGGTCATCAGCAAGGTCAAAATCAGGGTCCTGATCGGATGCGGCTGACATGGCCATATCGGAATCTGAGTCGGTGGGGTATCGCTGTAACCCCAGCGCATACAGAGTAGAAGATGATACTGACTCAAAAGAGTCTGGACCAGAAGAATCAGAAGGAACCTCCATAACCGGAATCTCAATGACAGGAATAACGACATCATCATCAAATGGCAGATCCCCAACAGGAACTGCAGCAAGGGGAGCGGGAGCAGGGATCTCAGCAAGAGGTAGATCCCCGACTAGAATACCATCAGCGAGCTGAACATCGTCTCCGACATCCGGCAAAGCAAAAGGCTGGAAATCGTCATCGTCCGTACTAGTGGTATCCGATGTATAGACCTCATCCTCAGAGACAATCTCGTCGTCCGACACAATCGCCATAGGATCCAATGTGTCTGACACTCTGGTATCAGAAGATGATGGCATGGTGTCTGTAACACAGCCACACATATGCACATATATCAACATGTAATCAAATAAGCATGTAAGTCACAATAATGTACGCAAGTAATCATCCTAGTCTTCCCCAGACTATCCCACCCAGTCTCTCAGACTAAATTCCCTAGTCTCTCAGACTAACTCCCTGGCCTCTAAGACCAACTCCCTGGTCTCTAAGACCAACTCCCTGGTCTCTAAGACCAACTTTCCAAGTCTCTAAGACTAAATCCCTGGTCTCTAAGACCAACCTCCCAGTCTCTAAGACTAAATCCCTGGTCTCTAAGACCAACCTCCCAGTCTCTAAGACTAAATCCTCCCTCAGTCTCTAAGACTGATCCTCCCTCAGTCTCTAAGACTGATCCTACCTCAGTCTCTAAGACTGAAATATAAATTTTGAAATGTGTATTGGTGCCTTTTTGTTTGTAAAAATGTTTGTTCCCAGGATCTGGACGTTTAGTGTATGCAATATAAAAATGTTTGAAAACATTTTCGTGAGAGCCCTGATGATCATAGTCTAGACTCGAGAAAGAATCCTAGTTTGCTATGATCGAGGCTCTGATACCAAGCTGTCACACCCTGGCTTTTGCGGAAGCGTGGGTTTATTTGGTGTGACTTCTTAATACCATAGCAACAATCATAACAATGCTATATGATAAAAACACAAGACGTTCATCCATTCATTAAGTTTAAAAATACCACAACATCATTGTTTGAAAATGTCGACACTTAGAATAAGTTACAAACCATATTTGTCTACGACGTGTTCATGAGACACAGCAAAAGACTTTAAATAAAGCGTGGTTTAAAGACATGTAACCCGTCCAGGTAAGGGTTACACCTCCTAAGCCTACTACCCTGGATGACATCTTTTATTCAACGCAGCTAAACACATGCATACCCCGCCAGATTCGCTAGTTCCCTGAAATACATGTAGTTTGAAAAATCAACAAAAAGTTGAGCGAGTTCATGTGTATGTGAGTATGTATAAACCTTTGTATTCAATGTATGTATGTATGTATGTCCCGGTATGATTGCAAACAAGGAAAAGATCACCAATGGTTTGCAAGGCCACTAATATGTGTGACGGTGTAGGAAGACTCAAACCTAGCAAAGTTGTACCGGGCTCCCGGCTGGAAGACATAGTTCACCTCTATGGGCCGCCCCGGCCTCATGGGTGTGGGCTCGCTACACCCAAATAGATCTATCACTCATGCCCCTCGGTCCTGATACGAGGATTAATGGTCCCAAGTATCCGCCTACCCTATCACATGATCTATGGTTCTTTCCTAGGCTAATCATACCAATAGTATTGTAAGTATCCCTTTGTAACATGTGTTTCACCCCCGAAGTAAGTAAACAAAACAGTTTAAGGAAAAGGGGGACATGAACTCCCAGTATTGCGTCTTCAGTATGTGTAACCCAAGTCTCCTCAGCAAACACGACTACCTACAGTGTACTAACGTCTATTAGACGAACAGGCAGTGCCTTCGCTTAGTATGAAGGTTTTTGAGTTACGTTACTTTGATATTATTCGAAGTTATAACTTTTGGTTAAAACAATGATAATTATTTTAACTTAAGTTTTGTTTTTAGGGTTTTGGAATAATAGTTAGGCAACTATTTCGTATCCATACTTCTCAAGTATTTTATATGCGTATTTCCTTCCCAAGGATGGGGGTATTTATACATGTACATTTGTAGTTTCGAAAAATATATTTTAAGTCCCACTTAGGAAAATATATTTAACTTATTTGTCCAAAAATAACGTATTCCCAAAATATATGTATTTTTCCCAAAATAATATATTTTACTTCTTTAGCTTCCAAAATAATATTTTACCAAAAATATATGTGTAAGAGTATTTTGCGGAATATTTCGTAAGTTACGTTTTCGCGTTTGGTTTTACAATACCAAGTGTGTAACTTAAATATTTGTTCCGTGGGGTTTTTGGTATTATTTTGGAGTTGTAATTTCCAGTTAACTTGTAAGTTATATAGCTATATTACCCTAAAATAATATAGCTAGTTCACAAAATATACAATTTTTCACACAAGTGTATTAGTATAAAATATATATTCTAAATATATATTTATTCATTTTTATTTACCAAAACCAACCTCCGATACTTTGTATTTTTGTAACAAAACCTACGGCGAAATTTATTCTGAAAAATAAAGTTAAAAATATATTTGTAAACACTTGTTAGAAAAATATTTTCTAAGTGTTGGATTTTTAGAAAATTTCGCCAGAGTTTTCTTTGTAAACGGAGATGTCCATGCTTATTAGCATATCATTTTCTTTTCGGAAATCATTCAATCAATCAACAACAAGTTACTAAACAATATTACACTAGTCAAGTGCAAAAACAAAGCACTTTTTATGACAACATGAACTTGGTTTTTCATAAAAACGCGTAGTAACTTTGTAGGGTGTTTAGTGGGTTTAGTTACCCTCCAAAATGTGTTTACTTTTGTTAAAAACTCATTTTCGGGATTTTAGATGTTCACAACTTGTGAACACATTTTGCAAAAATACTTGTTTACAACATTTTCTTGCTTCACTAGTATTCTCATACTTATTTCTTTCCAAAAATAGTGTAAGACTCATGACCTTTCAAAAGTCGTCTTTTTAACTTAGTGTATTTAGGAAAAACCGTTTGTAAACCTCGGATCCATACGATCATCAACTCACTTAGTGCACTTATTTTTCAAGAATCATTTTGTTGCCAAGTTTATGTTGAAACATGGAGGTGATTCTTTTGTGTAAATCACTAATCACCTCCTAACTTGTTAACTTAAGTTTTTAATCTTACTTTAACAAGTTCAACCATGATGTTTAACATCATATCACTAATAATCATCAAGCAAGCAACAAGAAATCAACTACATAACAAAACAACTCTATTTCATCAAGATTTCATCTTATTTCATCATCATGTTAGCTTTATGTTCAAGACTTTTGTTTATGATCTTTTAGTGTACTTAAGTTTTCATCATAAAATAACTATTAACCACCATAAACATGAAGTAAATGAGGATCAACGAAGCTTACTACTAGCTTTTAAGCTAGGGAAGATCAAGCTTGAAAATGGAGAGGATAATAGCAAACTAGAGAGGTCCTTGATGATCCGTGAGCTCCACACTTCGTGATTCACCTTGATACACCTTGTAGTGACCTTGGAAAGCTTGAACAAAAATAAAAAATGGTGGTGGTGACAAGAGGGGTTTCGGCCGAAGGTTATGGAGGGAGAGAGAGATGAAGTTGTTTTGTGTTGATGAAGATGATTAAGTGCTCTAGGTCTTATATCCTCCAAACTCTATTAACCAATGGATATTATGTCCATGGTAGTACAAACAAGATCATAACACAATCCCAAGGAAAGATTATATGGGATTATGGGAAGATTTGTTAGATCTTTGGTGTGGGGTCCCATGGGGACGGTTACAACATAGGGGGTAAGATGTAAAATGTTGTGGTAAGTAGGTTAATTAGTAGGGTGTTAGATGTAAACTCTAATGTTTAGTGTGGTACATGCTTTATGTAGTGTGTTTAAGTGTTCGGGAACCAAGACTAGCTCAGAAAAAGTGTAACAATGTTTTTAATAATATTTTTGTGTTCCGGGTAATGTCCGGTTGTTCGGTTAGATATCGTTCCGTTAAAGTGCTAAGTTGTATCGTAAAGTGTCATTTATGTAACTTTTAGTGACACTTTTAATTCCCGACACTTAGGAAAGCATACATGACCATTTTGCCATATTTTTGCAAGTGACTAGCATGTTTAAATGCTGAATTTTGTTAACAAATGCAGAATTTTGCATTTTAAGTGGGTTTTAGGCACTTTCCGGCACCTAAACTATCACCTAGTGACGCAGTTTTATGGTCCTTACTTCCCTACACTCCATACTAGTGTAGTACCTTGTCTCTGGCTCATACCGGGCATCAATATATAGTCTGTCTATGTGCTGGTATTGTCAGCATGTTTCTGAGTTATCCGCTCACTGTGCTAACTGTGCTTTGTGCATCAAGTTTGTCACTAAGGGTTGTATGTAATAAATGGAGTGACAATATGAAATGTGATGCATATGTATGTATGTGACAGAAATCAGAAAGCAGTTCAATCATCAGTTGTAATTAAGCACAGTCATTAATCACAAATTTAATATTAATTAATTGTACGGATACCTGTAATTGTGAGGGTTGTCACAAGATGTGCTGAAAATTTAATCATTAATAAAATTGTAACATAACAACAATTTTTTTATGTCTTTAATATGAGTTAATTTCAAACAAATCTAACATCTACAACCACACAAGTTCAAACAAATCAAAATCGCATCAAGAGTATGAGACAAATCTTAACCAAACACATAAAGGTCACAACAAACCTGGTAAAAGAATGGCAGCATCATGGTCGAATCCTTTAGATCCGTAATCTAATTGGATTGCAAGTTGCGATAAATAAACAAAAAACTAAAAAAATGTGTACTTTGAAAGAGGCGATTAACAATGTGAAACAATAAAAACCTAAAATAGTTGAAACATACCTCTTGCGAATAAGAAACCGGGATAAAAGGAAACAATGAATGATTGAGGGTTCCAATACAAAGAGGTCAAAACCTGATCTATGAACAAAGGAATGCTAAATACAAATCTTACAAATCATATATAAAAACAGAAATAAGAACACTTCACTTACCTTGAAGAGAATCAGGCGAAGACGATTGTGGCAGCGTCGTCGATTAAATAAGTAGAAATCAAATTAAATGCAGCCACCATTTTCCCTTCCTGAATTACATGCTTAACATGATGGAATGAGAGAAGTGATGCATGAATGGTAGAGAATCAGCATAGTGAATGCGTATAAGCGTATTAGGGTTTTGGTGAAAGAATGACGGCGTAAACATTAAGGGTGATCTAATATTTGTAACAGGGTCGGGTTTCTTTTGGGCACGTGCTGACCCATATAAGTATTTGGGCATTGAGTGGGGAAAAAGAAAAGAAAGTCCCCTCATTGAATGACATATGTCCCAAAGCAGGGTTTTTTTATTATATAGTATAAATGGCGTTCTTTTTAAATGTTGATGCAATGTGTGATAAATAATGAGGTTAAACCAATTATAACAGTACGCCTAACATTACAAAGGTAAAACTAAAGGGTGATCTAATATTTGTAACAGGGTCGGGTTTTGGGCATTGAGTGGGGAAAAAAGAAAAGAAAGTCCTCTCATTGAATGACATATGTCCCAAAGCAGGTTTATTTTATTATATAGTATAGATGGTGTTCTTTCTAAATGTTGATGCAATGTGTGATAAATAATGAGTTTAAACTAATTATAACAGTACGCTTAACATTACAAAGGTAAAACTAAGTTGTCTAATTTGACATTTGAAAGATTTGTGCGACTATAATGGTGAGTCCAAACCATTATAGCGATGCGTCTAAAAACACTTATATTTTGATAGAAGCATATGCCTCGGACCTAGAACAATAATACAATTACTAAGCATATATCAAACGGGAACCTTTGATTCCTAATTTACCATAATTTCAAGGGAAATTGACCTGTAATAATCTCACCTAGACCTTATTTGCCATTAATAATCACACCTCAGAATATTCCCCCCATCAGTCCCACCTTTCACATATTTTTCCTACAATGGTCCTCCGTTAAAAAAACTTAACGGAGTTAAGCTTTTTTTCGAATTACAAACAGCTTTATTAGGGCTTTTGATTAGAACGACGATACGAGTCCATTAATGTAAAACTTGCCTCGAAACGGTGCTCCAAACGATGAAAACGGCGCTTCAATTCGGGTGTTTAAATTTCCAATTAACCAAAATCAAGTCACTTTGAGCACCATTTCGAAGTAAGTTTTACATCAATGGACTCGTATCATCGTTCTGATCAAAAGCCCTAAAAAATCTGTTTGTAATTTGGAAAAAATGTTAACTCTGTTAAGTTTTTTTAACGGGGGACCATTGTAGGAAAAATAGGTGAAATGTGTGACTAGTGGGGGAAATATTATGAGGTGGGATTATTAATGGCCAATAAGGTCTAGGTGAGATTATTAGAGGTCAATTCCCCTAATTTCAATTACCGAACTTCAAAGTATATATATCTACTCATGATACTTGGGATATAATTTTATGATTATATAAAAAAACAAACGTTTATCCTTATCTAAATATTTGTTTAAAATTATATATAGGAAAACAAATATTTATTCTTATCTAATTTTTTGTTTGAAAGTATTATTATTATTGTTGTTGTTATTATTATTATTATTATTATTTAATATAAGAGATAAATATAAAAATAAAAATAAAGTGAGAAAAAACACGAGGAACTGACACGTGTTAAAAAAAATTATTTATTAGCATGGAAAGATATGATATTTATATTTAGGTGTTATTACTTTAAAAATGAATAACATTTAAATGTATTAAATACATAAAAAATAGTGTGAGATGATATAATCGGGTGGTTCCACTGATGGCACGATAATACTCTAGTGATCTATCAGTGATCCAAATTTATCGTTAAAAGATACTTTGATGGTATCACGTTTAATTTATTCTATCTCATTAGTTATAAAAAAAAATAGAAAATAAATATATATTAGCTTAACCAGAAATTTTGTTTTAAATTATATTTCATTTACTGACTTTTGTTTTAGACTAAGTTTAACACTAAAAATACACATCTTCAACTAGCCACTCGAGTCGAGTAAATACCAACTTGCATTCAAGCTATTGAGAATATAAGTCGAGCTAGCTAGACTTGTTATTTCCAACCGAGTAAAAAACTGAGCTAATCTTCGGTTTGTCTCCAACTCGATTACCAAGTTAATAAAAATATAAATTTATACAAACTTCAAATAATATAATACCAAACTATCAATATTATGGAAATAAAATAATCATACAAGACAGAGGGAGCTATTCTATCCTATTCAATTTAAGTTTTTATACAATTGAGCTATCTTTAATTTGAACTCAACTCAAATATTTAATTCTTAATAAGTTAATCTATACGATCGGACAAACTCATGTCTTATTTAAACAATATATCTAATTAAGGAGCAAACTTCACACTTAATATAATGAGTAAATTATTCTTTGAGTCTCTGGGTTTTAGTGGTTTTAACCACTTGAGTAAAAAATCAAAAAGTTTAACGTCCTAAGTCCCTAGTCATTTATTTTATAACGTTTTGAGTCCAATTTTGTTCATTTTATAACGGTTTGAGTCCAGTTTTGTTAAAAAAATTTGGATTTAAAAGGTTAAAATTTGGACTCAAAAAGATTCAAATGGTTATATAAAAAAAAGTGTCTAGGGTCTCATGGCGTTAAACATTTTGATATTGGACTCAAATGGTTAAAATCACTAAAACAAAAGAACTCAAAAAGTAATTTACTCTAATATAGTAGTTAACTTATAGAGTTAGGGTATACGGGGCACTCTCGGTGACCCCATGCGGTGACCCAAGTCCCCGAGCGGGAACACCGCCGCCATCAACGCGGGGACCGAATTCGGTGAATGGGATCGGTGTGTGTTCACCGCTTGAGAGAGAGGAGAGAGAGAGGGGGTGATTGGTTGTTAATGTGGGTCCACCCTTTTTCCACCAATCATAATTTTTCCTTCTTTTTTATAAAAAAATAATTGTGTGAGTAGAGTGCCGCCATCAAATTGAGGGTGTGAGGGGAGTTAAGAGGGGAGTTGACGTGGCGCGTGCTGATTGGCCGTGCGTAAGAGAGGGGACTCCCCTTAGAGAGGAGTGCCCCTCTCACCCTTATAGAGCTAACTTTACACTTAGTATAATAGTTAACTTATATTTTTGAAATAGATGATTAAAAAGAGGTAGAAAAAAATATTCGTAAAGGAAGTGGTGCCTTGGTGGTCACATGGATGGTATAGCTGGCGGAACTTGCTAGCTGTGGGAATAAGACATGGGCAAGTGGGTGGGGAGGGTATGACATGACCTTCGAACAAGTGTTTCCTCAATTATGATCATGGTCATATCAAGTAAAGCTCGATCATAGTACCGGGCCCGTCTTAAAAGGCTCGGTCCCAGCCCTAACTATACCAATCCTATCCTAGAAACATTTGAGACTAGATTCGATATGAAGACGAGTCTGAGAGTAGACATGTCTAGCCCGGTATGATTCTTGGTCCGCTTAAAACTTTGTTTAGATTATAAGTTGTGATGAACGTGAAATATTAAAAAAAAAGTGTGTCACGTCACGTAGGCGGCGGAGTGTTTCACATTTCTCATTGATAACTTTTGTTGTTGAGAGGTGAAACGTGAAATATAGTGGTGGGTTAAGATGACTCTAAATATTTGGGTTATATATTTGTTGTTACAACAGATATAAGACCAAGGAAAGTAACGAGACCTACGAGGTAAAAGGGTTCAGGGGTTTCAATTAGTCTGACGCAGATCGTGGGGTCCCCCCACATTTGTAATATGTGGAGTTGGATCGAGTTGTTATTGTTGTTTTGAACTCTGGATTGAAAGATCTTCAACCCAAAATGTTTATGCTTAATTGTCGTTTATTATTTTTGGTGAAGAATGGATCAAGCAAGGAGCAAGATCTAGAGATAGAGAGAGGAATTTGGTGTGTGTGTGTTTGAGTAAAGGGATCTGTCATTTATAGAAGAATGGATCTTCCATAAGAAGAAGCACTCGACTCTTTTGCCCTTTTTGGTTAATGAAAGACTTTTGATCTGCGGATAATAGAGTTCACTCTCCCATATGCGCCTGTTGCTGCTGGATTAGAGAGTCCACACGTAAAGTACGATGTGACTGGACACTGTCTCGTTCCTTTTGCTGCTTGCGGCAGCTATTTTACTTTAGAACTTTTTGGGCTTTCAACCTTTTAAGCTATTTTGCACTCTAATCAGTTTATTAAGCTTTGAGCTACCCACGTTGTCACACCCCAACCGATGGCGGAAACATCGGAGTGAGACGAACGAGATTGCTCAAAGACTTCATAACATTATGTGACAATAATTTAATTCAAAACCAAATTTCATTTCATTTCATAACATAAATCGTCAATTACATCATGAAAAATCAAAGTACAACATTGGAAAGCAAAATACGACAAGTCCAACAAAATAAAGTAAACAAATCTAGTAATTTAAAGATGAGTTTCTAGTGTCGTCCCTACTAGATT
The DNA here is from genome assembly GCA_030545235.1 of Helianthus tuberosus. Lineage (NCBI taxonomy): Eukaryota > Viridiplantae > Streptophyta > Magnoliopsida > Asterales > Asteraceae > Helianthus > Helianthus tuberosus. The sequence goes on from CM060378.1 coordinate 138,200,630, forward strand.
TCATCATAATCAACATCATCAACCTACAGCATGTTAAAAGTATAGTTCAACACAAAAAACATTGGCGAGTACACAAGTTTAAGTATATAGCATAAGTATAAAAAAAAGTTTAAACGAATCCACATGGCAAACTATGTTATTCAAGATTAACGTAAATATAGCATGTGATAAACAAGTCAAACCCAAGTTCACGCAAGTAAAAGATTCTTAACATAACCCAGCGTTCACAGGCGGTGCGTTACTCCTATAGCGTTATACATGTTAAGATAGGCTTGATCGAAGTTAATGACAAGTTCAATCATAAAACGAACTAACCTAGATAGACGTATCAAGTATAACGTATGCATGCATGTATTGGATTTTTTGTGCATAAAGAATAAGTTTAAGTGTTGTGATTGTAATAACTAACATGTTGCGCCCAAAAATTTGTAAAACGAAAATGGGTCAAGTGTACTCACGGTTTTGCAAGCTTCAAACTTGGTAATCCCGTGAAGAGTTGTTTGTTGAGGTTGAAATCACCAAGTCACCCTACATGGGGAAACAAGTTGTGTAAGTTTATGGAGTTGGAATGGAAGATTCGGACTTGGAATTTAAAGTATCAAAGTATGTATACGAAAATAATATCTAGTCTAAGAGCTTGTTTATGACACTATAGTAAGTGGTTTCATGGGTCCCAAATTGCCCATTAGAATCATAATAAGTATCCTAGAACTTTAGATATATTAGCCTAGGTTTATGACGAATAATCATAACTTGATTATCATCACAAATTCAGCCATGTTTTATATAGTTTATATACTTATATATTTATAATAGTAATAATAGCCTAAACTAAGTCCAATCAAGAATATCATGTAGTATCATGTATTGTCAAGCATGGAGGTTGAAACCTCATTATATGATTCACCACTACACAAACCATCACGAAGATGGTTCGGAGGGTCATGAATAACAAGAAAGTAAATCTATTCTAGCAAGTCACAAAAGCGTTCACAAGGTTCAAATGAAGGAGTGGAACTTAGTTTGGAAAGCCAAAGCTTCCATTTGTTCACACTTCACAAGTCACAAGTTCATCATATGGAAGATGATGACTTGTGCTTGTTTTCATCATTGATTTGTCATGTATAAACAAAAATAAAGTGAGTGTTTGAACTCATAACTTTGATGGTAATCACCTTAATACAAACCCATAATCATAGACTTGACTGTGAGCTTGATGGGCATAAGATTCCATCAAGTTATTAACATAAGAATGAACATATATACAGGAACATATAACAAAACAGAAAGTTTAAGGCACTTTGGACCTCAAATATGGTGAGGTTTCACCTTAGATTACCCAAGTAATCTTGTGAAAACCTTCCTAGAGGTTATCCAAGTGCCAAGAAAGAAGAAATGAGTATAAAATAGTAGTAGAAGTGAGTTAGAACTCACTTAGGATCACTTGAACTTTCTGTCCAAATTCTGGAAATTAGATGATATTTGGGAGTATTTTTTAGAGTGATTAGTGTTTGTAAAGTGGTAAAAGAGTGTGGAAGAGGTTGGTTTTATAGTTGAGGTTTAGGGTTTTGAGTTAGTTGAGTTTTTAATGCATTTAGGTGGAAGTTGCAACCAAAACAAACACACAAGTGACCAATCCATGAGCTGATTCTAACTTTCTGCGGATTATCGACCCTGGCGGGCCGCGACAGAGAAACGGGGTGGCGGTCGCGAGGCGCGACGGCCTCCGTCCATGGAACTTTGTTGATTTTTGATGATTTTAGTCCCTTAACTTAGGTATAATGCATGTTACGAGGTGTTTTAAGTATCAAATCATATAATTAGGCATAATACAAACATATTAATCATGATTAAGCATTTGTAAGTGTCCAATGATGTATAAACACGAGCGAAAAAACGTCTAAGTTATGCATGTATGACATGTATTTGCAAGTTTATCACACATTTACAAGAATCACGAATAAGATGCATAATGAATTAAAACGTATAAGCGTGCACGAATAAGTAAAGTATAATTTGTATGAAATAATGAATTTTTATTACGATCAAAGTCTCGGATTTACAATGATACAACGAAATACGATTACAAGAGGAACAAGCTTCCAAAAATATAATACAAGACAAGCTTTCTAATTAAGGAAAGTTACGAAAAACAGGGCGTTACACACGTCATCAATATTATTAAATATTAAAGAAAATCACACAATTTATGCCCCCATGCCCGCACCCTTTTTGGCGTCCATGTGTTGCAGTATTTGCGCCCCCAAGTGCCAACGTGGTTAGCCCATCGTGTTTCGCTTGTTTACATATTTTATATATGTGCAAATCATGTGTATATTATATTACGGTATTACCTACACTGATGGGGTATGGTGTTGGACCCGACCCGAACGATCGAACATTTCCGTTACTTATCACGTTTTATATTAATATTTATTATTATTGCTTACTAACCCAACCACGAGGCCCAACGCGATGTAGTTTACACTACAATAGGCTGGGAACTAACCCATTAACTCTAACCACCTTCATAATCCATCTCCACCGTCGAATCATGCTGAAATTAAATTTCAGCCTCTTAAACTCCCATTTTTAACTGCTATCTCAACAGTTATCAGCAGCTTCTTCTGCCTTCAACCCACATCTACATCTTCAACCCACGTCTACTGGCAGTTATTGATGAGATTCATTCGGTTATCTATAAACTCCCCACTCCTCCTGTAACACCCGTTCTTATAATTCAAGGTTTAACGTATATTTTACGAGAAACAATCAGGTAATTAAGATTACATAAACATCGGAAATACGGGTTTATTAAAAACTTTTACAATCATAAGTCATTCAACAAAACGTGAACGAATTCGTCGTTTAAAATTTTACAACGTAACCAAGTGCGGAAGCATGAGTCTTTATTGTGTTCGGTTCTTCGTTGAGCTTGATCGTCTTTCGGCATCTAAAATGTACCTACATTTCATAAACATGAAATGTTTTAGTCATATGGGGATTAAAATGTGTCTAAACAAATCCGGTAAAGATAATGGAAGGAAAAAGAATCCCATCGTTAACTCTTGATCTCAAAACAAAGATTTCTAACTGGCCTCCACCGTAACTTACGGTGGCACCGTAAGTTACGGTGGCCCCTGGTGTGACATGCCCCTACCGTAAAACAGTAGGGAACTACCGTAAAGCTTTCAGCTCCACCGTAAATTACGGTGGCACCGTAAATTACGGTGGCCCCTGCATTCAGCCTTTCCATTTTTTTTAACGTTTATTGACACGAAAACTTTCGTATCTTTCAATCCGCTTATCCGTTTGACCTACCGTTTCTTTCTACGTGTTTGTAATTTGATCCCCCATCAAATGGAGTTAAAATCCAACATCCGGATTAACAAAATTTAAGACTTTTAAGTCTTCGGCTTATTACCCTTTTTACCAAATTTTGACCCGTTCGTGATTTCATCTAACATACTTGTTTGTGGCCCTTGTTTCTTTTGTAAACAAATTATTATGATTATTTCCTATTGCACAAGGTTCAAATCACGAGTTATTACACATTCTTAACCCGTTTCGCTAATACATCTATTTTGACCCGTTAAGGGTATTTAAGCACTTTCGAGCCTAAAATCGCATTCGATTGCTTCTAGCATTCCATCATCACATTTCTTATCCTACAATCTCCCACCACAACTATATTTATGGTGGGTTTAATGTGGTGATCTATAAAAACGAAATTTTACCTCTCGAATCTTTATTTTATGGCAAAAACTCAAATAGTGTCATATGACTAATAAAATACCTCTTTCAGCTTCTATACTTATTCTAAGTATTTATCTAATCATAAAACTCGTTTTCAAACAACCTTTGAAGGTTGTTTGTTCGAATTAGCTAACAAGGGCGTTTTGGTCCTTTTTAGTCTTTCAATTACGACAAGGTATTTTGAGAGCATGTTTGACCCATAATTCTTCTTTTGTGTTATGATCTTGTTCGAAAAGTCATTATGTTTTTCGAAACGCCACGACCCTCTTTTAAAACATTCGGTTTACCCATTTAAGTAACCCATTGTCTATCTAAGACTTCATTTAATACTCATTGAACCTTACGTTCTGAATGTATAATTACTCTATTACACATACCTGGCTCGGGTCAATGTATTGACCTGTTTTAATGCCTTGCTATAATATTCGCTAAATAATAGCGATGCAAATATAATTTCTACATTTATTCCTGAAATCATATAACTCGACAAGAATCATTAGTCGCTATTATCAAAAGTTGGTATCTTCACCCTTTGACCCGTTTGGTCTAAATGACCGATTATATTGGCGAGATGACATGTGTTTTCATCTCGACTATATGACTCGCTCCGATTTACATTGTGCGGTCGTTTTACTTATAATTCATTTCTTAACGCTTTTTGGCCTATTAAGGCTTACTTCATAAGTGTCTTTTAAAACCAATAGTTACGGTTGACACATGACCAATTTACCGTTTTACCCTTATTGTTTGTTTTGGTTTACCCTATAAGGTAACCATTCAAAAGTTCATTTTCCATTTGTCATAAAATGATCGAATTACCGATTTAACTCCTTTTAAACCATCAACATGGTTTCTTGTCATGCTCGACTATCTTGTTCCGTACGTTTACACGCCGGAACATCATATCTCAATTATGTATTTATCTTATTCGTAACTAATACGATAAGAGAATATTCTAAAATATAAGACTAGTGTAAGCTATACTTACCTTGCATCCGAAATATGCTTTTTCCTTCATTCATGATTTGTTTGACCCGCTTCCTTCCCCAAGCTTTCACCTAGCTCGTTAGGCGTCAACTATTATCAACATTTACATGGTGGTTAGATTAGTCATTAACAATCACGACTATTCCACCTTACTTATTTTCTTTGTCGAAACTACTATTCGACTTCATCACTAGTTAGTTTGACTTTCTAAAGTCAACTACCTTTAATCATATAATATGCACGATTAAGGCAAATCAACATTATGATTAGAACCCGTTTTATCCCATGTCTCATGTAATTAGTCAAGCTTGCCAATTACGCGTTTCACTTGAATTCCAACACTTTACTTCTCATTTAGACATTTTAACAAACACCTAATGAGCATAATTTTACACATTTGCTAACTAGTTCATAACTAGTCATTTTTACCAAGATTAACATAAAAATTTAACCACCATCACTTATGATCAAATACTCATACTAGCAATTTGTTTAAGTATTTCTTGATTACTTAACATGCATGATGATTCTAAGCATAGTTATATCATCAATTTCATCATAACACTAAAACCCACTTATCTAAGTGTGTTAATTCATCAAATCCTTCAAATCATAGCATGTTATGTATGATTTTCACTTAGGGTTTCGTTCCTAAGCAAGTATACATCACTAATCTAGCCATAGCTTCTCTAATCCATGCCTAATTCACGATTAGGATGATTATCCAATTTTTACAACTTCAAGAATGTTAGAAATTCGACATACCTTACGATCCCCTTGACTTGGTGACTGTTTCTATGTGTTCAAATCCGAATTTGACCCTTGTTTGATCCTCCAATTTGAGGGTTTTGTTGAATTTTAGGGTTGAGCTCCATGGGAGCTTGCTCCTGCTCGATCTCAAACACACACTGTGTGTGTGTTTGTGTGTTTTGTTTCCTTTTAAATAACCTTTCTAGTTATCCCACTTTAACCCCTCGTGTTTGGTTCGTTATTAAGTAGGCTACAACCTACAAATTTTAATAACAATACTCCTACTTATTAACTAGGTTAAACATTCCTAGTTAACTTAGTGGGTTCGGGGAATTTATAACTAAGCTTATTTTAAGTCCCGTTAGGTCGGGCCTTCTATAAACTTTATTTCCTCAAAAGCCTTTATACTACTTTTATTTAATATTAGGTTTATTTATTTAAAATCCTAATATTCACCGGGTTACTTTTACCACTAACGGTACTTTACCCGTCTTTTAGTATTAACGTGGGTTAATTACCAAACCCGTTTTCGGGGTGTTACACCTCCACTACTTCCCTTAAACAACGCCACCCCCCTACTACTTCCCTTAAACAACCCCACTCCCTCTCTTTTTTCTCATGGTTTCTTGCTACCCTAACTCAACTGTGTAACACCCTATGTTTCGAAAGTCAAAGTCAAAGTCAAGATTGAAGTCAAAGGAAGAAAAGATTGCTAATTGCGATCTGTCACTCCTTGCTCAACTACTGTTTTGACTTCTTTTGATAATCTATTTATTTTATCGCATTAGTTGTATTATGCGGAGTGCTTATTAATAATCGAGGTTTAATCGATATTTATCGCCTGTTTTAACGCTTATCGCATCGCAATCGCATTCGCAACCCGAGTTATGCGTTCTGTATATTGTTTTACGTGTGTGTGCTACAAATGTGTCACTTGTGGATGTTTATTTATGATTATGTTGTGGTGACTAATCGAAAACGCAATCGCAACTCTATCGCAATCGAATCGCAAACGCTAACGCCAGTTAATTATGATGATTGTATGTTAGATATAGCCATTGTGTAGATATTATCAATCTATCGCATCGCAAACTCGAAACTCGCTTAAACGCATCGCAAAACCCAACACACGAAACGAAACGCCGAAACTCAATCGTCGGAGCACTCGATCGAGTGACTGCTCGATCGGATGGCCAACCGATTAGATTGCCATTCAATCGGGTTGCCATCCGATCGGACAGTCATCCAATCGGTGACCCACTCGACCCCTTTGCACTTTCCTTTTTGGGAAACCCTATAAATACCCCCACTTGTCACATCACTTGATGTGACAGCTCCCTACTCGACCCAGCCGCACTCAAGCTCTCTTTCTCTCGATTTCTCGCGATTCTTGTAAGTTTCCAACCTAATTCTTGTACTTCCATGATCTACACACACTTCCTCATCATTCTCTCTTTTGAATCTTAACTTTTAACCATGAAATCAGTGGATTTGAGGTGTTCTAAGGTGATGTCATCATGGAGTTCTTATGAACTTCATGTTTTGGCTTCAATCCACCAAGAACAACTTAGATCTGGACGATTTTCCACATGAATGAACAAAGATCTTGCATAGATCTGAACATATTCATGGTGAAAAGGATTGATAGATGGTTTTCTAACTTTCTTTCAACTCTTTTACACTCAATGCACTCAAAACCGATAGAATAAGAACTAGATCTGATCTTCTACTCTTTCTTAGTGATGTATTGGTTCAAGATCTGAATTCTATCCAAGAGACAACCGATTTCAGGTTAAACATGAGCCACCGTCTCGAACAGTTAACTGGTCGGACTAGGGTGATTCCTGTTCGATCGGATCATTTGAGTCTTGAAGAGGTTCTGTTGTTTAATACGTTATCATACCGTCTCGATCAAAAATGCAAACTATCAAAACAATCAAGTGTCAAGATGATCAGGCCGTCCGGTCGGATTGCCATCCGATCAGGCGGCCATCCGATCGGCTTACACTTGGTTCCACACTTAAACTTTTGATTCAACTTTTGAAGATCTGAACGTCAAACGGATTGCCGTCCGATTGGATTGCCATCCGATCGAACGACCACCCGACCATGTAATGTTTAGAACTTCAACACTTAAACAATTTTCAACATGTTCAATGCATAGACAGTTCTAACGGATTGCCACCCGATCGGTAGACCATCCGATCGAGTGACAACACTGCTGTGAACTTGTTCTCTGAGAAATACCTCACCGAACGGATCGTCATCCGATCGAACCGCCGTTCGATCGATCGACCTGAAGGGTAGAGATACTTCTCTGTTTTCAAAATGCTACAACGAAAATTTCAAAAGGCAAACCATCATACACAAACACATCTTCACCAAACGAGATGTCAATCCAATCGAATGGCCATCCTATCGGATGACCATCCGAACGGATTGACGTCCCATCGACTGGCCATCCGATCGGATTGCCATCCGATCGGATTACCATCCGACAATTATCACTCTTGCACCGTTTTACGCACCGCTTATCGTTTATGCTATCGTTACCTGTTCAGGCTAATCTCTCTCAGCGCTCCCTTCAATCCAAGATAGTGTTTACTTGTTAAGCACAATCTGTGAGTATACTCGATCCCTTTTTGCTTTACGCACTTTTGGGTGTTACATACGTTACTTATTCTAAATCACAATCGACACACGACGCAAACACTATTTATACGCTAACCGCTTTTGCATGCTACGTGTTATTCGATGAATGCTTGTATGTTATGTTAACACAGTGATTGTTGCCTGACACCTTAGCAACGATAGTACTATAGTCTGGACTCAGCACCTGTCGTGGACAGGGGTTGTTAAGGGCTTTACTTCACGTGTCCCGGTGGGGATATGTGTTGCGCATTCTACATCTCGCAGTCACTTCTGTGCATATTTCTCTGTCGATAACCTACTTGCCTTCACTTTATACATGTTACATGCTGGTTATGCGTAAACGATTTCGAACTTTATTATATCTATCAAACTTGTATGCTCACCTTTACACTATGTGTATTGTGACAACTCGAAGTTTCAAGGTTAGTGTCTTCGGTTTTGCGATTTCCCCGTTCTTGTTTTAAATCTATTTATTCGACCCGTGCCCCTGATAAACGTGCTCTAAGGTGGGCCTTCCATTGGCTCGTAACGTATAATTAAACCTCAACGGGTGTGTGTTTGTTTGATTGAAAACCCGTGGCATATTGGATTGAACTTGACCCAATGCATAATGAATAAGCTTTTAGGTTCGGACCCAATACGGTTTCGCATTTGCGTGTAATACCGGCCCAACACATTGTTTTGATTATCTTAAACAACCGGCCCAACCTATTATGGTGACTAGAAATTGTAACCGGCCACATGATGCGTAAATAGGCATTCAAAGTAGAACAAACCCTACCCTTTCACCCATTGTGCGACGGCAGTAGCGAGATCCCCTCCCCTCTCGTGAGATATCATCTTGGTTAGTAAATCTATGCCATATTAATTACTATTTGATTGTTCTTTAGGTGTTTGCTCATGAATGACTTGTGGTGATAATTGTCTGTACGTCTTGGTTATGTGAACTAGATTGGCATGTTACATAATTAAATCTTGAATATATGAAAATTGTATAATGATGCATGAATATTGATTAATTATTTTATATGAGAGGATAGATGTTAGTTACTATTGATATATGTGATTTCATAATGTGGCGGATCATAATGTTATTAGAATGAAATTTGATATGATTATGTGAAGATAGTTACGTGTATATCTCGAGCATGTATTAGAAATAGGGGTGGCAACAAAAACGCAACCATGATATTTTGGGTTATTTTGGGCCTCTTTAAAAAAGGAAATAAGTCTGAATGGGCTGAGGATTTAGTCAAGATGAGTTAGGATAGGTTTTAAAATACCCATCTAAATTTTAACATGGGTCAGGATGGGTTTTTAAGTTTTAACTATCTAACCCTAAAACACATAACTGTCAAACAATCAACAACCATGTCCTCATCGACTTCTTCTTCTTCTAACAAGAACTAGGGTTTACCCCCACTCGATCCAATCGCCAATCATGTCATCTCAATCGCCATAATTCTTCCACCGACGACTCCACCACCACATCGCCGCTCCTCACCACCACCGACGGCGTCTCTCGCACCCGCCACTTCGTCAGATCCACTCCCTCCCTCCGCGGCGCCGCCATGTTCCTCCGCCGCGCCAGCAGCCGCCGGATGCTCCGTGAACCTTCGATGTGTGTAAGAGAATCAGCCGTTGAACAAATCGAAGAACGCCAGACCGATTGGGCGTATTTACGTCCGCTTGTGATTCTAGACCTGATCTGGAACCTTGCGTTTTTGAATTATACATTACTGAAATCCAAGATTTAAAAGCTCATCATCTTCTGTCATTTTCTATTATTATTCACAGATCTCCATTTTCATTTAATGGTGAACCCAATTTTCATTCTTTTCAATTCCCATAACTTTGTTTTGTTTTGTTTTTTAAATCATTTTCTAAAATCTCTTTGAATTGTGAGTGTTTAGAAATCTTGAATCTACTTGGGAGAATCAGCAATTTAAATCAGTAATTTATAATCTTCGATGCGTGTGAGAGAATCAGCCGCTGAACAAATCGAAGAACGCCAGACCGATTGGGCGTATTCACGACCGATTGGGTTTTTTTGAATTTTTTAGTTTTTCTGATTTTTTTAAAATTTTTTGATTTTTTTTTAAAAAAAATTTGATTTTTTTTTTTATTTTCTGATTTTTTTTTTAATTTTTTGAATTTTTCTGATTTTTTATTTTTTTTTTTTTGAATTTTTTAAAAATTTTCTGTTTTTTTTTTTAATTTCTAGCCTATCATGACCGAAACCCATTGTGACATAAACTCATCTTGACCTTTTTCTTAAAAAACCTATCCTAACCCAAACCCATCCTAACCCATCCCCATCCTAACCCATTACCCAAACCTACCCAACCCACCCATTTTGCCACCTCTAATTAGAAATCATTCACTGCCATGACGAAGTTATAAGATGATATTATGTGACATGATAACTGATTTAATGCTACCATGTGATATGTTAAGGAAAAATGGCGGCCATGTGCCTTATATCTTTTGGGTTTACGAGACTATGTGTAATGATTGTGTCCATCATAACTTGTAAGGCCGGAGGGTGTGGGGGGCGCCACCCTCGCCCTGTCAGCGACTATAGCGCCGTGGGCGCCATACACCCACACCGGCGGAATTAAGTTGGGGCGCTATAGCATCCTCGCGAACATGATAACGAGCAAAAATCACACTGATCGAGGCACCTTTAATTGTTTTGACCGTTGAACGGTCATGTTTAAAAAAAAAAAATTTGTTTTCAAAGTTTATAAATTCTCTTCATTTCCTCCATTTTCTCCATCTAATTCCACCCATTTTCTCTCAACTTTTTATAGAGTTGGTTAATTTTTTTTAAACCCCTATCTACAATGTTTCCCAACAACCTAAACCCATGGGACCCGAACAATCCGTACTGGCAAAACAACGAGCAAGAGGACCGGTATCGCCGAGACTCGCGTACGGGTGAGGTTGGATATTACCCAATGCCACCAACAACCCCAACTTCTCCTCATCCCATCACTCAACCGATGCCCGGTTTTTTTGGGTATTATTCTCAACCCCAGTTTTTTCCCTCAAACATACCCCAACACATTCCTCAAAACATACCCGAAACACAATCCGTTCCCGAAACCCAATCCGTTCCCGAAACCCAAGTCGAACCCTCTTCTAGAAAAAAAGAAACCATAAAAAGAAGGATGAGTCCGAGAAACGTGCTACCAAAAAGGTCGAATATTGGACGCCTACGGAAGAGTTCGAGTTGGCAAAAGCATGGCTCGACGTATCGGAGGACTCGATTGTTGGTAAATATATAGTTTTGTAAACTTATTTTTTAAATCAAACATATACCTTTATAAATATATTTTTTTATAGGTGACGACCAAGACATAAAGGTTTTTTGGAACCGTATTCGTGACAAGTTTTTCACCGCCATGGGTCGCGGCGTATATCGACGGCCCGACTCTCTTTCGGGAAAATGGGGCGCAATGAGGACGAAGGTTAGCAACTTTAACAACATACATACTAATCTCGTCAACAACAAGAGAAGGCAAAGCGATTCGAGCGATGTGGACGTGATGACCCAAGCCCACGCCGATTATAGGTTGTACCATGGTCATCACTTTACGCATGTAAATGCGTGGGAGCTTCTTCGCAAATCTCCCAAGTGGCATCTTGTGGCACCGTTCGACCCAACCCGCCCTCGGTCAAAACGGTCCAAATCAACATCCACAACGGAACCATCCGGGTCCGATGCTCGTACGACAATTAATCTTAACGACGATGATGAGGAGTTCGAACAACCAGAGGAGCTGCCTCGACCAAGGGGTCGGGATAAAAGTAAGGCAGCGGCACGAGGAAAGGGTACTTCAACGTCATCGGATGAGCCGTCAAAGTTGGGCGAGTTCCATACAAGTCTCAACAAAATGATCTCGATCAGGGAAAAGGACCAAGAAATGAAGAGGGAGAAACAAATTCAGAAAGACTTGGATTTTCTAGCGAAAGATTTCTCACATCTAACGGAGACGGATCAACGCATTATGGAGGCTCGCAAGAATCAAATTAGGGCGAAATATATGTAGTTTTTTTTTCTAGTACCTTCTTATTTTTTTTAATGACTTTGTGATGTTTTTTATATTTTTTAGGATGAAATTATGTTTTTTTTTTAATTTTCTAGTTATATAAAATGGTCATTTAATTTAAAAAAGTAAAATGTAAAAATAAAAAATAATTAGGTAATGATGACGGGGCTCCATCCCACACCCTGCAAATTAAAGGGGGGGTTATAAAGCCCACTTGGCCTACGTGGCGCTGAGGTGGCGCTTATAAAGCCCCAAGGGGTTATCCCACACCCTCTAGCCTAATTGTTGTAGAGATCTTATTAATGAGGTCATGTGATGTATTATATTAAGTGGATTAATGTCAGAATTAGAGGTGGTAAAATGGGTGGGTTGGGTAGGTTGGGTAGGTTTGGGTAATGGGTTAGGATGGGGATGGGTTAGGATGGGTTTTTTAAGAAAAAGGTTAAGATGGGTTTATGTCACAATGGGTTTCGGTCATGATAGGCTAGAAATTAAAAAAAAAATCAGAAAAATTTTAAAAAATTCAAAAAAAAAATTAAAAATCAGAAAAATTCAAAAAATTCAAAAAAAATCAGAAAAATAAAAAAAAATCAAAAAATTTTAAAAAAATAAAAAAAATTTAAAAAAATCAGAAAAACTAAAAAATTCAAAAAAACCCAATCGGTCGTGAATACGCCCAATCGGTCTGGCGTTCTTCGATTTGTTCAGCGGCTGATTCTCTCACACGCATCGAAGATTATAAATTACTGATTTAAATTGCTGATTCTCCCAAGTAGATTCAAGATTTCTAAACACTCACAATTCAAAGAGATTTTAGAAAATGATTAAAAAAAAAACAAAACAAAGTTATGGGAATTGAAAAGAATGAAAATTGGGTTCACCATTAAATGAAAATGGAGATCTGTGAATAATAATAGAAAATGACAGAAGATGATGAGCTTTTAAATCTTGGATTTCAGTAATGTATAATTCAAAAACGCAAGGTTCCAGATCAGGTCTAGAATCACAAGCGGACGTAAATACGCCCAATCGGTCTGGCGTTCTTCGATTTGTTCAACGGCTGATTCTCTCACACACATCGAAGGTTCACGGAGCATCCGGCGGCTGCTGGCGCGGCGGAGGAACATGGCGGCGCCGCGGAGTGAGGGAGTGGATCTGACGAAGTGGCGGGTGCGGGAGACGCCGTCGGTGGTGGTGAGGAGCGGCGATGTGGTGGTGGAGTCGTCGGTGGAAGAATTATGGCGATTGGATCGAGTGGGGGTAAACCCTAGTTCTAGTTAGAAGAAGAAGAAGTCGATGAGGACATGGTTGTTGATTGTTTGACAGTTATGTGTTTTAGGGTTAGATAGTTAAAACTTAAAAACCCATCCTGACCCATGTTAAAATTTAGATGGGTATTTTAAAACCTATCCTAACCCATCTTGACTAAATCCTCAGCCCATTCAGACTTATTTCCTTTTTTAAAGAGGCCCAAAATAACCCAAATGTCACACCCCGTTTTCCACGTGTCACCGGTGGGCCCGGTGGGGGAGTATCGTGACGTGGTTGGCAACGTAATAGTCAAACAACACAATATAATAATGCACAGCGGAAGCAAATTTAAAATATAGATACAACCGAATTTATTTATTGTAAACAAAGTCACAATTATCCGGTGTTTATCCACAGTAGGATCGAATAATAAAATATTGTTTATGGTTCAACAGACTTCGGCATCTTAAGTTTGCGAGACTTCTAGTGATGCTTAGGAGAATCCCAGCCTATTTCGCCTAGTACCTGCATTTAATCTTTTTGGGAAAATACGTCAGTTTACACTGGTAAATACATTCAACTGACTCATTTTATAAATGATTGAAAATTGGTTTGGATGCACATGGCATAAACGTTTTTATTAACTTGGGAGAATTATTTAATATAATAATCTTGTGAACGATTTACATGTTACTTATGCGTTCAGTAGCCCGGAACGTATTCCGGGTTAAAGATCAATAGACACACCACTTATGTGAGTTATACACGGGAGTACGCCTACACCCCGTGCTCAGGTCGTGGCTATCTCGTAAGATAATGCCAGGGATATCCGGGACATGGTCATTAACCCCCCAAAGGCTGTAAAGTAAACACATCTGTTTAAAACGAGCCGATCAAATTATTCAATTAACCACTAAGCGTGGAAGATTTGATGCTCGATCAAGCGGTACGCTATGTACCGTAACCCAAGCCCGTATAGGGAAGATAAGTTAAAAGTATTTACCTTTGCAAGTATAAATCCTTAATTGAATAAACTGCAGATAGCTTTTACTGGTTCTCCTAATCTGGAACGAAGGTTTAATATAACCTATTAGAATACTAACGGATCTTTAATTAAGCTTAAGCTTAGACCGGTTAGTTTTAACGATACGGTTCTTACGCACGATTAAGCGAAGACCGGATAGAATGTGATTTAGACCCGACAAGTTGAGGACTTGTTTAATATGGATTTACTATTCACATTCTGGATTTTGAGATAAAAATGATATCGTTTGACCCGTTTCGGCTAGTTTATGCAAACTAGTTACATAAACCGAACCGAATGCGTATAATGCATAACGGGTAACCGAAAGGGTCGCGAACAGGTTTCCTAAGTTAATACGCTTTAAATATGTTGTGATATCATTATGATATCTTCCATAATGCCCATAACGAGTTAAATCCCTAAATACGCCCCGTAGGGGTATTTTGGTCATTTTAAGGGTTACAAAAGAGATTTATAATACTTCTGAGATACGGGTCTGATTTAATCAGAAAAATTATCAATTTCAACAGGTTATGTCTAATGGTATTAAGTCTTACGTGGCAAAATGGTTTTAATACTAAACTACGCGTTTAATACGCGCATAAAGCCGTTTTAAGCGACGTACGGGTTAAAATACCAATCTGAGTTTTCAAATCAGCAAAACAGGTTCAAAATACTATATTTATTATTTTAGATCAGTGGCAATTGGATTGGTATCAATCGGATTCGTAAAACTCGTTTTATGGCCTAAAAGGGCATATTCGGTATTAACCGAATTAATGCGATAAGCCTAGCTTAAGACCAGCCTAAAAATAATTAAAAATCTTTAAAAATCCTAAAATATTATTTAACATCAGCGGATAAAAGTTTTGGTACCGAAAATCGGGTTTAGATAGGCTATGCGCTAATCGCGTCGTTTAATTAATAAAAAGCTTATTATTTACGCTAATGCGCATATCTCCTAATCTAGACCTCCGATTGACGTGAAAATTTACGTACATGTTAATTAATCAGTAACTAAGATTATTGTACTTCCACATTTTCAAAATTCTCGTTGTAAGGTCATAAGGGCGTTATGGTCCAATTTAAGCGATTAACGGAAACGTGTGCATGCATCGGATAATCAATGAAACAAGTACAGAGACTTATACTAGCATGTAACCCAACCCTAATGAGACTTTAAGGCATGTCTAATTCAAACTAAAACGGGTCAGAACCGAAGTCAACGCAAAAGTCAAGGTTTTGCGCCTTTCGGTTCCGAACCGGGTTTAAACAGAAATTTGTCGAGTCGGGCAAGCGTAAACAAGTTTTTATACTTATTATCAAGTTATATTAAGTTTAAAACAGGTTGCACGCCTCGCGGATTGCTAGTCGTGCATTAAATTGCATTTTGTAATTCTGTTGACTTTTTCGGTCAACGTTTGACCCGACAAACGACCTAGTTAGGTCTGGAATTGGTACTTGCCCTTATAAGGGTTTAATACCCATATTATTACCTATCTAATGGTACTTTTAATTCGGGTTACGACTGAGCTATCGATAACTAAACCCGAAGTCAACCGTTTAATACGATATGTTGACTTTTAAGCTAAAAACTAAACTAGAATTAATTTAGAAGGGATTAGAGACTTACTAGATGATTAATGGATGATTAGGAAGGCCTTCAATCAGATTGTAAGCTCCTCCAATGCTCAAAATACTTGAATGTGATGTGTGGAAAATGTTGTGAATGAAAGGGTCCTTTTATACAAGAATCAAGCACCATAAGCAAGTGACAACCAAGCCTAGGGCCATCCACAATTGATCAACACATGTAAGTAGTGTTTAGGGATGTCTAGGGGCCATGTATGTGCAAGAAAAACCGGCTTAGAAGGTCACAAGTGCGCACAACAGCCAACAACAAGTCATCTGTCGCTGGGCACATGCTTACGGACCGTAAAGAGTGGCTTACGGTCCGTAAGCCTTCTGTCTGATGCGAAAATTTGTTGTTTGTTGGTGTTTCGAAAGGGCAACCGGGTATAAACGAATTGTGGGCTTATTATTTACCATGTGGGACTTCAATTATCAGTTGTATACCCTACCATTTCACTTTGTTTCACTTTGAAACCAAAAACAAGTACCGAACATTACGGGTTTCCATTCCTTTTTCATCGTAGAATCAAACCATGCTTTTGCAAGTCCATTATTGTGAACCCTTTTCTGAATTGAGGGTATATTAGATGTATATAACATTTAATCGGGTCTTGGGATTTATTATTGAGGTCGTTCAGAGGTAACAAGTTAACATGACGCCACTTTAAATCCTACCGAAATTACCTTTATTAAATTCGGGTTTCCAACGCGTTTTTGTCTGACATGACACGTGTCGTTTTAATATTAACCCGAAATTTGCGAGGTGTTACATCCTCACCCCCTTAAAATAAATCTCGACCCGAGATTTACTGAAACAAGTAAGGGTACTTTTCTTTCATGGTGGATTCTAACTCCCACGTAAACTCGGGACCTCTTCGGGCATCCCATTTGACCTTTACAAAAGGTATGTGCTTCCTTCGAAGCTTCCTTACCTGTCGATCTTCAATCGACAAAGGTTTTTCTACAAACGTTAAGCTCTTATCAATTTGCACATCTGTATGTGGCATGACATGTGAATCATCAGCGGAACACTTCTTTAGATTGCAAATGTGGAACACATTGTGAATGCCACTGAGCTCTTCTGGTAAGTTCAACTTGTAGGCAACTGACCCGACACGTTCGATAACCTCGAAAGGTCCTATGTATCTCGGGCTTAGTTTGCCTTTCTTACCAAATCGCATCACCCCTTTCCAAGGTGACACTTTAAGTAGGACTTTGTCACCTACTTCAAAGTGAAAATCCTTACGACTTGGATCCGCGTAACTCTTCTGCCTATTCCGGGCAGCTTGGAGATTGTTACGAATCTGGACAATCTTGTCCGTCGTTTCGAACACGATTTCTGGTCCTGATAACTGTACTTCTCCCACTTCCGCCCAACAAACTGGCGATCTACATTTTCTACCGTATAATGCCTCAAAAGGCGCAGCCTTTATGCTGGTATGGTAGCTATTGTTGTAGGAGAATTCGATCAATGGTAGGTTCTTATCCCAGCTACCTCCCAAATCGATCGCACATGCACGCAGCATGTCTTCCAACGTTTGAATAGTACGCTCACTCTGACCGTCAGTCTGAGGATGGTAAGCCGTACTAAAGTTCAAACGTGTGCCCAAAGATTCCTGGAAGCTCTTCCAAAAATGTGACGTGTACCTAGTATCCCGGTCAGAGATAATAGCTACAGGTATGCCGTGTAGGGCTACAATCTTATCAACGTATAACTGGGCTAACATATCGGAGCTATAAGTCTCCTTGATGGGTAGAAAATGAGCTGACTTAGTCAGTCGGTCAACTATAACCCATATCGTATCATTGCCTTTCCTTGTCTTGGGTAACTTGGTAATGAAATCCATAGTTACCATTTCCCACTTCCACGTAGGAAGTTCAGGCTGTTGTAGCAAACCTGACGGTTTCTGATGCTCGGCTTTGACTTGCGCACATGTCAAGCATTTTGCTACATGGGCGGCCACAGACTTTTTCAAGCCTATCCACCAATAATTTGCCTTTAAATCCTGGTACATCTTATCAGCTCCAGGATGAACGGAGTATTTGGAACTATGGGCTTCTTGGAGGATGACATCACGAAGTCCTCCAAAAATCGGAACCCATATTCGTCCGTTTAACCTTAAAATTCCGTCCTTGCTAAGAGTTAACTGCTCCTCAGTTACTCCTAACTTTTCATTAGGATAGTTAGCTTCCAACACAGCTTCCTTCTGCGCAGCTAACACCCTTTCTATCAAACTGTTCTTTACCTCCATACGCTTGGCGTTAATTCGAATGGGTTTAACCCTTTCCTTTCTGCTCAAGGCATCAGCGACTACATTCGCTTTGCCGGGATGGTATTTGATTTCACAATCATAATCATTTAAAGTTTCCATCCAACGACGTTGCCTCATGTTTAATTCTTTCTGGTTAAACAGATGTTGGAGGCTCTTGTGATCAGAAAAGATCACAAACTTGATTCCATAAAGATAATGCCTCCACAGTTTTAGTGCGAACACAACGGCACCCAATTCCAAGTCATGGGTGGTGTAATTCTTTTCGTGCACCTTTAACTGTCGTGATGCATAGGCAATAACCTTGCCTTTCTGCATAAGCACACACCCCATGCCAGTGTGTGATGCATCACAATAAACTACAAATTCTTCAGCGCCTTCAGGTAATGTAAGCACAGGAGCGTTGCTCAACTTCTGCTTAAGAATATCGAATGCTTCCTGCTGCTTAGGGCCCCAAACGAACTTAATCTTCTTCTTAGTTAGGGAAGTTAGAGGGGCAGCAATCCTTGAAAAATTTTCGATGAAACGCCTGTAATATCCTGCCAATCCCAGGAAGCTACGTATCTCCGTAGGCGTCTTTGGCTCTTGCCAATTCATAACAGCTTCTACTTTAGCGGGATCCACTTGAATACCACTTTTACTGACCACATGTCCAAGAAATTGGACTTCTCGTAGCCAAAATTCACACTTAGAGAATTTGGCATAGAGTTTCTCGTGATGTAAAAGTTTGAGAATACACCGAAGGTGTTTCTCGTGGTCAGCTTGGTTCTTAGAATAAATAAGGATGTCATCAATGAAGACGATAACAAATTTATCTAAGTAAGGCTTGCAGACGCGATTCATGAGATCCATGAACGCGGCTGGTGCATTGGTGAGCCCAAAAGGCATCACTAGGAACTCGTAATGACCGTAGCGAGTCCTGAATGCAGTCTTGTGAACGTCTTCATCCATAACCTTCAACTGATGATATCCTGATCTTAGATCAATCTTTGAGAAGTAACTTGCCCCTTGAAGCTGATCGAACAAATCATCGATTCTGGGCAAAGGATATCTATTCTTGATCGTGACTTTATTAAGCTCGCGATAGTCGATGCACAGACGCATCGATCCATCCTTCTTCTTGACAAACAGGATTGGCGCTCCCCAAGGAGATGAACTGGGTCGAATGAAACCCTTAGCCAGCAACTCATCTAGCTGCGTCCGCAACTCCTTCATTTCCGTGGGTGCCAATCTATATGGTGCTCTGGCAACTGGTGCCGCTCCAGGAATGATATCGATCCTGAATTCAACTTGTCTATCCGGTGGCAAGCCAGGCAGATCTTCAGGAAACACTTCTGGGTATTCTGAGATGACAGGGATGTCTTCTAACTTCGGTTTAGGCTCATCAATAATCACCTGTGCCATGTAGATGACACATCCCTTCTTCAAACACTTCGAAGCCTTGAGCATAGTCACGTGCTCAGGCAGTCCGTACTGGGTATCTCCCCGAATGGTAAGTGATTCACCAGACGGAGTCTTTATCACTACTTGCTTCATGTTACAGACGATTTGGGCCTGGTTATGAGATAACCAGTCCATACCCAGAACTATGTCAAAACCGGCTAACTTAAAGGGAAGTAGAGATAGAGGAAAAGAATGGTTCTTAATGGATATAACACATCCATCTAACTCAGTAGAGACGGCTTCAATGGTTCCATCTGCTAACTCTACTTCATAATTCACTTTTAGGGTTTTGACAGGTAAATTCAACAATTTACAAAATTCATGATCTACGAAAGACTTATCTGCGCCCGAATCAAAAAGTACTCTTGCAAAAACATCGTTTACAAGGAAAGTACCTGTTATAACGTTATCATCCTGCACAGCCTCCTTCGCATCCATCCTGAAGACTCTGGCATTGGTCTTCTTAGCCTCCTCTGGCTTCTTGTTGTATTTAGGGCAGTTAGTCTTTATGTGCCCCTTTTCGTTGCAACGGTAACACGTTGCATCTTTCATTTTCTTGCAATCCAAGGTTTTGTGTTCCTTGGACTTGCACAAACCACAAGCGAAAGACCTGGGCTCGTTATTCGAGGTTGATTCGAATCTGCACTTTCCAAAGTGCTGTTTCTTGCAAGTTTTGCATGTGGGCTTCTCCCCAGAACGATGCCCATCTTTCTTCGAATCCGATCCCTTCTTGTGATCACCGCTCCAACGGTGTTTCTTGTTCGACCTACGCGAACCGTCATCATCATGCTTCCTCTTCTCGGCCGCCTTATTCCTCTGCGATCTCTGCCGGACCGCATCCAGTGTGAGGGATAGGGAAAGGTCAGTCACAGACCTGAAGGTAACTGGCCGAGAAGCTTTTACACTGGCCTTGATCTCGGGTTCTAAACCTCCAATAAAGCGAGCAATTCTTTTTGGCTCCGGGGTTACCAGATAAGGTACCAACCGGGATAGTGTATTGAAGCTCGTCAGATATGCTTGGCAATCGAGGTTCTTCATTACCAGTGATAAGAAGTCATATTCTATCTTTTCCACCTCATGCTGAGGGCAGAAATTTTCCTTGATCAAGGCGATGAATTGATCCCACGTCATGCTATACAACGGGATCTTTCCGGAGGCCTCCATCAGAGATCTCCACCAAGCTAACGCCTCACCCTTGAAGGACTGTGAGACAAATTTAACCACATCACCTTCAGCGCATCCGCTGATGTCCACAACCGTATCCATTTCATCAAGCCACGTCATGCAGTCTACGGCTCCTTTCTCTCCCGTAAAATCCCTGACACAAAGTACTTATATGTGCAACCCTTGTTACGGTGTCCCTGATGCAGTACCAACTGCTGAGATGGATTACTTAGGTGGTTGGTGGACTGGCGATCATCACCGTTTTTCTTTGGCACATCCTTTTTGGGAGGAGGCTTGTTATGAGCCTCTGAATGTGTCCTTGGCTTTGAATGGGATACAGAGTGAGTCCGACTTCGGGTACTACTGTATTCTTCATACTGTCTATCCAAAGCTTGAGTAACAGCACCGTCTATTATTGCTTTTAACTCGGCACCCGTTAATGTAATCTGAGCGTTCTCATTCGGCTCCACAGGATGGCTATTAACTTCATTAGAGTTAGCCATTTGTATTGAACTGTTGCAGAAAACAAGGACAATAATTTATTTGGGAGTTTATTATGGAATTACCCCTTAGGGTAACTCGTTAACCATGGTAAACAGAGACCATATTTGGTTAACTTATTAATCGTATTAATTTAGGGTTTTAATTAAATTTATCCTAAACATAAACAATAACAGTATATATTAGCACATAAGGCTTGGTCACATGGACAATTTAAATTATAAGCTATGACTTCATAGAATCAAGACTTTTAAGGTTTGAACCTAGTTCATTACCTTTATTAGACAGGGAGTCAAAGCTACTACTGTCTTTTGGCTCATATGGAAATGAGCAGGGCCCGTAGGCATTATTTTACCACGTATGGTAAAAATATGATCATCTTAATTGATGATGTACCCAGGATTCAGAGATCATTAAACTGGGTTAGGAATCTTCTAAAGAATTCCTTTATAAAAATGACGTATGTGATTTTAACGAATCACTTCTGCCAGGAGTGTTAACATGTTTTAAGATGTTAACAGGGAATTGAATCTTTTAAACAGGTCTTACCATTTTGGCCCGGTCTTATATTTGACACGTGGCTAGGTTTCACACTTTAAGATCCTTAATTAAATAAATTTCATAGGCAGATTAATTTAAAAGGAATGATTTTAATTTATCTATTTCATTTATAATTTATATATGCACATAATGGCAATCATGAAATTTATAAAACAAACATTCCATTAATTTTACGTAGGTTACATATTGCCCTAAACGGGTCTTTTCACACAAACAATTTCCCACGTAGGGGTCAAACAAGTACTTACCCGCGCAGGGGTTAAATTTTAAAACACAAGTCCTCGCAGGGACTGATTACTTAAATAGATGTCCACGCAGGGACTAGGTACAAAGATAAATGTCCACGCAGGGACTATATACACACATAAATGTCCACGCAGGGACTTAATTTTAAAGTAGACATACACACATAAAGGATTTACTGATCCTTCTTGCTCTTTCCCTTGATTAAGTTCGTCAAGGTCTTGAACATCCCCTGGTTACGCCTTCGGTCTTCCCGTGCCTCATGCCGCACCTCCCTAATACTTTGTAGGATTTCCTGATGCAGTGGTGGCGACATCTGCAGAGACGGCGGGGGTTGTTGGTAGTACGGGGGTTGTGTAGGCATCTGGTATCCCTGTGCTGGGTAGCCTACTCCCCAAGGACCTCCATACGGTCCCTCCTGGTTAAGGGCGTTGTAATTGGTTGCTACCAAATACGGGTCGGCTTCAGCGTATCCTAGGTTAGGGTGAGTCGGTGGCTCAAACGGGTTGTACATCGAAGGACCCGTGTATGCTGGTATGTGATTATCGAAACCCATTGGTGGCGGTTGCTGCGCGTAGGGGTTTGATGGTCCACCTATCTGTGGAACTTCTGGAAGCGGCTGATAATTTCTGCCACTTGATTGTAGGGGAGAGTTTAAGTGAAACTCTTCTCTTCGTGTGGACATCCGGGCTCCGGATCTCCTATGTCTTTGCGGCTGTGGAGGCGCCGGCTGAACTGGTGGCGGTGGAGGCGGTGGCGTAACTGCCTCAAACTGGTGATTCCCAGAGGAATCTTGATGATGCTGCTGCTGCTCATGTGGCGAAGAATAGTGAGGCTGATGCTGCTCATGCGGCGACGAATGGTGAGAAGGTGTAAAATACCATTCGTGCCGAGTAAAGATAGCCTGGAAGCTATCTGGACCATTATAGGGTGGTCCGTGGTAAATGGAACTATCCGAGACCTCGATTGGGTGGTTGGGAGTTCCTGATGCAGGTTCTTCGGGGTCTTCTTCCTCATCCATATCATTACCCCCAGAAAAATGGTCCTCCGGCCCCAATGGGTTAAAACCCACTGGTTCTTGTATATAATCCGCCGGGTTGAACTGGCCTTGAAAGATTGGAGTGGGGTCTCCGAAAGGACGGTGCGACATAGATCGCTGTAACGGTATGTGCGAATGGTGGGGGTCTCTAGGCTCATTTTCTGAATGTGGCCCATAGGAGTCTTGAGCGGGAGTCGTAGAGCTGTTTGAAACCGACCGTCTTGCCGGTTGAAATAGACCTCTCTGGTTCCGCCGAGTACCGTCACTCTCGGCGGGGATAGGAGCTTGAGTATTGGATGGCCCAGCTTCATGGTCGTTGGGGGCGGTGGTCGGCCCCTTTCCTCCTCGTCCTCGCATACGTAAAAATCTTGGAGGCATTTTCTTTGTTATACCTGTCAACAAAACATAAGATAACAAATAACAAAATATAAAGTTTTAAAGAACAAAACAAAAACCGAATAGGGTGGAATTTGTCTTATGTTATAAGTCTAGACTCGAAAGTTTAAATATGTGCAATTGTGTAACTGAGATTAAACACAAAAGGCTAGTGTTTAATTCACTCAGAGTTGGCTCTGATACCAACCTGTCACACCCCGTTTTCCACGTGTCACCGGTGGGCCCGGTGGGGGAGTATCGTGACGTGGTTGGCAACGTAATAGTCAAACAACACAATATAATAATGCACAGCGGAAGCAAATTTAAAATATAGATACAACCGAATTTATTTATTGTAAACAAAGTCACAATTATCCGGTGTTTATCCACAGTAGGATCGAATAATAAAATATTGTTTATGGTTCAACAGACTTCGGCATCTTAAGTTTGCGAGACTTCTAGTGATGCTTAGGAGAATCCCAGCCTATTTCGCCTAGTACCTGCATTTAATCTTTTTGGGAAAATACGTCAGTTTACACTGGTAAATACATTCAACTGACTCATTTTATAAATGATTGAAAATTGGTTTGGATGCACATGGCATAAACGTTTTTATTAACTTGGGAGAATTATTTAATATAATAATCTTGTGAACGATTTACATGTTACTTATGCGTTCAGTAGCCCGGAACGTATTCCGGGTTAAAGATCAATAGACACACCACTTATGTGAGTTATACACGGGAGTACGCCTACACCCCGTGCTCAGGTCGTGGCTATCTCGTAAGATAATGCCAGGGATATCCGGGACATGGTCATTAACCCCCCAAAGGCTGTAAAGTAAACACATCTGTTTAAAACGAGCCGATCAAATTATTCAATTAACCACTAAGCGTGGAAGATTTGATGCTCGATCAAGCGGTACGCTATGTACCGTAACCCAAGCCCGTATAGGGAAGATAAGTTAAAAGTATTTACCTTTGCAAGTATAAATCCTTAATTGAATAAACTGCAGATAGCTTTTACTGGTTCTCCTAATCTGGAACGAAGGTTTAATATAACCTATTAGAATACTAACGGATCTTTAATTAAGCTTAAGCTTAGACCGGTTAGTTTTAACGATACGGTTCTTACGCACGATTAAGCGAAGACCGGATAGAATGTGATTTAGACCCGACAAGTTGAGGACTTGTTTAATATGGATTTACTATTCACATTCTGGATTTTGAGATAAAAATGATATCGTTTGACCCGTTTCGGCTAGTTTATGCAAACTAGTTACATAAACCGAACCGAATGCGTATAATGCATAACGGGTAACCGAAAGGGTCGCGAACAGGTTTCCTAAGTTAATACGCTTTAAATATGTTGTGATATCATTATGATATCTTCCATAATGCCCATAACGAGTTAAATCCCTAAATACGCCCCGTAGGGGTATTTTGGTCATTTTAAGGGTTACAAAAGAGATTTATAATACTTCTGAGATACGGGTCTGATTTAATCAGAAAAATTATCAATTTCAACAGGTTATGTCTAATGGTATTAAGTCTTACGTGGCAAAATGGTTTTAATACTAAACTACGCGTTTAATACGCGCATAAAGCCGTTTTAAGCGACGTACGGGTTAAAATACCAATCTGAGTTTTCAAATCAGCAAAACAGGTTCAAAATACTATATTTATTATTTTAGATCAGTGGCAATTGGATTGGTATCAATCGGATTCGTAAAACTCGTTTTATGGCCTAAAAGGGCATATTCGGTATTAACCGAATTAATGCGATAAGCCTAGCTTAAGACCAGCCTAAAAATAATTAAAAATCTTTAAAAATCCTAAAATATTATTTAACATCAGCGGATAAAAGTTTTGGTACCGAAAATCGGGTTTAGATAGGCTATGCGCTAATCGCGTCGTTTAATTAATAAAAAGCTTATTATTTACGCTAATGCGCATATCTCCTAATCTAGACCTCCGATTGACGTGAAAATTTACGTACATGTTAATTAATCAGTAACTAAGATTATTGTACTTCCACATTTTCAAAATTCTCGTTGTAAGGTCATAAGGGCGTTATGGTCCAATTTAAGCGATTAACGGAAACGTGTGCATGCATCGGATAATCAATGAAACAAGTACAGAGACTTATACTAGCATGTAACCCAACCCTAATGAGACTTTAAGGCATGTCTAATTCAAACTAAAACGGGTCAGAACCGAAGTCAACGCAAAAGTCAAGGTTTTGCGCCTTTCGGTTCCGAACCGGGTTTAAACAGAAATTTGTCGAGTCGGGCAAGCGTAAACAAGTTTTTATACTTATTATCAAGTTATATTAAGTTTAAAACAGGTTGCACGCCTCGCGGATTGCTAGTCGTGCATTAAATTGCATTTTGTAATTCTGTTGACTTTTTCGGTCAACGTTTGACCCGACAAACGACCTAGTTAGGTCTGGAATTGGTACTTGCCCTTATAAGGGTTTAATACCCATATTATTACCTATCTAATGGTACTTTTAATTCGGGTTACGACTGAGCTATCGATAACTAAACCCGAAGTCAACCGTTTAATACGATATGTTGACTTTTAAGCTAAAAACTAAACTAGAATTAATTTAGAAGGGATTAGAGACTTACTAGATGATTAATGGATGATTAGGAAGGCCTTCAATCAGATTGTAAGCTCCTCCAATGCTCAAAATACTTGAATGTGATGTGTGGAAAATGTTGTGAATGAAAGGGTCCTTTTATACAAGAATCAAGCACCATAAGCAAGTGACAACCAAGCCTAGGGCCATCCACAATTGATCAACACATGTAAGTAGTGTTTAGGGATGTCTAGGGGCCATGTATGTGCAAGAAAAACCGGCTTAGAAGGTCACAAGTGCGCACAACAGCCAACAACAAGTCATCTGTCGCTGGGCACATGCTTACGGACCGTAAAGAGTGGCTTACGGTCCGTAAGCCTTCTGTCTGATGCGAAAATTTGTTGTTTGTTGGTGTTTCGAAAGGGCAACCGGGTATAAACGAATTGTGGGCTTATTATTTACCATGTGGGACTTCAATTATCAGTTGTATACCCTACCATTTCACTTTGTTTCACTTTGAAACCAAAAACAAGTACCGAACATTACGGGTTTCCATTCCTTTTTCATCGTAGAATCAAACCATGCTTTTGCAAGTCCATTATTGTGAACCCTTTTCTGAATTGAGGGTATATTAGATGTATATAACATTTAATCGGGTCTTGGGATTTATTATTGAGGTCGTTCAGAGGTAACAAGTTAACATGACGCCACTTTAAATCCTACCGAAATTACCTTTATTAAATTCGGGTTTCCAACGCGTTTTTGTCTGACATGACACGTGTCGTTTTAATATTAACCCGAAATTTGCGAGGTGTTACACCAAAATATCATGGTTGGGTTTTTGTTGCCACCCCTAGTCAGAATGTAAGTAAGGCCCACATGAAACATTGAAAGATTGTTAAAATTCTAGTTGCAAACAATGAAGGATAATATCTGATGTTGTTGTACATGCTTGGTAAATTGGGCCGCATATAGTGGTGGCGTACACACATGATCTGGTCCATTAGTTATGGGCCGGATGATTAATAACTGGGCCTTATATGTATATGAAATGTGGGATCCATCTAATACCTGTTGGGCTGCGATTGGTTCAGCAGAAGTGAAACGGGCCGGGCATTTTAGTAAGTCCTGTATTTTGGGCCTGTGTATTGCTATCGGGCCGCACCAGTCAAGTCCAACGCAAATGGTTAGTGTATGAACGACATCATTGGGTGCGTGACCAAACGGAATTGAAAGTGTTGATATTTGATACGTGTCTTGTGAATTATGATGTGTGAGGTGAATGTATATGAGAACCAACACCCTACTATACGTATGAATAAGGACTGGTGTGTTGCATGAGTAACTATTGTGATGGGTAGGATGCTATGTGTAAATTGTGTGAATGGACTACAAGTGTGGTTTGTGTAAAGTATACGTGTCCTAAATGTGTATGAAACTGATTTATGTGTGTAACCATCTTAGGGCTTGGTTGATCAAATTGTGTTAAACAAGTAACTAATCCTACCGAGCAAACCGAAGGTGAGTTCACTACTTTTGAGCATGCGTCCCGGTGGTTGGGACAGTCAGTGGGTATCCCGGGAAGGGATAAGTCTTTTGGGTAAAACTGGTATATTGGATAATATTCTCATTCTATCACTCTTAAGTCCCATCTTTTGTTACCGGGGAGGTAACGGGGTATTAGTTGGTAGCGCTACTTAGTGTAACCACCCTGGTTTTCACACTCGTATTTGTTTGACTTTCATTGTAACAAATACCGTATTTGGAATAAAACTTATTTGAACATACTTGCTTTGTGCTTATACATGCTTATACCAATACAAACACGTGAAACAATTGCAAATTCGTTGAGTTTTATGCTATTAAACAAGGTTACATAAACTATAAGGGCCTTTGTGATATTTTGTGAAACTACAATCTAAAGGGCCTATTTGACATTCTTTGAAACTTGCTTGAAGTTATTACCTTTTAATTTCGAGGACTAAAACTGTCATTATTTGAAAGTACAAAGTTTAGGGACTAAATTGTCATTTTCTGAAACTTAAACTCTAGGAACCAAAACTGTCATTTTAAAACTTAACTTAACTGATTTTCACTAATTGGGTTAACTTTTATAAAAGAAATCCTCTTTAAAACACTAACTCAGTTAGTAAAACTAACTGAACAATACAGGGAACATTTGTGGAATTTTCGGAAAATTTAAGGACTGTTTTAGCAAAAATGTAAACTACAGGGACTAAAGTGTAAATATTCAAAAATCAGTTAAAAAGGGGGTCTCCTATAATGAGAACCGGCCCTAGTGTGGATAGAACTCGTGACCTCGCGGTTGTAACACGAATGACTTAACCAGTTTATCATCCGTCTCAGAGCTGATATATCTTGATTCTTAATTCTTATATATACTCATTAGGATTATTTTAATTATTAAATTAAATCAGAAAGCTAAAAAGGGATTTAATCCCAAAGAATCGCCCTAAAACGGGATCGAACCCGCGTCTCCTCACACACCAGCACACGCGCTTCAACCAACTGGACTACCAGCTAAGATGTGTTATAATTTGGATCGTATTATATATATACTGACATTAAAACAGACCCGAATTACATAATCAGATCCGCAGGTCGCGGATTTCAACCAAAACCCCACCAAAATCGATTTTTAATCCATTATTTCGACCTGTAAAGCTACCCACATGATTCCCAACCTAACCCAACTAATCCCAATCAATTAATCAACATAATTTCGTGTCTTTCCACTATGAACCGAAAGTTTTTATAAACAATTTAAAGTGGAACGATTCCACTGATTTCTGTCGTTTTTGTGTCGAATTAATCGGCTATATAAGTTCATTAAGCTCCTACACCTTTCTCATATCTCAAACACATCGAAACAAGTCGGAATTCAGAACCTGCAACTTCGCCGGAGATAACCCGTCGCCGGAGTTTGCCGTCCCGTCGTTCCAATCGATACCGGTACAATTTTATTTCACCAATTAGTTCGTTATTGCGTACTTATTGTTTCAGTAGGATTAATTTGGTCCAGAACTTAGATTTGCCCATTTATTAGACATGTTGACTTTTCTGTTTGACCCCGTCTCTCACTTTGACTCTCAATGAAGAAGATGACCTTATTCAGTTCTGTACATATTTTAAATAAACTCAACATAAACACAAAACCACTGATGGCCCAGTGGTTGTGTGTGTGGTTGTTTCAATACAGACCCGGGTTCGAACCTAGGGGTCTGCAAATTTTTTTTAATCTTTATATTTTTAACAATTGTAACATTTCAATAATTTTTATAACACTACCAGACACTGTTACTTTTATTAAAAATATGAAGTTAGTCAATTTATTTATAAAACTAATTTTTACAATATTAAAACAGTTTATTACTAAATAATTCCTAATAAATTGATTTTTAGGAATTAAAATATGAAAGTTTCAGATTAATTATTTTAAATACTGATCCTTACAAAAATAATGTTATTACTCACATTTTATATAAATTTGATATTTATATAAATAAATCAGTATTTATACTTATTTATATAGTTTAATTTAATGTAATTAAATTATATAACTATATAATTTTGATCCAAGATTATTCTTATGACAAAAGATGCATTATTCTGAGTTTATATAAATTTAGAATCTGAATTTTTATTATGTTTAATTATTTAGATAATTAAACTTATATAAACTTATTTGTTGTTATTATAATCATTTTAATTCGTTTTATTTATTTAAAATGATTCCAAGGCCATAATAATTATTTTAAGTCAGTAATATTCAAGTTTAATAATTAAAAATATTATTTTTAATTATTCAGATTTAATATAATTATATTTGATTTATTATTACAAATGTTTATATTAAACCAATTACATATTTTTGCAATTTTATTATTTATGTTAAATTAATATTTTTCATAAGTAATTCCTTTACATCATATTCATTTTCCGAGTCCTCTTGTTAGGTTATCCAAACCACATAATTTCCATTTAAACAAAACACTACCGAATCCTATAGATTTAGGATTTCCAATTAAACATTATTGTTGATACATATTCCATATTGTTGCATGTTCAATCAATCAGAGTGACGTGGAATCTTAATTCCAGGAACTTTCACACTTTGCATACTTATTTGGACTTACCCGAAATCAATGTGAGTTCATAGTCCCTTTTTACATTATTTTTGGGATGAAACATATGATTCATATGTATCAAAACGATTTCAATATTTTAACGATGGTTTCAAAACGATTGCGATGGTTTATCCAAAACTAATAACGATTTCGATAATGTGAACGAACTTGTTGGTGGTAGTTACATAACGAATGACATTCATTAGCATTGATCAAGCCGACCAGTATTAGGTTATGGTACCATAGGATCCGACAAATCCCGTTATCAGACCAGACCCATGGTTATGTGTGGGTTAGGTGGGTAACGACTGAATCTGATGATTGTTAACTTACCCTTTGGAGGTTTGTTAATGCAAGAACGAGTTGAACGATGGACGAGTCATAAAGGTTTGAATGTACCACCAAGTGACTACTTGTATTACTCTTTCGCCTAAAGACATATCGCATGCCACAGTGTTAACTCATTTTCATATCACATTATTATTTTTGCCTAACAAAACCTATGAATTCACTCAACCGTTTGTTGACCCAAATATTTTCCCTAACATATGTTTCAGGTGACAATGTTTGATGACATGATTTGCAAGAATATTTACATAGGATTGATCAAGACTTTTGCCTTAGATTAAATCCGAATTTATCATTTGTGAAACAATTTATGATGTATGTGTTTATGTACTCTTATATTCTCAGATATGAATGCAATCTATTGAATTGAACTTAAATTATATTTCAACTTAATATAATCTCCATGTGCTCAAATGCATTCTATCAAGTTTCGTGACACCTTTGGCTTTTCCGCCTCCGGCCGGGGTGTTACACTTAGGTTTGGCACCCTCACACCGTACCGGGGAGGACAGTTGTGAACTAATGACCTAGTCGGGCCTAGTGCTTTGATAGGAGCACTGGGGAACGGGCAAAACATACATCCGGAGCCGTCTTGTTCAGTATCGAGATATTATCAATATTACCTTTGCATTTGTTAATGAACTGGAATAAACCCTTGGTAACAAACGTTTTCATAAACTGTGAACTCGCCAGCTTTGTCTGATACACTTGTTGCATGCTCGCAGGTCGTTAGGTATATTGGATTTGGAAACTTGCTGTCTGGAGGAGCAGGAGTGGTCATGGGTCGACTGAAGGGACTCATGTGATTATCTGTTACTATTACACACTGGTTTTTGAACAATTTAACTATGGTTTATTATTTGCTTCCGCTGAACGTGTTGGTTTACATTTAGACTTGTGATTGGTGTTTTTATTATACTTGAGGATTTTATTTTGAAACTCGTATTGGTTCAATGTAATTAGTGGCTCGTTGTTGGTACGTCACACGCCTAACAGGGACACTCCCTAAGTGGTATTTTGGGGGTGTGACATGTATTGACCTCTATTTTTAACGTATGTGACAGGTGTTTAGGATGTTATCTACTAGGTTGCTTGCTATGTGGAATCAAGTTAGGAAGAGTCTAGAAACAAACGAACAATTTATTTAAATCTGAGTTGTCGAAACAATTTACTGTCTTTGAGATTTTATGTCTGTAATAATTATTTTACTGAATATGTTTTGGTATGGGACTTAACGTTAAATATTCGGTAATATTAAGTTGTTATGGATTTCTCCTGGACAATCTGTTTCGCTTAGTGCCGCGCCCCGATGTTTCCGCCATCGGTTGGGGTGTGACAAACTGCTTGCATCTCACTTTTATATCACAACCAGTCGCTAGGATTACTAACCTGTTTTGGATTTGAAGAAATTAATTGTAGACTGACGATTGGGGGTTGGGATTGCAATATGATTTTCTTCTCTTTATCCATTTTGATTTTAGTTCCACTGATCTATGATTTCTCTACGTGGTTACGTAACCTACCAGAACCATTGTGGCATAAATTGAATGTATCACATTTCTCTACTCCACACTATCTCAAAACTTGAATCTCGGTTACTTGGTTCAACACTACGGCTTATCGGGAAGTTCATTTGCTTGCAATTTGTGTGATTTCAACCCATGTCCTTCTCTGAATGGGAGCACGTAAGTTGCTTCATCTATGTTTGTGTTATACATCTTGTTTAGTTCTTCGGTTAATTGATGGAATTATAGGTTTCTGATTGCGAAATTGTGCACAAAAAAGATAACTTTTGATCAATTTGAAAATACAACAGTTAATTTGAACCCTAAATTGAGCATTCGTGACAAATTACGAGCAAGGCGCAACAAAGTGAGAAGTTAAAAAGGTTCATGTTTATGTAGGTAATGTGTTTGATTATATGCTTAGTTGGTTTTTGCAGTTGTGTCGGACATGCATTTTACAAAACTATAGAGTTCTACTTGAGCAAATAAGTGGTAGGCGATCAATGTGGGAAAATTACTTAACAAGAACATTTTACAAAATTACTCTACAAGATCATTTGTAGAGTAATTTTGACAATTGCTAATAATTACAAAAATGTCACCGTGTTTTTTCAGTAAAACCTTCAATTCGTACGTTTTGTACGTTAAAGTTATTTGCATTTGATCTTTTGTATAAAATTGTACTCTTTCAACTTAAAATCTGTAAACTTAATCTTTAAAATCCCAAGTTTTTTTTTTCAATTGAATTTTTTGATACAAACCGGTTGTAACTTACTCAAATTTTAAACTTCAACCAAGCTTCAATTTTAGGATATGTTGAAAACAAAACGAATTATAACAAGGCGGGAAAGAACAAAACCACCAAACACACATTCAAAATTTCCGGAATCACTCTCATTGGCCACTTAACTTTCACACGGATCACCTCAAAACAAAATCCCACCGTCAATCAACCCCAAATCCAACCGCCAAAAACAATCCAATTCATGTCTCCACAATCCTCATTCACAAACCACCACTATATAAACAAACATTTCACCGCTAACAAAGAAACCAACAAACCATTTATTATTATTCACCGATAAACAACACAATCCGATCAAATGGAGGCCACCGGAAAAGCTAAAAAGGGTGCCGCAGGTCGCAAAGCAGGTGGCCCAAGGAAGAAGGCCGTCACCCGGTCTATCAGAGCCGGTCTGCAGTTCCCGGTCGGTAGAATTGGCCGTTATTTGAAGAACGGTCGTTATGCCAAACGTGTTGGAACCGGTGCTCCGGTTTATCTCGCTGCTGTGCTTGAATACCTTGCTGCTGAAGTAAGTTTTGTTAGTTATTATTGTTTTTATAGATGTTGTGGTTTCAATTTTGTAATTTGAAGTTTTAGGGTTTCGTTGATAGAATTAAGGGTTTCAAAATTAACTTTGAAATTTTAAATTACGGTTTTAAAATCAACTTGATTATTACAAAACTAGGGTTTCTATGTTGTAATTTGAAGTTTTGGAGTTTCGTTTATAGAATTAGGGTTTCTATGTTCTAATTTGGGGCTATTAATCAGGAATGTTGCAAAATTAGAGTTTCTATGTTGTAATTTGGGGCTTTTAGTCTGGAATGATTGCAAAATTAGGGTTTCTATGTTGTAATTTGGAGCTATTAGTCTGGAATGATTGCAAATTAGGGTTTCCAAGTTGTAAATTTGGGGCTATTACTCTGGAATGACTGAGAATAACGGACGAGTTAAATAATTATTTTGTTTACTGAGTTTGTAATTTAGGGCTGTTAATTTGTAGTTTTCCCCAATTATTGTGGTCAAATTTCTGTTATCCATAAAATTAGGGTTTGAATGTGTGTTCTAATTGGAAATTATTGAATGCAGGTGTTGGAATTGGCGGGAAACGCAGCAAGGGACAACAAGAAGAACAGAATAAACCCAAGGCATGTTCTGTTGGCAATTAGGAATGATGATGAGCTTGGAAAGCTTTTGGCTGGTGTGACGATTGCTCATGGTGGTGTTCTACCACACATTAACCCAGTTTTGTTACCTAAGAAGACTGCTGCGAAAGAGCCGAAATCGCCTGCTAAAGCTACCAAATCTCCCAAGAAGGCTGCTGCTTAGATGTTAGATCTGTTGTTCTTATGTGATGTGATTGTAGTTAAATTGAGAATGAATCTAGCTTTATGTTAATTGTTATATTGTTTGTTAATGTATGGTAGAAACCTCTTGTTTCTGTTTTATTTTGTTAAGTGGTATTGTTACATTCTTAATAATAATAACACCAAAATATAAAAACCCCTAACCTGATATTGTAAAGTCATGTGTAGTGGGGGTTATACAACGATGTATTGGGCTATAACGGCCAATGGCGACATTCAACACTGCTCTTCCGGTGTTATGTAGGGATATGGAACATGGTTGTGATATGCATAGCAGTGTCATGGTGTTTTTCCTTTCACACATACATATATATGTATAATTGAAGTGGGTATAGCCTTAATACTCACTCAAGTTATATCTCCCATTTTTTAAAGGTTTGTCGTGTGTTGTATGAGCACGACTGAAGGTGTCCTTTATTTAGAAAAAAGAGCGAAAAATTTCTCGCCTCATTTTAGGTTAGAAAGTGATTGTAAGAAGGCGAATGTAAGGTCGATTAAGTTTAAAGTAAAGAACTTGCAGTGCTATTCGTAAGGTGAGAAACCATGAGGATGGGAAATTGGCGAGCAATGGGATCTCTTGGCTATGGCTGAATATATCGCGCATTGACAAAGATTTACTTCAGATGGGTGTCTCACCATTGACTCTAATTAAGAGGTCACTTGGTATTTGTGATCTAACAAGGTTTAGGAAAGACGTGTGGCTGTGTAGGTTCCTTTTAAAATATTTGTTCATGAGATTCATAAGCTAGAAATGCTCAAATCATGTTTGGTCAAAGACGGTCTTGCAGGGATGTAATTCTCCAATTACCTGTCATATTGTTTTATTCAGTTCTGTACAATATTTGTCTTGGTGTTTAATCGGTCTCGAAGGCTTTGGTACAAAATGGGTTAAAATCGGTTTTTGAATGTGTCGGTTTATTACTTCTCTTTGTACAAAGCGCCTTTGAGAGTTATACATAAGTTAGATGGATCAAGGAGGCAATTTTTATGGGGAGGGAAGGAGGGTAAAAAGGGTACGTATTGTTGGGTCCAATGGGAGAAGGTAATGAGGCCGATCGACAAAGGAGGTTTGGGATTATCATCTCTTAGTGAATTTAATCTTTTGATGAAGCGGTGATGGCGTCTTAAACAAGAGGGTTCCAAGCTATGGAGTAATGTTGTTAGTGCTTTACATAAATTCGGTTGATGGTTCGTATATTCCTGTGAGAGTGGGGGCCACAGGTGTATGGAAGTGTATTGCGGGTTTGGATAAAGATCTTCTAAGTAGAAATGTTGTTGTTTGTAAGTTAATAAAAGGAAATTTGGGTAATGGTGAGCAAATTTGTTTTTGGTTGGATTTGTGGGTCGGGGAAGGTACTTTGAGGGAGCATTTTTTTGTGTTGTACAAATTGGAGAATACCAAAGATGTCAAGGTGGCAACTCGAGTGCATATGGTAGATGGGCAAATTGTTTTTTCTTGGGATTGGGTTCGCGAACTAGTGTCGAATCAGGAGATTGAAGAGCTAGAAAAATGTCAAAGAATGGTGTCACATATTTCTTTCTTAAACAAAGAGGATGCTTGGAGTTAGAAGGCGGATAAAAATGGTTTCTTTTTCGGTTAAGTCGATGAGAAAGCTGCGTTTGGAAGCAGGTTTAGAGGTTGACCCGTTAGTTTTTCGGCGGAATAAATGGGTTGCCAAAGAAGGTGAATTTGTTTGGTTGGAGGGTGCGGCTTAATAGGTTGCCAATGAGAGATAATTTGCAGGTTCGTAACATTAATTTGGCTTCAAATATGTGCCCGCTTTGTGAAGAGGTGGGAGAATCGACAGATCATTTGCTTTCAGGTTGTAGGTTCGCTAACGAAGTTTATATAGCTAGATAACTAAATAACCGCAGCAGAATGTATAAAAAAACATAGTACAGATAAAAACTTGACCCAAAATTCTTTGCATGTGAAGAATTGAAAACATACAAAATGGAAGATATGACAAGTAGACATATGATCACCATACAGAAATAATTATAGCAACCAGTAATTTTTCTGTAATGGTGATTACTACCAATGATGCAGTAATTGTTCAATTTGGCTCCCATTTGTCAGAAATTTTGAGACTTCAATGAAACGTACTTCATTTAATGTTGTCATCTCCCTGTTCAGGTGTTATGATCTTGGCAACTTCAACAAAGATCAATCTACCATCTATTATCTGTGCCCAACAAATCCAAAAAATTAGCTCAAGATCTGTAATATAAATCTAATCTAAATATTAATAAAAGACTCCAATTAATGCCACATGAGGTGGAGATATTCAATCGCATATATGTAACAAGACTCATGTTTCTTTTTTATGGCATCAATATGCCAAATAATGATCTTTTCGGTGTTTGAATTTGATTTAGGTTTCTATTTCAGGTTGCAATGGGTTCGTATTAAAATGGGTGATTTTTTACTGATCAAAATGGGTTGGGTCACATCATGCCAACGTGTCAACACATTTTGTACATTCTATTTTTATATATAGGTTTTGCAAAGTTTGTTGTATATTTTATGATTACTGAAAAGATATCATCAAAGATATAATATCTTTTAAACAAACGATTAAGAACATATTTGGTCATTTAACATTTTTGCTTCTTTAAAAATGAAACATGTTACCCAGTTGACTCATTCGATAAAATACGACTCTAATTGATCGCTTTCATTTTTATATTAGAAATGTAATTTTAGTCATAAGATTTATTTCGAGATTTATAATTTATATCGTTTTAATAGTTTAACCTGCGTAATGCGCAGGTTTGTAAGCTAGTTAACAATTAAAGTAATAGCACCAAACTGCAATAACTTGATACATTTTCCGTTTTTATTTTAACAAGATTCCCCTGCATCATGATTTATGATTGATGAATGTCAGAATACGACATCCTTGTAGTGGATCTTATCAATCAACCTATTTGGGAGAATTAGAAAATAGTACAAAAGACACAGCGATCAGAAATAGAATCATAAGAACACTAGCCTTGTTACACTGTTGTACTTATGATATACATTATACACATGTGACATGCAGGACCAACAAGAGCATCGATACCAGCAAGTCATAAAAAAACTGTTTCAACTTTATCACTCTTTCTGAGTCTATCATATTGTTTGATTCAGTTTTGAACAATTTTTGTCATATTGTTTCCATGTTTATTCATAAGAGGAGCTGGATATCCAAATAAGTTCTTGCTTAATGCATATTTTATATCAAGTTATATTGAAATGTTCTTTTGACATCCTGAAATTGTGTTATGAGCATGCATGTGTAAGAAAAAGAAGTAGATATGCATGTTTGTGCATCTTAAAAGAGTAGATTCAGTGAGCCGAAAAATGATCATGATGAACTGTGCCGATTGCACGTGCATTCGATGTTATTGTGAAGCCTATAGCTAGATAACTTAA
This sequence comes from Helianthus tuberosus, assembly GCA_030545235.1. Taxonomy (NCBI): domain Eukaryota; kingdom Viridiplantae; phylum Streptophyta; class Magnoliopsida; order Asterales; family Asteraceae; genus Helianthus; species Helianthus tuberosus. The sequence continues at coordinate 138,238,486 of CM060378.1, forward strand.
TAACTGCAGTGAAATATATATAACAAAACAGAGTGAAGACAAAAAAAAAAAAAAAAAAAAAAACCGTACCCAGTAAATCCCACAAATAGCGAAGCTATTGGCAGAGTCTGAGGAGGGTGGGACGTAGGCAAACCTTACCTCTATTCCTGGGGATAAAGAGGTTGCTTCCAGAGAGACCCTCGACTCCAACACATACAGTAGACAAAAAGCCAACAACAAGGAAATATAACAAAAAAACTACCAGTAACCCAAACAAAAGAAGTGGTGGAAGCACAACATATTAAAAAAAAGAAGCAAATATGACATAGCAAAACAATATATAGGCATACGAAGAAGTATGCAAACATTTGCAAAGTCATCTAAAGTAAAGGAATATCTAACCCCTAAGACAAATACAGGCCACATTTGTATGATGAAGTCTTATTAACCTATTTATAAAGTGAGCTTCTTTCCTCATAAGTCATAATTCAAAGAGTAAATTACACAGATTGTCCTTTAATTACACCCCAAATTTCAGTCCCTGTCCTTTGTCATTAATTTGTGCATTCCTTGTCCTTTAATTAATAAATTTGCACACACCCTGTCCTTTTCTCCAAACCCCATCCAACTATCCAGTTAAATACACCCATGTGCATGTCACGTGAGGGGCAAAATTGTCCAAACCACAGATATTTATGTGTGTGTTATATATATGTGTGTTATATATATATGTGTGTGTAACAAAAATACAGCCTCCCCCTCTCTCTCCCTTCACCTACCACCACCACGTCTTCACCACCACCACCGTCTTCATCTTCAAGGTTTCACCACCGTCTTCACCACCACCACCGTCTTCACCATCATATGTTGTTGCCACCACCGCCGTTTTCACCACCCAACCACCGCCTACTCCCCTGCAACCACAGCCGTCTTCACCATCCAACTACCACCTCCTCCACTACAAACACCAACTCCGTCGCCGCTTCCCCTTGCAACCACCATCGGAACCCTAACCCCAAATAGATCCGACGACGGTTGTGGTAATCAATGATGATGGTGGTTTAAGGATGAAGGTGAAGCAACAATGGTGATGGTGGTTGACAGTGATGACGGGGTTTGTTACGGTGGTGGTGGTGGTGGTTGCGTGTAGATTCTGACGAGAACAGAGCACACCGATGGTGATGTTGCGTTTTAGTCAACCCGATTTAACTCAGATCCGGCGGAGGTTGAGGTTCTAGGCGTCAGGTCATCGTTCTCCGTTGATTAAGGTAAACCCAATAACCTTTGTTATAGATTGGTGGTTATTGATGGTGATGGAGGCCGGTGATGATGTACAGATGTTGATTTACCTTCTTCAACAAGACATGACAGATGGAATTTCACCTAATTTGTTGAATCAAGTGAAATCCTAATTTGTTCACTCAACAGATTAGAACATCATTTAATTCATAGCCGAAGAACTTGTTTCGGATGAACAAAAACAAATAACTTGATGATACATCTTAACTTTCAGATCTTCGTGATTGTGTAATTAGTTTCAGTTTAATTTTGCAGAAATTGATTGTGTATTATTACAATTTTTAGTTTCATTTAGATTTGTTGAAGATGGTATATGATTTGGTTATTGTGAAATGGTATTATAAAGATGGTGGATCCTGGTGGGGTGGTGGTGGTGAATGGCAGCAGAAGGTGGTGGTGCAGCAGAGTTTGGGAGGTTTTTAAATGGTAGGGAAGAGTATTGACAATTTTGCCCCCCACATGAGGGGCACATGGGTGCTTTTAACTGACTAGTTGGATGGGGTTTAGAGGAAAGGACATGGTGTGTGCAAATTTATTAATTAAAGGACAAGGAATGCACAAATTAATGACAAAGGACAGGGACTGAAATTTGGGGTGTAATTAAAGGACAATCTGTGTAATTTACTCTAATTCAAATGAGACATTTGAGCAATATTAAATCCCTACACCTTGTAGAAATGTGTCTATGATTGCCTTCTTGTGTCTATGATGTTGTATGCTATTATACATGATTTACATTATGTGTACGCCCAAAATGATGTTACATGCCATTATACATGATTCACATTATATTGTCCCACTCTTATCACTTTCTTAGTATGGCCGACTTCTTATTTCTGTATTCTTTGACTTGGTATGTTGGTTTGCTGTTCGCTTTCGAGCCGAGGGTCTCTCTGGAAGCAGCCTCTCTATCCCTATGGATAGAGGCAAGGTCTGTCTACATCCCACCCTCCCCAGACCCTACAAATAGCTCTGCTATCTGTGGGATATACTGGGTATGGTTGTTGTTGTTGGTACCTTGTAGAAATGTAAAGTTTAAACCAGCTGAAGTCTTTACACTTAACCCACCCATCAAGATCACGCGTCTAAGATCGTCCCATATGAAGCTCAAGAAACACACGATTCCTACAAATCATCTAACATCAACTTACGCTAAACAATAGGTTTCTGCATGATAAGATTAAGATGTGTAACGGTCCAAATTAGTTATCGATAGCGAATAGCAGTCAATAGCGACATACTACCTATATGCTACGTAGCGATAGCGACGAAATAGCGCCCGCTATTTCGTGTTTAGCGATAAGGTAGTAGAAAATTTTAAAAATAAAAATATAGCTATTTATAATTATATGCATATATTATAATGTTAACTGTATACTTATATGTATAGATTTGTAAGTTTAAGAACCAAATGTAAACTGGTGAAGATAGAGGGGGTTAAATGTTAAAATACACAACTAATTTCACTCTTTTTATGTAAAAATTTACAAGTTAAGAGGATAAATGTAAACTACAGAAAGACAGAGGAGCTAAATTGTAAAACTACACAAACTAATTTAAACCTAAATATCTAATTCATCACCCCATTTGTAACCTCTGCCGTCCAGATCCACCGCCGCCATGAAATTACAGAAAAGCAGTGGGAAAACTACTATGAACGCCATCAAAACAAGGTACCGCTTCTTTCTTTCCATCAATTTGAGCCTTTGGTTTCCCTCTTCCTCGTTTCCGGCATAAGTTGCAGCATCGGCGCCGGAATCTGCAGTCGGACGTCACTATTTGGTCGCATAGTACCTTGTAGCGGCATATGGCCGCGTCTCTACGCTATTCGCGATAGCGTCCGCTATGGACGCTATTGATAACTATGTGGTCCAATATATTTCTACCAATTATTTAAACTAATCCTTATTTGAAAATTTGGAACTTCGGTGACACTCTTCGCCCAATTTCGTTTCCCATCATCATATACCCTTGTATACGACCCGCTTGTGGTATGCGCATATAATGTATATATGTGTGGGCCCTCAGGGGGCAAAAGTGAAAGTACACTAATTTTAACGTTATTATACTAATTTCGTGAAAATAACATTAAAAGTGGGGGACGGTTAATCATGCATCATGTGGTGGCGTTGATAGCCGAAAGACAAGGGGGTACATGCACTAATCAACCTTTGTCCCAATCATTGAGTGTTGTGTGCCTTATGTCTAATGCTTGATGCAAAACTACTATCGAGCCGGGGGTCTTACTTGAAGCAGCCTTTCTATACCTACAGGGTAGAGCTAAGGCCGTCTACATCTTACCCTCCTCAGACCCTACCTTAGCTTTGCTATTGATGGGATTTACTTAGTATGATGATGATGATGATATACCCTTGTAATTGGAACCCTAATAAAATCTTTATTTCTTGATATCATATAACTACAAACTCAAATAGTTCTCCAAATCATTTCAGTTCAAATCAAAAGTGTAATTTAAGTATTTAACCATTCACATTTTCTTGACTCCAGGTTCTGAGATTAAAGATTTAAACTTTATCATACAGCAAAAATCTTAATAACTTGCAAAGATAAGAAATTACCTTCCCATTCATAGCTTTCAATGCATTCTGTGCATCAACATCTGATTCAAATGTAACAAACCCAAACCCTTTTGGCCTCTGAGTTCTTGGATCAACAACAAGTCTAGCTGCAACACATGAATTACTTGTGTACTTAACATTAGGGTTTAAAAATATGATAACCCACATTTAATTCGACAAAAGGCGAACAATTCTGGCATGTAATTAAGCAGGGGATGATTAGAATTGGCAAAAAGAAATGTGAAAATGAACATGTACCTTGAGTGATTGCACCGAATGGTGAAAAGAGTCTTTTCAAGTCCTTAGGGGTAGTGTAAAACGACAATCCTACATGTAAGTCATAGCGATCTTTAATTACTCGTATCGAAAGGGAGAAATTAGGGTTTCAGGGGATGTGTGTGAGAGAGAGAGAGGGGATTACTGCTCACAAAGAGCTGGGAACCAAGCAATCTCTTTGCCATCGTAATGCCACCAAAACCCTGTTTCTTCTTTGCTGCTGTCTTGTATTTAGGCCATGTTTGGCTTAGCTTTTCAAGAGGGCTTATGACTTTTTTGAAAAGTGAGGATGGAGTGACTTTTTGGAAAAGTCACTTTTCCTCTCACATACACCCTCAACCCAAACAGATTTTTTGGAGCTTATGACTTTTCAAAAAACCAAAAAGTCAATAAGCTGTTTCAAAAAACTTAGCCAAACATGCCCTTAGTTTTTCAATCCTCGTAAAATCCGACCAATAGCAAAACTAAGGTAGAGTCTGTGAAGGGTAAAATATAGACAGTCTTACCTCTACCCGGTAGAGATAGAGAGACCGCTTCAGTGACACCCCCGGCTCGACTTGTATTTAGTTGTTAAAAGTTATAAATTGTAACCGGATCGGTAGCGTCTTGTTATGGGTCTTCGTATATTTTTTATGATATAAAAGTTTGCGTTACCTTTAAAAAAAAAGTTGTTAAAAGTTCAGGCCGACTTTTTTATGTTAATGTTTGAGTGTTAAACATGTAAATGTTGTAAGATACTTTTCTGAGATTGAGCTATCAAACTTAGTTTTGGGATCGATTTTGTATCTCTCTCGTGATTACTTTTCCGAATTTTATCTATCAGGTATCAATTGGTACTAGAGCTCAGTCGATCTGAGGTCCGAGACCTAAATTCACGTTCATGGTGAGTACTCACAATAAGAAATGGAGAAATTGGAAAAGATGTTAAAAGGAACACACAATTAATTCAAAATTCGCAGATGATACAAGAATGTAATCGTATTGTACAATTGAATATGCAATTGCAAACAATGTTCGGGAGCTTTATGACACAAATTGCAGAAAACACGCACAGGATTAAATTTCATGGGGGTTACACAACCTAAGCAACGATTGGCGAGATTAGGGCGTCTAGATTTCCCCAACTTCAACCAATATTGTAAAGGTAAGTCTAGGAGGTCGAATACTCGGAAAGTAATCGCTAAAAGGTACAATGTTGAGGCTATTTACTTCAACTTCACTTAATTACTCGGAATCTATCAAAGGCGGTTAACCTCAGCCAGGATCGGATTTAATCGGTCAACTTGGGACGAGTTTGGCTTAAAAAAACTAAAACATAATTTCCATGTCTATAATATTAATGAATGGATACATCAGTTTTTGAAATACTTTAGTATTTGAACATATATCTGTTGGACATGAGATATCTAAGTCACGATTAATTAGTCGGTTGAGACCAAATTTTGCGAATTTGGTCGATTGGAACGTCTTTGATTGTGCAAGGTGGGTTTGTGGCGCTAGGCATGCAAGCATGTATAAATACATAAGACTATGTGTAGTCATAAAGCCCTTTAGGGGGCATTATACGACAAGTGGCGAAAAGTGTAAGAGGGGGCTTTATGTGGCTTTATATCACAAGAGGGAGTAGTGGTAAGGGTGTTATATAACCCCTAAATTATACATGCATATGTATGTATATATATGTGTGTGAGTGGAGAAGGAAGATGCATGGTCGAATTTTTGAAAAGCTCCCCCCTCACGCCGCTATCCTCTTCGCGGGGACTCGAATTCAAGCCCCCATAGCGTCGGCCGTAGCGGTGTGGTGCGGCGCTGTAAGACCCTAACACGTTTTAACCAAAAAGACGCAACGGAAATACGAACCATAAAATTTATTTCATAACAATGCTCTAACATTCTTGAACATTATTTAAAACGACTCTTATCAAAGAGAGACATCATTCATTATTAATTGACGTATCGGGAACATCATACAAATACAAGCTATGTGACTACTCCTCCCGTACAATCCTCGCTCTTTGACTCGATCTTCAACCTCTTAGACTTCAAAAATGATGTTAAATCCGTGCAACCTGCAATCTTCACATACATGCGCATCATTAATATTTGGTGACATCATTCATAATCTAGACATACGTAATTAGATGACCACGTCGGATTCATTCTATTCATACTAATCCTTTCGAATTATCTTTCTAAGTAAAATCTTGCATTCCAACGTCAAATCTTCGTAAGGTCAACATTAGCGTACCTGCACTTTCATTTCATTCTCAAGACACATGATTAGTAACATTAACTTTCAAACGTATTAAAACTATGTGTGTATATATATATATATATATACATGTCCTATTCTTTCGTATACATTCAATCCCGCTTCATATATACATACATACATACATACATACATACATACATACATACATACATACATACATACATACATACATCCATATCCAAACTCTCATATATCTTTCATATCCCATATGAACATACTAAAAAATCTTAAACACGAACATCCATAAATATATATGTATAGGTCTTATACATACAACCTACATTCATGCTCATACCATTCATTCTTACCTATGGATTTCATCATTTGCAACTTCTTTTGACCCGTTTCACGTATTTTTCGATTACGCCGACCCCGATACGTCCCAACACGCATTTAACTAATATCTTAGTTGATTTTTCCTTATATCCAAACCTTCCCTTAACATTACCACATCCCCATACTCACCTTCATAAAATATTTCGATTAAAAGTTTTGACCCATTTACCCATATATTGAGGTTTTACTAGTTTAAAATCATACCGACCATTTGAACAAATCTTACCTTAGCATTTCTCATTTATTTGTACATTCCACCTTGATCTCAAATATTCAAATATATATATATTCATGTAACTAAATATGAAGTGATTCCGGAAATCACTTACCTTAGACGTCCGCATTCATATATGTTTCATTGCTTCCTTTTTACCCTTTTAGCCTTCCATGCGTCCATCCATCTTGACATGATCCCTATACTTTCATGTCATCGCATTCACATTCTTGTTAGTATACATGATTGTATAATTAACGATCATATCAAATTCATATTCCACATTTGACTTTCATTAGTCAATTCATTCACTAACATGCATAGCTCAATTCACTGAATTTTTAGAGTCTAACTCTCTACCAAAAATTATAAAAAATCATTTACTAAGCAGCAATCAGATTCGTCACTTTCTGACTGCAGCCCACAGAAAAATTCATTTAAAAATCCTCGATCATCCGATTAACATAATTCCAGTTGGAGATTTTCATCACCTCCTGAAGCTACCTACAGTAAAGATTTGGGATCATAACTCGATTCCTAAGTTGTGTTATGAAATTCGTAATGGGCTGCAAATTCTGCCACAAAACGCAGTCTGAACCTTCAATACGGAAAAATTCATAAAACGTTCAGTTTTCGTCGAAAAAATGCAATTCCAGTTAGGTTTGAAAGGTTTTTCCTGGAAGTTCATCAAAAACTTAATAAACATCAGTTTTGACAAGATTTGACCCGGTTAGCCGATTAAATTCTGCTGTAACTTTCTGGACATATTTCGTTTCATCAAATCTTTTCTAATAATCTCACATTCTAACTTCACCTAGATATTTCTTCAAACACTTAGTGTGCATACAACATATTAAGCACATAGTACAAGTATCCTATGCCTATTTATACTAGTTCATGTCATTGATCATAAAAATTCAACTAAACTCACATGTCTTTCATTCTACATCTAATTCATTCAACAAATACTCAATACATGTAACTACATACATCAACATTACATCAAATTTTGCCTTCATGATCATCATGTTCATCATACTTTTTACATCAAATGGGTATGTGCTTCAAATCATTCAAATAACAAAATTCAAACAAAATTCTTATCCTATTGTGTAATCCTAACTCACAATTACACAAAATTCTACTTGGATTCATGATTGGGTCGAAACCCACTTTCTAAAATTCACCAATTTATGATTTTGACTTACCACTTTAAAGAACAAGCTCAGATGGTTAGATATTAGGGTCCATGCATATGTGTTGACTTCGATTCTCCTTCTAAGCTTGATGATTTATGAAAGCAAGGGTTTTTCGTTGTTCTTCCTTTCTTCTGGTCGAACTCCAGAACATTCACATTGTGTATTTTTATGTTTTATTTGTTATAAATAAACTTATCATTCAAATATGCAACTTTAGCCCTTCAAGTTCTAGTTGTTATTTGTTAATGCACAAAATCTTACATTATTTCTATATTCTATAACTTAGTTAGTCAACTAAGGTCATGACATTACATACTTAGAACATTTAGGTAAAATAATAAAAATTACGCATTTTTTGGGTTTTACATGCGCTATGGGGCGTTATATATGCTTTGGCCGAGTTTTGGCGCCCCACTACGGGTGGCCTAATAAATAAGGAGCCTTGGTCATTTATGCAAACAACCTTCAAAGCTCCACCGGTTACCTTGCATCTCATTACATATTCTCTTAAGTAAGCAAACAACCTTCTTTGGTTACGAGTCTTGTTTTCCGTTGCAACGTTGTTTAGAATAATTGGGTCAAATCTTAATCCTATAACGCATCTAAAAGCCTAACAAAAGGGACAAGAGACTAGTGAATGATGATTGGCATCAAACTGGAGTTAATATTGGGATACGACAATCAAGACAAGTAAGATTATTGTTTCAAATATTGAACACGTCGCCCATGAGAAAAGACCCATAGTAGAGAGATGGGAAATGTGATGTATGAAAGCTTTCAGTAAGCAATAAAGCCTATTTACTTACGACTCTTGTATCCTTCTTCAACATCGCTTATAATCGTTGGATCAAAGGTTAATCTTAGAGCACATTTAGATCAATAATAACAAAGGAAATGGTAAAATGAGAACCGCCTTGAGTTGTGAGAACCAAGGTTTCCAAAAGTTTTTTTTCAAAAAAAAAAAAACAAATCTAAAAAATCTTTAAAAAAGTCACTTGTTCCAGCAAAAAAAAAATGTCATATGCAAAAATTTACATCGATACAAAACTTTTGATTGGTGATGTCATTGTTACTAAACAAAATTTATATCAGGCATAACTACCAGCTCAACAATGTTTTATTATTCTTTTACAAATGGGTTTATAACATTTTCATCTACGTTTGTATAAAAAATGGTGGTCCAACTCGCACGAAAAATGGAAGTTCTCAGAATTCTCATAACTTATGATAGTTTTTAATTGAACTGAATCATATAATAACAATATACTATCAATGATAAATACAACAATGATAATAAAAAAAACATAGTTGATAAGAAGAACTAGAGTTAATTACACAGATGGACCCTGTGGTTTATACCTTTGGGTACTAACTTTTTTTTAACAGGTTTAGGTTTTATGGTTTCGATTTTTAACACCTTTGGGTACTAACACCAAAATTATCAATATAATGACTAAAATACCCTTCCATTCTTTTTAATTTTGTCAATGTAACATATTTGGGTACTAACACCTAATTTCATTTAAGTTTAAATCAATTTTACAAAATCAAATTTTTTTATTTTCATCTTTTTATTATATCTCTTAATTAACGTAACCTCTATTTATTTTTTTATTTGTAAATATAAATTAAAGAAGTCAGAAAATACCCGCTTCATTTTTTATTTATTAATAACATTACTAAATAATACTAGATAAATATCTGACTAATATTATGAATATATAAAAACTCTTTAAAATATAAATTAAATAATGAAACAAATGATATAATAAGTGTCTATTAAAATCCATAGCAATCTTGAAAACACACGAATATAATATCTGAAAATTAGTTAAATTAATGTATCAAGATATGTAGCATAATCGAGAAAAACTATTTAAAAATAACTACAACTAATTTAATAGATTTTGTAGTAAAATCATAAAAATGTATAATCTAATCTGATTTGTTTGTTACGATCAATTACTCGGCACATTTTGAGACAGTGTGATTAAACCATGACGTCTCTATTTTATTTGTGTATCTATGTGCTTAGAAAACACTTTAGTTCCGACGAGATACAGTCTTTTATTATTATTGTTATTGGTTTTATATTATTTAATCACATATATTTAAAATTACAAAAATTAAAACTAAGTTTTATACATTAAGCACGTGTAATACACGGAGTTTTAAGCTAATATGTTAATAATAACTTATTTCCACATTACCAACTATTATTATACCTATTGAATTTTTAGTTATTTAAAAATTTGAGCAACTTCTATCATGCTAAATTATTTATCATTTCTTAAAAAATTATATATAAATGTTTACTTATAAAAAATAAAAAAATAAATAGATTTCATGTTAATTAAGAGATGTAATAAAAAGATGAAAATAAAAAAATAGATTTTGTAAAATTGATTTAAACTTAAATAAAATTAGGTGTTAGTACCCAAAAGTGTTACATTGATAAAATTAAAAAAAATGGAAGGATATTTTAGTCATTATATTGATAATTTTGGTGTTAATACCCAAGGTGTTACAAAATTGAAACCATAAAACCTAAACATGTTAAAAAAAAGTTAATAACTAAAGGTGAAACATGGCAACTTAACTGAATTTTTTTAACAAGGTTAGGGCCAAAGGACGTAAAGTGTAACGAGTTTTCCAAACAAAGGACTGTGGCTGTAATTATTAAAGGTAAAGGTCATCCATTGCAACTACCTACAAACATAAAGGACGAAAAGTGTAATTTTTCCTTTAATATATTTTGAAAGTGGTTGTGAGTGGAGGAGAGAGAAAAGATAATGATAAAGGTATAAAAAAAATATTATTTAATTAAAAAAAGAGAGAGAAAATGTAGTGTTTTTTTATTGTAATTTAGGGTGAAAATATAGTGAGATGGATGTGAATGCTCTTAAGATATAGAGAGTGATGGTATGTGACAAACCAAACTGATATCATCTAGCAACATTGATGGCATGTCGGTTCCTAACAACATCGGTACCGGTACTATCAGAACCGTTATTGATATTCGTTTTCAACCGATGTAAAACACGTTTCGATATCATTTTGGTCATAGCATAACTTTATTTTTTGGGTTTTATATTTTGGTGATATATCGAGTGTGAATACCGTACTAATACCATAATGAATCAAACCATACCGACCTAATACCCACCGTAACACGTGAAAGTATATTACTGGTACACACTTAAATTCTAAATAACAATAATAATAATAATTAAAAATGTATCATTTAATAATAGTAAAAGTCAAAACATAATGATGGTGACACTAATGAATGTTAAAAAATATGGATATCACATTTTGATAGAAAAAAAGATGATTGACATGTAAAGTGTGTATAATGATTTTCAAATTAAACTAGTATATACATGTTATGAATGAGTTATAATATTGTGACTTTCCACATGCTTAACTCCCATCCCCTTAATGTATTTGTATTAATGTCAAGCCCTATAAATACTAGGTATTGTATTTGTATGATGCATCAATAAGATATCTATTTCTCATTCTCTCTTTTCTTATCTCTATATTGGTAATAGGCTAGTTGTTACACAACACGTTATCAGCACGAATTGCTTTGGAGTCGAATTGCATCATCATAAGGTAAGTGGATATTGTCTAATAAACTTATTATTCATGATCTTAAACACAAACTATATTGTAATTCATACTTTTTTGGGTTGTGCTAGAGATTTGTTTTGTTTATCTATTAAATCTACCAAACTAATTTATATATATTGTAACTCATATAATATTGGGTTAAATTAAGATTTATAAAATTCTATTACGTTTATAAATTGTGTATGATTCACCAAATCGTATTTTTTTTTTGTTATTATCATTCTATAAGATTTGATGGGAAACTGGACAATATATTAAACAAAAATTGTTTTCAATTTGATTTACAATCAGGTCTTGGGCAACTAGTTCTCCTCCACAATTTTTTTTTTCATGAATTAATGCTCGTTTAAACAACCAATGATATTTATCAATTAAGTTTCTTTTTATTGAATGTTTAACAAATAAATATAAATTGGTTGCTATAACTATTTTATACTTTGAGATTTTATCTGTGTATAATTCAATACAACATTTTAAGCAAGTATAATTTAGATTTAAACCTAAACCCAAAAATAACATTTCCTTAATACATCATTTATTATATATACATATATATATATATAGGGGAGGGTTATATAGAAAACCCTATATATATGAAAAACCTTAGAAAACCCAACCTCCCGACATTTTTTTTTTGAAAAAATTAACACATGTAATATACATGTTTTTATGAGTTTTGGGCCAAAAAAATCAAAAAAGCGCCGAGGGGATGTTTTTAAAAAAAAAAAAAAAAATTCAGCAAATTCTGTCATTTTTGGCTAACACATGTTAGTCGACCGGACATGGCTGAAATTTGTTTATTTTTTTTAAAAAAATCCCTTCGGCGCTTTTTTGTTTTTTTTTGCCCAAGACACTCTAAAACATGTATATTACATGTGTTATTTTTTTCAAAAAAAAAAATGTCGGGAAGTGGGGTAAAAATGGGTTCCCATTTGGGTTTTCAGAGTTTTCTAAGAATTTGAGGGTTTTTTATCTATCTTTATCCTATATATATATATATATATATATATATATATATATAACCGTTGTATATATATAACCGTTGTACAACGGCTATAAAACGGTAATATAACCGTTACAAAACGGTTATAATTTACCACCATAAATAACCAATTATCAATCTCATTTTTTTTCACATCAAACCCTCTTCTTCTCAAAGTTATTCAAGAAAATTTTTTCGAAGATGATTCACCCGGTTTTAATATTGACCGGCATAATGTTAATATTATTGCCGATATTAATGTATGAGCTTCCGCCTCATCTATTTAGTACTTATGTATTCATTTATTTGTTCATAGCTGTACCTTTGTATGTTATCTCATTTTTAATGAGTATTTAGATTTTAATAATTATCTTATTTATGTTTTGTAACAAAATTGGCAACCTATAACTGAAGTAATTATTAATATGGTGGTGGGATCCATCTAACGGTGATGGGAGTTGCTGTTGAGATGACAATGCTCGTGTGTCATCTTCCATATCAATGTTGTATGTAAACATGTTTCAATTCATATGGCTACTTATCCAGATATGTAGCCTTTAATTTATGTTTATTCACAGACTTACGAATGGTTTACTTTCAGCTATAGCAAGTAAGTCTTTTAGTTTGTACGTATTTCCCAGATACTTTAATAAAACCAATATACCAAATGAAAGAACCTGTCATGTCATATGTTTCGTATCCCATGTCCTCTTTTCAAAATTCATGTCCTATCTCATGTTTCATGTCCTATTTCGAGTCCCATTATTATTTTATAATAATAATCACTTAATAAAATAACATATTTACATATAATAAAATAAAAGAAAAATCAAAAAATAAACATATGGATATGGATATAAATAAAATAATTGAAACGTAGTAAAATGATTCTAGTATATTGTTATGTTTGCAGAGCTCTATCTGTGTATACAACTGAAATTAATCAGAATCAGAATCATGAGGTGATGGTGGTGGCGGAATAAATTATTTTGAGATAATACTAGCTACTTGTCTTAGCATTTCTTCCTGCCACTCATTCTTTTTCGTCAATCACTCTATTTGTCTGGACATTTTCCGGTTCTTAAAAGACCCGCTTATTTGAAATAAATTGAACTAAAGACATGATATATGAAGTATGGGTCTCACAAAAGCTCATTTTAAATTTATGGAAGCTTGTAAGATTTTCGACCTATAAATTTTATTGTCTTAGTCATATAACTACTTCTTGATTTACGTCATATAATGAGAAGCTTATGTATAATAAGGTTGAATAAAACAATTTCCACTTGTCAAACCTCAAATGCACTTTTGACTATATAAGGTTTGAACCAGTCACCATAAAAATTGTGTGACTCTATTCCATTCCTTGAAGTGAATGTGACGATAAAATGATCGGTATAATGGTCATGATTATGTACACAGTGAAGAAATGGTAATGATGCGATCATGAAAGCTATGTGATTCTAATCCATTCCCTGATGTGAATGTGATGATATAATGATCAATTCAAAGGTTATGATCATATACATAACTAAGAAAATTGTAATGATGTCACCATGATAGTTGTTTGGTTATAATCCATTCCCTGAACTGAATGTGATGATATAATAATTGGTGTAAAGTTCGTAATCATGGTAATTGAGGAAATTGTTATGATGCTAATGTAATGAGATCAACCATGTTAATAATGTGATGACTATACAATGATCGTTATAAAGGTCGTAAGATATAAGATTGATAAATCTTATATGACTCAACTACTTCTCAATTGATGGTAAGCAAAAAGAGAACATTATTGTTATGGGTGAAATTCTGAGCCCATATCCTGGAAAACATCTTGATTTATATCTTGGTTATATAATATTTGTTTACATCCGGGATGCTGGTTCAGGATATTGGTAACATCCTGAATGGTATCCTCAGGATTACTAACGGATTATGTGCAGGTACGTGGGTTAGAAGCTATCAACGTTCACGAAGACTCGTTCCGCGGAAGACTCGGTCCAAGTTGTTCAATGAAAGACGTTAAGCCCGCTTTATTTGGTTCCAAACGGCTGTTTATGGAATATTCGGGAGCATCCCATATTTATAGGAATTTTAGTTTCTATTTTGTAACTATAAATAGGTGGGTATACCAGATCAAATAGGACATCACATTTACACTCGCTACACTCTAACACTCGCTCTCTAGCAATTTCCACTTTCATACAAAAGCATTGTAACACTTAGCGATCTGGTCTATATCCTGCACTGTATTCTGACGTTTGAATCAATAAGAAGAACAAGGCAGCTGCGATTGTCAGCTCCCGAGGTTTTATGCCGGCGATCTAGATTGATCAAGGGCTTTCCTCGTACATCTCGTGTCATTTACTTTACTTTTTGCTCATAGTTTGATCATAGATACAGCTCAATATCCTGAGCCGTATCCTGAATACTGATTTTCCAAATAACTTAACCTGCATATTTTCAACACACTTTCTAGCACACTACCTCACTTTACTAATTTGATCACTTAATTGCCTCGGTAATTTTTGACCAAAACAATTTGGCGCCCACCGTGGGGCAAGTGGTGCTCTCTTTGCTAAAAATCTTTGGGAAATCGTTAATCGGTTTTCTATTTTCAAAACTTTTTGCCGCACTATTTACAATGGCCTCAAGATCAAACATGAGTTCCTCCACTGTGTCTGCTATGACTTCTGCTACTACCGGTTCGGTGCTTCCACCACCTCCTCCAAGGATGCCAGCCTCTTCACGACCTCAGGATATTATCCCTACTCGCAGTGTTCAGGAATCTGCTCCCGTTTAAGCTTCTAATGATGAAATTTTAACCTTATTTGGAAGTGTGCAGGAACAAATGAGGCAGCAACAGGAAACAAACCAAATGCTGTTGAGGGAAACACAACTCTTGAAGTCTGGTTCGAGTAGATCCGCTGAGGATATTGTCACTCCATTACAACCCAGAACTTTGAACTTCAGTTCAGCTGTGTATACTGAGGATAACAGGGGGGAATATTGTCCCCAGCCTTCCTCAGAATCACACTCCTGAAATACCCTCCTCGGTCAGGATGTCAACCATGAGGAGCTCAGGATATGCTTCAGGATATGGACAAAATCCTCCGACGGGTAACGTGTCAAATAATAATAATAATACTCATGCAACTAACAATGGTGGATCTTTGCAGGATACAGGTGTAACATCAGCACTTACTAGGGAACTTCAGAAATTGAAGGACATGATATCTAGTGTACCTGGAGTGGTCCAGCCGATCCCGGAAGTGTCCCAAGACAGCCACAAGATATCTCGTTTTCCATATCCTATCTGTGATGCTGAGATCCCAAAGAGATTTCAAACCCCCAACATGAAGCTTTACGACGAAACTACGGATACTGAGGAGCATATTGCTCAGTATAGGGAAAGAATGGAGATTAACCCTATCCCTCCGGATCTCAAGGAAGCATGCTTGTGCAAGGGTTTTGGTTCTACCTTAACAGGATCAGCCTTGAAATGGCTCTTGAATGTTCCTCCGCATTCGATTACATCTTTTGCTCACTTAGTAAATTTATTTAATAGTCAGTTTTCTTGTAGTAGAAGCTTTGAAAAACTAACAAGTGACCTCTACAGGATAACACAGGGGCCTCAGGAATCCCTTAGGGATTATGTGAACAAGTTCAGCCGGGAATCCCTAGACATTCCACATCTTGATGTTGCAACAGCTGTGCAAGCTTTCAAGATGGGACTGCAAAAAGATTCTCAATTTTATCAAGATCTTGTAATGAACCCATGCAGGAACTTGGATGAAGCTCGAAACAGGGCCCTAAGATATATTCGATTGGAGGATGACAGGAAGATGCAAGAGAGAATGAACTCATCCAACACCTATGATTCAACTAACAGGAAGTCTGAATCCTCATTCAAGCCATATCGGCCTAAGCCATATGGTAGAAATGAAAATAAGAAAGTGAATGCTGTCGAAGATGAGGATCCTGAAGAGTATCCTGAGTTGTCTGAATATTGCTTTTCTGTTAACATTCCTGAATTAATGTATGCCATGCAGGGTTTAGGAGACAAGGCTAGGTGGCCTCGAAAGAATCAACAAAAGGCCGATTGGAAAGATAAGTCAAAATGGTGTGCTTTCCACGAAAATTTCGGACATGTGGCTGAGGATTGCATCGCTCTAAGGAAAGAGATAAGCTATCTGCTAAGCAAGGGATATCTGAAAGATCTCTTAGGAAGGAAGAAGAATAAGGGTCAGGATATTGAGAAGGATCCTGAGCGAGCAGCGTCACCTCCTGCAGATGCCAAGATAATCAACTTTATTTCGGGAGGATCCGACATTTGTGGGACTTCGTATTCGGCGGCGAAGAGACATGCAAAAGAAGCTAAGGCCGAAAGGGGAGACAAACCTGTCAGGATGGCTACCCTCACAACTGACAAAGTGATCACATTTGATGCTGATGACAGGGATACTGTCCAGGATCCCCACCATGATGCTCTGGTAATAACATTATATGTGGCTAACCATTTTGTACGTAGGATATTGGTTGATAATGGCAGCTCCGTCAACATAATCCAACTAGAGACTCTGAAAAGAATGAATGTATCTCCAATGGATATCACTTCGAAATCTACAGTGCTTGTTGGATTCAGTGGAGAGGCTAGAAACACAGTAGGAGAGATAAAGTTGCCAGTATATGTTGAAGGAGTCAACTCAATACAACGTTTCTGTGTGATGGATTCCCTATCCTGCTATAATATCATACTAGGAAGGCCATGGATTCACGAGATGAAGGCTGTGCCATCAACGTATCACCAATGCATCAAGATCCCTACCCCTTGGGGAGTGGTCAAGGTCGAAAGTGATCAGCAGGAGGCGAAAGAATGCTACTCATCCTCGATGAAATCCTCAACCAAGCCTAGTGCAGCATAGCAATTAAAGACGCGGGCCCAGGATATCGTGGAGGATCCGGAGTAGGATGTGAAGAAAATTATCCTGGACCAGGATAATCCTGATATTTCAGTGCTCGTAGGAACCAATATCCCTCAGGATATTGAAGAACAATTAATTAACTTTTTGAAATGCAGGATGTCAACGTTTGCATGGAAGCATGAGGATATGACAGTCATATCCAAAGACATTATCACTCACAAGCTTGGAATTGATAAATCATTCAAGCCTGTTCAGCAAAAAAGAAGGAAGTTCGCCCCTGAGCGGAATACGATTATCCAAGAGGAAGTTGAGACATTATTGAAGTCCAGGATGATCAGAGAGGTTAAGTTCCCAAGGTGGCTAGCGAACGTGGTTGTGGTACAGAAGAAAAATGGGAAATGGAGAGTTTGTGTAGACTACACAGACTTGAACAAGGCTTTTCCTAAATACCCATTTCCTCTTCCCCACATTGATGCAATGGTAGATGCCACTGCCGGGCATGAAATGCTGACCTTCATGGACGCATCCTCAGGATTTCAGCAGATCCAAATGGAGCCTTCTGACCAGGAGGATACTGCCTTTATGACACCAACAGGTATTTATTGTTATACCGCTATGCCTTTTTGGTTTGAAAAATGCAGGTGCAACATACCAAAGATTGGTAAACGTGATGTTCAAAGACAAACTGGGGGACACCATGGAGGTGTACATTGACGATATGGTGGTAAAATCAAAGAAAGCTCAGGATCACCTCCAGGATATTAAAGGAGCATTTGTTATCCTGGATCAGTATAACATGAAGCTAAATCCTGCTAAGTGCCATTTTGAAGTGGGGGCAGGAAAATTTCTAGGATATATGGTGACCAAAAGAGGAATAGAGGCGAGCCCGGAGCAGATTAAAGCCATCTTGGATATTAAATCGCCCTCAAATATGAAGGATGTTCAACGATTAACAGGGCGAGTGGCAGCATTAAACAGATTTATCTCAAGATCCTCAGAAAAATGCAAAGATTTTTATGATATCCTGAAGAAGAACAAGAAATTCGAATGGGGTGAGAAGCATGAAGCGGCCCTACAGGATTTAAAGCAATATCTTTCAACCGCACCTCTACTGATGAAGCCTGAGAATGGTGAACCATTATCCCTATACCTCGCAGTATCAGGGAATGCTGTAAGTGCCGTCCTTGTAAAGGACCATGAAGGTCAGCAATATCCTGTTTATTATGTTAGTAAAAGCTTGTTAAATGCTGAAACTAGATATTCTCATTTAGAAAAATTGATACTAGCATTAGTTATGGCATCAACGAAACTTAGACATTACTTTGAGACACATAGGATTCATGTTAAAACAAATTATCCTGTCAAAAATGTGCTTAGAAAACCAGAGATGTCAGGCAGGATGGCTAAGTGGTCAGTAAAGTTGAGTGCTTATGATTTAGTATATGAACCTAGAAATTCCATAAAGTCTCAGGCTTTAGCTGACTTTGTGGTTGATTTTAGTAGTGACATTCAGGATGAGGTAGATCTAGAAGTTCAACAGTTAGGAGAATCCTCAGGATCCTGGACATTATATACTGATGGTGCATCTAATATAAGAGGAGTAGGATTGGGAATACTACTAAAATCGCCACAGGGGGACATATTACCCCAGGCTATTAGATGTGAATTTCCTGCTACTAATAATGAAGCAGAATATGAGGCTTTAATTGCAGGATTAGAGTTGGCTAAGAGCATGAGTATCAAAAATTTACAAGTATATGTTGACTCTTTGTTAATTACTAACCATTTTAATGGATCCTATGCAGTTAAGGGTGAGAAATTAATCGAATACCTCGATATTCTCAAAAAATCAGCAGGATATTTCGATATTTTTACACTTGAACAGGTACCAAGGGAGGATAATGCTGAAGCAGATGCCTTAGCAAATCTGGGATCGTCGATCAGGATACCAGAAGGGACCCAAATACCGATATTACATATCTTGTATCCTGCAACGAATCCTCAGGATAAAGAAGTAGCGGGTATTCAGGATCCTGATGCAGAATATCCTGAAAAGTATCCCAAATCCTGGACGGCTCCAATCATTAGATATCTCAAGGAAGGAAACATTCCCAGGGAGGAAAATCCTAAGGCATTTAGGATGAAGGTATCACGATTTACTATTATAAATGATGTGTTATACAAGAAATCTCTTGCAGGACCATATTTGAGGTGCTTGGAGGATCCTGAAGCCAAAGAAGTACTTCAGGATATACATGAAGGGGATTGTGGTAATCACGCTGGGGGCAGATCATTGTTCTCGAAAGTATTAAGGACAGGATATTATTGGCCAACGATGAGGAAAGATGCTGCAGAATATGCTCGAAGATGTGATGCATGTCAAAGACATAGTAACATACTACATCAACCGGCTGAACCATTATATCCTGTAGTTTCCCCTTGGCCATTCATGAAATGGGGGATGGATATAGTAGGGAAGTTACCAAAAGCTCCGGGAGGAAAAGTCTTTATGTTGGCAATGACGGATTATTTTTCTAAGTGGGTTGAGGCTGAAGCATTTGTTCAAGTTAGAGACCAAGAAGTAGTATCCTTCATAAAGAGGAATATCCTGACTAGGTTTGGGGTACCAGCTGAGATCATTTGCGATAATGGGTCCCAGTTTATAAGCAAAAGGACTACTGACTTTTGCAAGAGTTGGGGAATCAAAATGATCACATCTACTCCGGTACATCCTCAAGAGAATGGACAAGCTGAATCCTCAAACAAGATAATAGTCAATAACTTAAAGAAGAGGCTTGGAGCCAAAAAAGGAAGATGGGCGGAAGAGTTACCCTTTGTTTTGTGGGCTGATAGGACAACGGTAAAGAATGCAACTGGCCAAACCCCGTTTTCCTTGGTATTTGGAGCAGAAGCAGTAATTCCAACAGAAATGACGATACCTACTGCGAGATCTATCCTACAGGATCCTGAACAGAATCCTGAAGTCATATGTCAAGATTTGGATACTATAGATGAAAAAAGAGACGCAGCAAGACTAAGGATAGCAGCATATCAACAAAGAATATCCAGAGCATATAATAAGAACATAAGGACTAGAAGATTTCGAGTTGGTGATTGGGTGCTAAGAAAGGCTTTTCAAAATACCACTAATCCTGCCGATGGCAAGCTAGCTCCGAAATGGGAAGGACCATATGAAGTCGAGTCAGAAGCAGGGAAAGGAGCATATCGACTCAAGAATATGGAAGGGGATATGCTACCAAGATCCTGGAATGCAATACATTTAAAGCTCTATTTCAAGTAAGAGTAGAATTTATTTTCTATCTCGGAATGGTATGTATTCTATTTTAAATATATTTGTTTATTATCTTGAACCCAATACTGACTTAAGCATCGGAGGGGTGTTAGCCAAGCTAACACCCACCTTAGTTTACAATTGTTTTGCAGCATATGTTTTAGGATATAGCTCCAGGATATGTACTCAGGATAACTCGGAAGATTAGAGGATTGGCCCCCTCTCTCACGTTTAAGGGATCCTGGCCCCTTCAAAGGTTTAAAGGTATTCACCTTTCTTTTGAATTGGGTTTAAACACCTCGCCTGGAGCGCAAGTTATCTAGGTATAGTTCAAGGTAGCGGGACCAGTTCATGTAAAAGTGGCTGACAATTTCGTTACTGTTGGCTATATCCTGGATCCTAAAGGTATATGAGGATTGATCACCCTCTCTCACGAAAGAGTATTTTCATACTCTCTAAGGTTTAAAGGTTTTCACCTTTCTAAGAATTGGAGTTTATACACGCTCGCCTGTAGCGCATGAAATTTAGGGTTTATCCCCAGATATCAGGGTTTATCCCCAAGATATTAAGGGTTTATCCCAAGTATGCTAAGGATTCATTTCAGGATATCAGGGGTTTTTCCCTGGGGTATTCAGAATTTATTCAAGTCAATGTATGAATACATTTGCGTTTCTGTGTCGAACACAGGGGACATACATTATACTATTCAAAGGATGGATCCAAGTTTATAAGTATGCACTGGGGACAAACTTATAATGGAGGATTGAAATTGATTCTCTAAGAATCTCTGGTATGATCTCTCCTTTTTATTTGGACAATTTATAAGTTGTATTTCAATATCCTGATCAAGATATCTTACAAGATATCTTCTAGGATACGTTTACAATATATTCCTAAAAATGTTCAAACAAAACAGTTTTCACGAGTAAAATTTGTATATCAATGACAACAATAATAAAGTCAACAGAGAGGTTATATTATTAACATACCAAAAGATGTGCTCTTAGTTTCACCTCAAAACAAGGCCCTTCCACTAAGAGCACTAATAGTTCCTTACCATATTTACCCAACAGTTGAAGGTTTCATCTCAAACCGAGACCCATCCACCTCCAACTATTGTATTGTTCAAAAAGCATGCAGGAAATGTAAATTGTTCAGGTGCAGGAAAGTAAAGTGCAGAAAAGTAAATTGTTCAAGGGATTACAGACCAACATTCAAATTTAAAAAGGTGGGCTCTGGCCTTGGCACGTATATCCGTCATCGCCCACCTGAGTGCCCTCACACAGCGGCATCTTCTCCAACCTTCTCCGACTTCCCAGCACCAGCATCCTGAGCAGCATCCTCGTCAGCATCTATCCCAGCATCCATCCCAGCATCCGTTCCAGCGTCCTTCTTGTCTCCAACCTGGATCACCACCTCCGCTGACTTGGAAGTTTCACCGGTTTCAGCAGGGACTGGCACAGCTTTGCCTCCGAGCTCCTTCAGCTTGGCCACCCACGATTCAACCGGCCAGGATGGACATACAAGGCCCGTCTCCTTGGCCTCGTAGGCCATCTTGATGCGTGCTTGTAGCAGAGAGACAATAGCGGAAGCATTGATTCCCTCCCGGAAAGAGACCATGGCTTGTTCATGGTCCATTTGAACGGTGGCAAGTTTGAGCTCAGCATCCTGGGTGACCTTCTTCAGCATGCCCTCGTAGTGCCGGGTCTTCGCTTCAGCAATGGCACCTTGGTCAGCAACGGTGCTTTCAAGCTGTTTGATCCTGGCTTCATGGAGTGCAGCAGTACCACATGCATCATTATACAAATGGAGCAAATGCTGGAGGCCCTGCACATCAATTTCAGGTATGAGTTAGAATATATTGACCAGGATATCCTGTCGGGATATCCTATTAGGATATATGTGCAGGATATGCGTCAGGATATTACCTTGTTAAGGAAGGATGTCATTGGCTCTAAGGAATCAGAGAAACTGAGTTCGTCATAGGAGAACCCTTCTGAACCTGGAGCACTGACTTCAAGACCTTTCCTCTTTTTTGCTGTGGAAGCACGAGTCCTTGGATTGGCCTTGGGAGCCGGGAGTGGCTTGGAGCTGGTAGCAGCAGGAGTCTCTTTCTTGACCGTGGCTGGAGTAGGATAGCTGTCAAGTTCGTCGAGATCTAGATAGACTGGAACCTTGCTGGAGTCTGCACATAGGGAGTAAACTTTTCTCCTAAGAATATCAAATAAAAACATGTGTGTACAGGATATCTTGCAGGATCCTTACCAGACATGTTTGCACTTGAAAGAGGGCTTGGAGTTGGTGGAGATGGGTTGAAGCTTCTCTCTGCCTCTGAAAGGAATCTGATGGCGTCTATTCTTTTTTGAGAATCAGCAAGAGGAGGTGCAATCTTCCTGAAATCAGCTGCATGCACAACAGAGAAAATAAAATTGGTCAATTCAGGGTATAAAGCAGGACAAGAAGTAGGATCATCTTTAAACCCTAAATCCTACCCTTCTTCAACCATTTCATCGGATAATCCGTTCCACCAGGGATTGAGTCCCTTTTTACAAAGAAAAACTTGGATTGCCAACCATCCTCGTTCCTGGTGGCACGAAGTTTCAGTGAGTCACCGGAAGTAGCATAAAACAGAAATCTACATGATCCATTCCCTGATGTGATCATGAAAGTTATGTGATTCTATTCCATTCCCTGATGTGAATGTGATGATATAATGATCAATTCAAAGGTTATGATCGTATACATAACTAAGAAAATTGTAATGATGTCACCATGATAGTTGTTTGGTTATAATCCATTCCCTGAACTGAATGTGATGATATAATAATTGGTGTAAAGTTCGTAATCATGGTAATTGAGGAAATTGTTATGATTCTAATGTAATGAGATCAACCATGTTAATAATGTGATGACTATACAATGATCGTTATAAAGGTCGTAAGATATAAGATTGATAAATCTTATATGACTCAACTACTTCTCAATTGATGGTAAGCAAAAAGAGAACATTATTGTTATGGGTGAAATTCTGAGCCCATATCCTGGAAAACATCTTGATTTATATCTTGGTTATATAATATCTGTTTACATCCGGGATGCTGGTTCAGGATATTGGTAACATCCTGAATGGTATCCTCAGGATTACTAACGGATTATGTGCAGGTACGTGGGTTAGAAGCTATCAACGTTCACGAAGACTCATTCCGCGGAAGACTCGGTCCAAGTTGTTCAATGAAAGACGTTAAGCCCGCTTTATTTGGTTCCAAACGGCTATTTATGGAATATTCGGGAGCATCCCATATTTATAGGAATTTTAGTTTCTATTTTGTAACTATAAATAGGTGGGTATACCAGATCAAATAGGACATCACATTTACACTCGCTACACTCTAACACTCGCTCTCTAGCAATTTCCACTTTCATACAAAAGCATTGTAACACTTAGCGATCTGGTCTATATCCTGCACTGTATCCTGACGTTTGAAGCAATAAGAAGAACAAGGCAGCTGCGATTGTCAGCTCCCGAGGTTTTATGCCGGCGATCTAGATTGATCAAGGGCTTTTCTCATACATCTCGTGTCATTTACTTTACTTTTTGCTCATAGTTTGATCATAGATACAGCTCAATATCCTGAGCCGTATCCTGAATACTGATTTTCCAAATAACTTAACCTGCATATTTTCAACACACTTTCTAGCACACTACATCACTTTACTAATTTGATCACTTAATTGCCTCGGTAATTTTTGACCAAAACAATTTGGCGCCCACCGTGGGGCAAGTGGTGCTCTCTTTGCTAAAAATCTTTGGGAAATCGTTAATCGGTTTTCTATTTTCAAAACTTTTTGCCGCATTATTTACAATGGCCTCAAGATCAACACATGAGTTCCTCCACTGTGTCTGCTATGACTTCTGCTACTACCGGTTCGGTGCTTCCACCACCTCCTCCAAGGATGCCAGCCTCTTCACGACCTCAGGATATTATCCCTACTCGCAGTGTTCAGGAATCTGCTCCCGTTTTAGCTTCTAATGATGAAATTTTAACCTTATTTGGAAGTGTGCAGAAACAAATGAGGCAGCAACAGGAAACAAACCAAATGCTGTTGAGGGAAATACAACTCTTGAAGTCTGGTTCGAGCAGATCTGCTGAGGATATTGTCACTCCATTACAACCCAGAACTTTGAACTTCAGTTCAGCTGTGTATACTGAGGATAACAGGGGGAATATTGTCCCCAGCCTTCCTCAGAATCACACTCCTAAAATACCCTCCTCGGTCAGGATGTCAACCTTGAGGAGCTCAGGATATGCTTCAGGATATGGACAAAATCCTCCGACGGGTAACATGTCAAATAATAATAATACTCATGCTACTAACAATGGTGGATCTTTGCAGGATACAGGTGTAACATCAGCACTTACTAGGGAACTTCAGAAATTGAAGGACATGATATCTAGTGTACCTGGAGTGGTCCAGCCGATCCCGGAAGTGTCCCAAGACAGCCACAAGATATCTCGTTTTGCATATCCTATCTATGATGCTGAGATCCCAAAGAGATTTCAAACCCCCAACATGAAGCTTTACGACGGAACTACGGATCCTGATGAGCATATTGCTCAGTATAGGGAAAGAATGGAGATTAACCCTATCCCTCCGGATCTCAAGGAAGCATGCTTGTGCAAGGGTTTTGGTTCTACCTTAACAGGATCAGCCTTGAAATGGCTCTTGAATGTTCCTCCGCATTCGATTATATCTTTTGCTCACTTAGTAAATTTATTTAATAGTCAGTTTTCTTGTAGTAGAAGCTTTGAAAAACTAACAAGTGACCTCTACAGGATAACAAAGGGGCCTCAGGAATCCCTTAGGGATTATGTGAACAAGTTCAGCCGGGAATCCCTAGACATTCCACATCTTGATGTTACAACAGCTGTGCAAGCTTTCAAGATGGGGCTGCAAAAAGATTCTCAATTTTATCAAGATCTTGTAATGAACCCATGCAGGAACTTGGATGAAGCTCGAAACAGGGCCCTAAGATATATTCGATTGGAGGATGACAGGAAGATGCAAGAGAGAATGAACTCATCCAACACCTATGATTCAACTAACAGGAAGTCTGAATCCTCATTCAAGCAATATCGGCCTAAGCCATATGGTAGAAATGAAAATAAGAAAGTGAATGCTGTCGAAGATGAGGATCCTGAAGAGTATCCTGAGTTGTCTGAATATTGCTTTTCTGTTAACATTCCTGAATTAATGTATGCCATGCAGGGTTTAGGAGACAAGGCTAGGTGGCCTCGAAAGAATCAACAAAAGGCCGATTGGAAAGATAAGTCAAAATGGTGTGCTTTCCACGAGGATTTCGGACATGTGACTGAGGATTGCATCGCTCTAAGGAAAGAGATAAGCTATCTGCTAAGCAAGGGATATCTGAAAGATCTCTTAGGAAGGAAGAAGAATAAGGGTCAGGATATTGAGAAGGATCCTGAGCGAGCAGCGTCACCTCCTGCAGATGCCAAGATAATCAACTTTATTTCGGGAGGATCCGACATTTGTGGGACTTTGTATTCGGCGGCGAAGAGACATGCAAAAGAAGCTAAGGCCGAAAGGAGAGACAAACTTGTCAGGATGGCTACCCTCACAACTGATAAAGTGATCACATTTGATGCTGATGACAGGGATACTGTTCAGGATCCCCACCATGATGCTCTGGTAATAACATTATATGTGGCTAACCATTTTGTACGCAGGATATTGGTTGATAATGGCAGCTCCGTCAACATAATCCAACTAGAGACTCTGAAAAGAATGAATGTATCTCCAATGGATATCACTTCGAAATCTACAGTGCTTGTTGGATTCAGTGGAGAGTCTAGAAACACAGTAGGAGAGATAAAGTTGCCAGTATATGTTGAAGGAGTCAACTCAATACAACGTTTCTGTGTGATGGATTCCCTATCCTGCTATAATATCATACTAGGAAGACCATGGATTCACGATATGAAGGCTGTGCCATCGACGTATCACCAAAGCATCAAGATCCCTACCCCTTGGGGAGTGGTCAAGGTCGAAAGTGATCAGCAGGAGGCGAAAGAATGCTACTCATCCTCGATGAAATCCTCAACCAAGCCTAGTGCAGCATAGCAATTAAAGACGCGGGCCCAGGATATCGTGGAGGATCCGGAGCAGGATGTGAAGAAAATTATCCTGGACCAGGATAATCCTGATATTTCAGTGCTCGTAGGAACCAATATCCCTCAGGATATTGAAGAACAGTTAATTAACTTTTTGAAATGCAGGATGTCAACGTTTGCATGGAAGCATGAGGATATGACAGTCATATCCAAAGACATTATCACTCACAAGCTTGGAATTGATAAATCATTCAAGCCTGTTCAGCAAAAAAGAAGGAAGTTCGCTCCTGAGCGGAATACGATTATCCAAGAGGAAGTTGAGAGATTATTGAAGTCCAGGATGATCAGAGAGGTTAAGTTCCCAAGGTGGCTAGCGAACGTGGTTGTGGTACAGAAGAAAAATGGGAAATGGAGAGTTTGTGTAGACTACACAGACTTGAACAAGGCTTGTCCTAAAGACCCATTTCCTCTTCCCCACATTAATGCAATGGTAGATGCCACTGCCGGGCATGAAATGCTGACCTTCATGGACGCATCCTCAGGATTTCAGCAGATCCAAATGGAGCCTTCTGACCAGGAGAATACTGCCTTCATGACACCAACAGGTATTTATTGTTATACCGCTATGCCTTTTGGTTTGACAAATGCAGGTGCAACATACCAAAGATTGGTAAACATGATGTTCAAAGACAAACTGGGGGACACCATGGAGGTGTACATTGACGATATGGTGGTAAAATCAAAGAAAGCTCAGGATCACCTCCAGGATATTAAAGGAGCATTTGATATCCTGGATCAGTATAACATGAAGCTAAATCCTGCTAACTGCCATTTTGAAGTGGGGGCAGGAAAATTTCTAGTATATATGGTGACCAAAAGAGGAATAGAGGCGAGCCCGGAGCAGATTAAAGCCATCTTGGATATTAAATCGCCCTCAAATATGAAGGATGTTCAACGATTAACAGGGCGAGTGGCAGCATTAAACAGATTTATCTCAAGATCCTCAGAAAAATGCAAAGATTTTTATGATATCCTGAAGAAGAACAAGAAATTAGAATGGGGTGAGAAGCATGAAGCGGCCCTACAGGATTTAAAGCAATATCTTTCAACCGCACCTCTACTGATGAAGCCTGAGAATGGTGAACCATTATCCCTATACCTCGCAGTATCAGGGAATGCTGTAAGTGCCGTCCTTGTAAAGGACCATGAAGGTCAGCAATATCCTGTTTATTATGTTAGTAAAAGCTTGTTAAATGCTGAAACTAGATATTCTCATTTAGAAAAATTGATACTAGCATTAGTTATGGCATCAACGAAACTTAGACATTACTTTGAGACACATAGGATTCATGTTAAAACAAATTATCCTGTCAAAAATGTGCTTAGGAAACCAGAGATGTCAGGCAGGATGGCTAAGTGGTCAGTAAAGTTGAGTGCTTATGATTTAGTATATGAACCTAGAAATGCCATAAAGTCTCAGGCTTTAGCTGACTTTGTGGCTGATTTTAGTAGTGACATTCAGGATGAGGTAGACCTAGAAGTTCAACAGTTAGGAGAATCCTTAGGATCCTGGACATTATATACTGATGGTGCATCTAATATAAGGGGAGTAGGATTGGGAATACTACTAAAATCGCCACAGGGGGACATATTACCCCAGGCTATTAGATGTGAATTTCCTGCTACTAATAATGAAGCAGAATATGAGGCTTTAATTGCAGGATTAGAGTTGGCTAAGAGCATGAGTATCAAAAATTTACAAGTATATGTTGACTCTTTGTTAATTACTAACCATTTTAATGGATCTTATGCAGTTAAGGGTGAGAAATTAATCGAATACCTCGATATTCTCAAAAAATCAGCAGGATATTTCGATATTTTTACACTTGAACAGGTACCAAGGGAGGATAATGCTGAAGCAGATGCCTTAGCAAATCTGGGATCGTCGATCAGGATACCAGAAGGGACCCAAATACCGATATTACATATCTTGTATCCTGCAACGAATCCTCAGGATAAAGAAGTAGCGGGTATTCAGGATCCTGATGCAGAATATCCTGAAAAGTATCCCAAATCCTGGACGGCTCCAATCATGAGATATCTCAAGGAAGGACACATTCCCAGGGAGGAAAATCCTAAGGCATTTAGGATGAAGGTATCACGATTTACTATTATAAATGATGTGTTATACAAGAAATCTCTTGCAGGACCATATTTGAGGTGCTTGGAGGATCCTGAAGCCAAAGAAGTACTTCAGAATATACATGAAGGGGATTGTGGTAATCACGCTGGGGGCAGATCATTGTTCTCGAAAGTATTAAGGACAGGATATTATTGGCCAACGATGAGGAAAGATGCTGCAGAATATGCTCGAAGATGTGATGCATGTCAAAGACATAGTAACATACTACATCAACCGGCTGAACCATTATATCCTGTAGTTTCCCCTTGGCCATTCATGAAATGGGGGATGGATATAGTAGGGAAGTTACCAAAAGCTCCGGGAGGAAAAGTCTTTATGTTGGCAATGACGGATTATTTTTCTAAGTGGGTTGAGGCTGAAGCATTTGTTCAAGTTAGAGACCAAGAAGTAGTATCCTTCATAAAGAGGAATATCCTGACTAGGTTTGGGGTACCAGCTGAGATCATTTGCGATAATGGGTCCCAGTTTATAAGCAAAAGGACTACTGACTTTTGCAAGAGTTGGGGAATCAAAATGATCACATCTACTCCGGTACATCCTCAAGCGAATGGACAAGCTGAATCCTCAAACAAGATAATAGTCAATAACTTAAAGAAGAGGCTTGGAGCCAAAAAAGGAAGATGGGCGGAAGAGTTACCCTTTGTTTTGTGGGCTGATAGGACAACGGTAAAGAATGCAACTGGCCAAACCCCGTTTTCCTTGGTATTTGGAGCAGAAGCAGTAATTCCAACAGAAATGACGATACCTACTGCGAGATCTATCCTACAGGATCCTGAACAGAATCCTGAAGTCATATGTCAAGATTTGGATACTATAGATGAAAAAAGAGACGCAGCAAGACTAAGGATAGCAGCATATCAACAAAGAATATCCAGAGCATATAATAAGAACATAAGGACTAGAAGATTTCGAGTTGGTGATTGGGTGCTAAGAAAGGCTTTTCAAAATACCACTAATCCTGCCGATGGCAAGCTAGCTCCGAAATGGGAAGGACCATATGAAGTCGAGTCAGAAGCAGGGAAAGGAGCATATCGACTCAAGAATATGGAAGGGGATATGCTACCAAGATCCTGGAATGCAATACATTTAAAGCTCTATTTCAAGTAAGAGTAGAATTTATTTTCTATCTCGGAATGGTATGTATTCTATTTTAAATATATTTGTTTATTATCTTGAACCCAATACTGACTTAAGCATCGGAGGGGTGTTAGCCAAGCTAACACCCACCTTAGTTTACAATTGTTTTGCAGCATATGTTTTAGGATATAGCTCCAGGATATGTACTCAGGATAACTCGGAAGATTAGAGGATTGGCCCCCTCTCTCACGTTTAAGGGATCCTGGCCCCTTCAAAGGTTTAAAGGTATTCACCTTTCTTTCGAATTGGGTTTAAACACCTCGCCTGGAGCGCAAGTTATCTAGGTATAGTTCAAGGTAGCGGGACCAGTTCATGTAAAAGTGGCTGACAATTTCGTTACTGTTGGCTATATCCTGGATCCTAAAGGTATATGAGGATTGATCACCCTCTCTCACGAAAGAGTATTTTCATACTCTCTAAGGTTTAAAGGTTTTCACCTTTCTAAGAATTGGAGTTTATACACTCTCGCCTGTAGCGCATGAAATTTAGGGTTTATCCCCAGATATCAGGGTTTATCCCCAAGATATTAAGGGTTTATCCCAAGTATGCTAAGGATTTATTTCAGGATATCAGGGGTTTTGCCCTGGGGTATTCGGAATTTATTCAAGTCAAAGTATGAATACATTTGCGTTTCTGTGTCGAACACAGGGGACATACATTATACTATTCAAAGGATGGATCCAAGTTTATAAGTATGCACTGGGGACAAACTTATAATGGAGGATTGAAATTGATTCTCTAAGAATCTCTGGTATGATCTCTCCTTTTTATTTGGACAATTTATAAGTTGTATTTCAATATCCTGATCAAGATATCTTACAAGATATCTTCTAGGATACGTTTACAATATATTCCTAAAAATGTTCAAACAAAACAGTTTTCACGAGTAAAATTTGTATATCAATGACAACAATAATAAAGTCAAAAGAGAAGTTATATTATTAACATACCAAAAGATGTGATCTTAGTTTCACCTCAAAACAAGGCCCTTCCACTAAGAGCACTAATAGTTCCTTACCATATTTACCCAACAGTTGAAGGTTTCATCTCAAACCGAGACCCATCCACCTCCAACTGTTGTATTGTTCAAAACGCATGCAGGAAATGTAAATTGTTCAGGTGCAGGAAAGTAAAGTGCAGAAAAGTAAATTGTTCAAGGGATTACAGACCAACATTCAAATTTAAAAAGGTGGGCTCTGGCCTTGGCACGTATATCCGTCATCGCCCACCTGAGTGCCCTCACACAGCGGCATCTTCTCCAACCTTCTCCGACTTCCCAGCACCAGCATCCTGAGCAGCATCCTCGCCAGCATCTATCCCAGTATCCATCCCAGCATCCGTTCCAGCGTCCTTCTTGTCTCCAACCTGGATCACCACCTCCGCTGACTTGGAAGTTTCACCGGTTTCAGCAGGGACTGGCACAGCTTTGCCTCCGAGCTCCTTCAGCTTGGCCACCCACGATTCAACCGGCCAGGATGGACATACAAGGCCCGTCTCCTTGGCCTCGTAGGCCATCTTGATGCGTGCTTGTAGCAGAGAGACAATAGCGGAAGCATTGATTCCCTCCCGGAAAGAGACCATGGCTTGTTCATGGTCCATTTGAACGGTGGCAAGTTTGAGCTCAGCATCCTGGGTGGCCTTCTTCAGCATGCCCTCGTAGTGCCGGGTCTTCGCTTCAGCAATGGCACCTTGGTCAGCAACGGTGCTTTCAAGCTGTTTGATCCTGGCTTCATGGAGTGCAGCAGTACCACATGCATCATTATACAAGTGGAGCAAATGCTGGAGGCCCTGCACATCAATTTCAGGTATGAGTTAGAATATATTGACCAGGATATCCTGTCGGGATATCCTATTAGGATATATGTGCAGGATATGCGTTAGGATATTACCTTGTTAAGGAAGGATGTCATTGGCTCTAAGGAATCAGAGAAACTGAGTTCGTCATAGGAGAACCCTTCTGAACCTGGAGCACTGACTTCAAGACCTTTCCTTTTTTTTGCTGTGGAAGCACGAGTCCTTGGATTGGCCTTGGGAGCCGGTAGTGGCTTGGAGCTGGTAGCAGCAGAAGTCTCTTTCTTGACCGTGGCTGGAGTAGGATAGCTGTCAAGTTCGTCGAGATCTAGATAGACTGGAACCTTGCTGGAGTCTGCACATAGGGAGTAAACTTTTCTCCTAAGAATATCAAATAAAAACATGTGTGTACAGGATATCTTGCAGGATCCTTACCAGACATGTTTGCACTTGAAAGAGGGCTTGGAGTTGGTGGAGATGGGTTGAAGCTTCTCTCTGCCTCTGAAAGGAGTCTGATGGCGTCTATTCTTTTTTGAGAATCAGCAAGAGGAGGTGCAATCTTCCTGAAATCAGCTGCATGCACAACAGAGAAAATAAAATTGGTCAGTTCAGGGTATAAAGCAGGATAAGAAGTAGGATCATCTTTAAACCCTAAATCCTACCCTTCTTCAACCATTTCATCGGATAATCCGTTCCACCAGGGATTGAGTCCCTTTTTACAAAGAAAAACTTGGATTGCCAACCATCCTCGTTCCTGGTGGCACGAAGTATCAGTGGGTCACCGGAAGTAGCATAAAACAGAAATCTACATGATCCATGGCATCTAAGTTTGTAAGCTAAGGGGAGATCATGGACGGAAAGATCAGGAATGTGGTTTCTCTTGATCTGGTCAAGAACAGACAAAACACGCTAGAGCATTGGCATGGTTTGGCTGAAAGAGATTTTGGTGATATTAAAGAATTCGTTGATGAAGTCCGGAAAGGGGAATTGTAGCCCTAGGGTAAAAGGGAAAGCACTGAAGCATATCCACTCGCTGGAGACCATATCCGACCGGATTTCCCGGTCAAACGGTCTAAATACGGTTCCTTCCAGGAAGATACCGGAGGATTTTAAGGCCGACAGGTGGGCACTGTCAAAGGTGCATATCTCCTTCTCCGGTTCTTGGAGAAGGTTCTGTTGGATAAATGTGGGAGCCGAGTCGCCTGAACTAGACCTTGTTTGCCTTGGCATTTGGTCACCTGAGTTTTTCATCGGAGAATAAAGATGAATATGAAGATGAGAGAGAGAATGTTACCTTTTCCTTGTCGATTATGATTAAAAAAGAGATGAGGATGAGAAGATATAGGGTATGATGAGTAAATATAGGTCGGGTAGTTGAAAACGGTCACATCATTGGTCTTATCTATTAATTACCTCGGTCTTCGTGAAAAATGTAACCGTTAGTGCAGGATAACAAACGGTAACATTTTTGGGGACAATTGTTATGGGTGAAATTCTGAGCCCATATCCTGGAAAACATCTTGATTTATATCTTGGTTATATAATATCTGTTTACATCCGGGATGCTGGTTCAGGATATTGGTAACATCCTGAATGGTATCCTCAGGATTACTAACGGATTATGTGCAGGTACGTGGGTTAGAAGCTATCAACGTTCACGAAGACTCATTCCGCGGAAGACTCGGTCCAAGTTGTTCAATGAAAGACGTTAAGCCCGCTTTATTTGGTTCCAAATGGCTATTTATGGAATATTCGGGAGCATCCCATATTTATAGGAATTTTAGTTTCTATTTTGTAACTATAAATAGGTGGGTATACCAGATCAAATAGGACATCACATTTACACTCGCTACACTCTAACACTCGCTCTCTAGCAATTTCCACTTTCATACAAAAGCATTGTAACACTTAGCGATCTGGTCTATATCCTGCACTGTATCCTGACGTTTGAAGCAATAAGAAGAACAAGTCAGCTGCGATTGTCAGCTCCCGAGGTTTTATGCCGGCGATCTAGATTGATCAAGGGCTTTCCTCGTACATCTCGTGTCATTTACTTTACTTTTTGCTCATAGTTTGATCATAGATACAGCTCAATATCCTGAGCCGTATCCTGAATACTGATTTTCCAAATAACTTAACCTGCATATTTTCAACACACTTTCTAGCACACTACCTCACTTTACTAATTTGATCACTTAATTGCCTCGGTAATTTTTGACCAAAACAATTATTTACAAGGAAAAATCGATTAAATTCTTTTCATTTGTCACACTTGAGACATATGTTACTAAAGTAGCAATATCATTATAAGAGTTATGAAAAAATGAAATTATTTTATACTCATGTGACCGAGTAAATAATGAAAAACTATTAAGCTTGTTTTGGTTCTACTTCATTCCTAAAAGTGAATGTGATTATATATTAATCATTGTAAATGTAATGATGGACCTAATTGAGTCATTTGTAATGATGAGATTGACTATAAGAATTGTAATGATGGCCATTTTAATAATGAGATGGACCTCCAAAAGTGGCAAACTAAGGAGTGATTGCATAACGTGATGGTTTTAACTTTGAAGTTATAATATATTCTCTCGTATCATACGTTTTGTATTACATACGAGCAAGTAACACACATACGATCATAAACCAGAAGTTTATGGATCATAATTATTTAATTAGTTGGCATGACCGGTTAGACCACACCGAGTCAATGATGATGTGAAACATAATGAAGAACTAGAAGATTCTTCAAGATAATAATTAGCATGTAATGTTTGCTCTCAAGGGAAATTATATATTTTCAAAATAAACGAGGGTGTGTATACCTAAATATTTTGGAAGCGATTAAAGGTTATGCATATCCCAACATGATACCATTTAGTTTTTTTAAATCGATGCATCGTCTAAATGGTTATCAAATCCACAACCTGAAGCTTGTGTGATTGTGGTTTAGCTAATGTGATAGCAATCATATTAATCCAGATTAGTATATTTATTTCATAATAGTGAATTTGATTCCCAAGTTATTAACGATCATTGGAATAAGTGCTATTGTTGAGATGATCACTAAACATCTACTATTGGTTACAAAGCCAATGATCATGAGAGAAAAAAAAACATTTAGGTACATGTAATTTTATATATAGTACATTCAATTCACATCAAGCCAATAAGTTACAGTTCTCCCCATACAGTTGGTTTTTGGTCAGGAACCAAAGATGTCTCATCAAATATTTTGGTTGTGCGACATATATTGAAACTCATCCACCACACTGCACAAAGATAGGACTTCTAAAAAGTTTGAGAATATGTTGGGTATAAGCAATCATCTATGATTGAATACGTAAAGCCATAGTGAGAAATTTGTTTATGGCTCATTGGTTTTCACTTTAGTGAATGAATGTTCCCAACATTAGGGGGAGATAACAAGCAGTTGGAAAGTGAAAAGTGAAATGAATTATCATGTCATCTTGATCCTCAGACTATAAACTATGAACTAGAAGTTTAAAGTATAATTCATTTACCAATATTAAAGAACAAATTACCAGACAAGTTCACTGACCTAAATAGAGTGACTAAGTAAGTCACATAATCAACTGCTTATGCTCCAGTTATATTTGTGTCCCAAGAGGACAACCACATATTTTTGTAATGAGTCTATTGCACGCCTAAAAACGTGGTAGACTAGTTGATTCCAATAAAAAAATTCCTCGAAAATTGGAGCAAGTAATTAAGATGGTCAATTTGAGATTATAGTAATAAGATCTCCTGAAGAGACAATAGACATGATGGTTCAAGAAGAACCTCAGGTACCTGAAAATAAAGAGATCTCGATAAGTTATATCATGTCTAAGATATGCATGGAATCGAAATAAAAATCGACGTCGTTATACTTTTGTATATAATGTAGCGCTTAAAAATGATTAAATGATAATGATCAAGATTTAAGATCTGCCTATGAATGAATATTAAAAAAATGATTGGCCAAAATAGAAAGACGCAAATAAGGCAGAGTTTAGTTCTCTAATGAAATGGAAAGTTTCTGGACCAACAGTCCATACAACTTGTTTTGGTCAAAAATTACTGAAGCAATTAAGTGATCAAATTAGTAATGTGAGGTAGTGTGCTAGAAAGTGTATAGAAAATATGCTTGTTGAGTTATTTAGAAAATCAGTATTCAGGATACGGCTCAGGATATTGAGCTGTATCTATGATCAAACTATGAGCAAAAGTAAAGTAAATGACACGAGATGTACGAGGAAAGCCCTTGATCAATCTAGATCGCCGGCATAAAACCTCGGGAGCTGACAATCGCAGTTGCCTTGTTCTTCTTATTACTTCAAACGTCAGGATACAGTGCAGGATATAGACCAGATCGCTAAGTGTTACAATGCCTTTGTATGAAAGTGAGAATTGCTCGAGAGCAAGTGTTAGAGTGTAGCGAGTGTGAATGTGATGTCCTATTCGATCTGGTATACCCACCTATTTATAGTAATGAATTACAAACAATAATCCCTACAAATATGGGGTACTCCGAATATTCCATTGTGAACGTTATAGACCGAGTAATACGGCTTCAACGTCTTCATTTGAACGACTTGGACCGAGTCTTCCGCGGAACGAGTCTTTGTGAACGTTGATAGCTTCTAACCCACGTACCTGCACATAATCCGTTAGTAATCCTGAGGATACCATTCAGGATGTTACCAATATCCTGAATCAGCATCCCGGATGTAAACAGATACCATATAACCAAGATATACGTCAAGATACTTTCCAGGATATGGGCTCAGTATTTCACCCATAACAATTGTCCCCAAAAATTTTACCGTTTAATATCCTGCACTAACGGTTACATTTTTCACGGTGGCCGAGGTAATTAATAGATAAGACTAATGATGTGACCGTTTTCAACTACCCAGCCTATATTTACTCATCATGCCCTATATCTTCTCATCCTCATCTCCTTTTTTAATCATAATCGACAAGGAAAAAAGGTAATATTCTCTCCCTCATCTTCATATTCATCTTTATCATCTTTCTCTGGCGAAAATTCAGGCGACCAAATGCCTAGGCAAACAAGGTCCAGTTCAGGTGACTCGGCTCCCAAATTCATCCACCAGAACCTTCTCCAAGAACCGGAGAAGGAAGCATGTACCTTCGATAGTGCCCACCTGTCGGCCTTGAAATCCTCCGGTATCTTCCCGGTAGGAACCGTATTTAGACCCTTTGACCGGGAAATCCGGTCAGATATGGTTTCCAGTGAGTGGATATGCTTCAGTGCTTTCCCTTTTACCCTAGGGCTACAATTCCCCTTTCCGGATTTCATCACCGAATTCTTTAATATCACCAAAATCTCTTTCAGCCAAACCATGCCAATGCTCTGGCGTGTTTTGTCTGTTCTTGACCAAATCAAGAGAAACCACATTCCTGATCTTTCTATCCATGATCTGCCCCTAGCTTACAAACTTAGATGCCATGGATCATGCAGATTTCTGTTTTACTCTACTTCCGGTGAC
Organism: Helianthus tuberosus; assembly: GCA_030545235.1. NCBI lineage: Eukaryota > Viridiplantae > Streptophyta > Magnoliopsida > Asterales > Asteraceae > Helianthus > Helianthus tuberosus. The sequence continues at coordinate 138,276,265 of CM060378.1, forward strand.
CCATTGATACTTCGTGCCACCAGGAACGAGGATGGTTGGCAATCCAAGTATTTCTTTGTAAAAAGGGATTCAATCCCTGGTGGAACAGATTATCCGATGAGATGGTTGAAGAAGGGTAGGATTTACGGTTTAAAGATGATCCTGCCTCTTATCCTGCTTTATATCCTGAACTGACCAATTTTATTTTCTCTGTATACAGCTGATTTTAGGAAAATTGCACCTCCTCTTGCTGATTCTCAAAAAAGAATAGACGCCATCAGACTGCTTTCTGAAGCAGAGAGAAGCTTTAACCCATCTCCACCAACTCCAATCCTCTTTCAAGCGCAAACATGTCTGGTAAGGATCCTGCAAGATATCATGTACATATATGTTTTTATCTGATATTTTTAGGAGAGATTTTGAATTTTACTCCCTGTTTGCAGATTCCAGCAAAGTTCCAATCTATCTAGACCTTGATGAACTCGACAACTATCCAACCCCAGCCACAGTCAAGAAAGAAACTCCTGCTGCAACTAGCTCCAAGCCACTCCCGGCTCCCAAGGCCAATCCAAGAACTCGTGCTTCCACAGCAAAAAAGAGGAAAGGTCTTGAAGTCACTGATCCAGGTTCAGAAGGGTTCTCCTATGACGAACTCAGCTTCTCTGATTCCTTAGAGCCAATGACATCCTTTCTCAACAAGGTAATATCCTAACTCATATCCTACACGTATATCCTGCACGTATATTCTAATAGGATATCCTGACAGGATATCCTGGTCAATATATATTCTAACTTATACCTGTAATTGATGTGCAGGGCCTCCAGCATTTGCTCCACTTGTACAATGATGCTTGTGGTACTGTGGCACTCCACGAAGCCAGGATCAAACAGCTTGAAAGCACCGTCGCTGACCAAGGTGCCATTGCCGAAGCGAAGACCCGGCACTACGAAAGCCTGCTGAAGAAGGTCACCCAAGACGCTGAGCTCAAACTTGCCACCGTTCAAATGGATCATGATCAAGCCTTGGTCAATTTCTGGGAGGGAATCAAGGCTTCTGCCATCGTCTCCTTGTTACAAGCACGCATCAAGATGGCCTACGAGGCCAAGGAGACGGGCCTTGTTTGTCCATCTTGGCCAGTTGAATCCTGGGTGGCCAAGTTAAAGGAGCTCGGAGGCAAAGCTGTGCCACTTCCTGCTGAAGCCGGTGAGTCTTCTAAGTCAGCAGAGGTGGTGATCCAGGCTGGAGACAAGAAGGATGCTGGAGCAGATGTTGGGATGGACATTGGCGAGGATGCTGCTCAAGATGCTGGTCAGGATGCTGGTGCTGAGAAGTCTGAGAAGGTTGGAGGAGATGCCGCTGTGTGAGGGCATTTAGGTGGGCGATGACGGATATACGTGCCAAGGCCAGAGCCCACCTTTTTAAATTTGAATGTTGGTCTGTAGTCCCTTAAACAATTTACTTTTCTGCACTTTACTTCCCTGCACCTGAACAATTTACATTTCCTGCATGCTTTTTGAACAATACAACAGTTGAAGGTGGATGGGTCTCGGTTTGAGATGAAACCTTCAACTGTTGGGTAAATATGGTAATGAACTATTAGTGCTCTTAGTGGATGGGCCTTGTTTTGAGGTGAAACTAAGAGCACATCTTTTGGTACGTTAATAATATAACTTCTCTTTTGACTTTATTATTGTTGTCATTGATATGAAAATCGTATTTGTGAAAACTGTTTGGTTTGTACATTTTTAGGAATATATATTATAAATGTATCCTGGAAGGTATCCTGAAAGATATCTTGATAAGGATATTAGAATACAACCTATAAATTGTCCAAATAAAAAGGAGAGATCATACCAGAGATTCTTACGGAATCAATTTTAATCCTCCATTATAAGTTTTGTCCCCAGTGCATACTTATGAACTTGGATCCATCCTTTGAACAATATAATGAATGTCCCCTGTGTTTGACACAGAAACGCAAATGCATTTATACTTTGACTTAAATAAATTCCGAATACCCTGGGGCAAAACCCATGATATCCTGAAATGAATCCTTAGCATACTCGGGATAAACCTTTAATACCCTGGGGATAAACCCTGATATCTGGGGATAAACCCTAAATTTCATGCGCTACAGGCGAGAGTGTACAAACTCCAATTTTTAGAAAGGTGAAAACCTTTAAACCTTTGAGAGTATGAAAATACTCTTTCGTGAGAGAGGGTGATCAATCCTCATATACCTTTAGGATCCAGGATATAGCCAACAGTAACGAAATTGTCAGCCACTTTTACATGAACTGGTCCCGCTACCTTGAACTATACCTAGATAACTTGCGCTCCAGGCGAGGTGTTTAAACCCAATTCGAAAGAAAGGTGAATACCTTTAAACCTTTAAAGGGACCAGGATCCCTTAAACGTGAGAGAGGGGGCCAATCCTCTAATCTTTCAACTTATCCTGAGTATATATCCTGGAGCTATATCCTGAAACATATCCTGCAAAACAATTGTAAACTAAGGTGGGTGTTAGCTTGGCTAACACCCCTCCGATGCTTAAGTCAGTATTGGGTTCAAGACAATAAACAAATATATTTAAAAATAGAATACATACCATTCCGAGATAGAAAATAAATTCTACTCTTACTTGAAATAGAGCTTTAAATGTATTGCATTCCAGGATCTTGGTAGCATATCCCCTTCCATATTTTTGAGTCGATATGCTCCTTTCCCTGCTTCTGACTCGACTTCATAAGGTCCTTCCCATTTCGGAGCTAGCTTGCCATCGGCAGGATTAGTGGTATTTTGAAAAGCCTTTCTTAACACCCAATCACCAACTCGAAATCTTCTAGTCCTTATATTCTTATTATATGCTCTGGATATTCTTTGTTGATATGCTGCCATCCTTAGCCTTGCCGCATCTCTTTTTTCGTCTATAGTATCCAAATCCTGACATAAGACTTCAGGATTCTGTTCAGGATCCTGTAGCATAGATCTTGCAGTAGGTATCGTCATTTCTGTTGGAATCATTGCCTCCGCTCCAAATACCAAGGAAAACGGGGTTTGGCCGGTTGCATTCTTTACCGTTGTCCTATCAGCCCACAAAACAAAGGGTAACTCTTCCGCCCATCTTCTTTTTTTGGCTCCAAGTCTCTTCTTTAAGTTATTGACTATTATCTTGTTTGAAGATTCAGCTTGTCTGTTCGCTTGAGGATGTACTGGAGTAGATGTGATCATTTTGATTCCCCAACTTTTGCAAAAGTCAGTAGTCCTTTTGCTTATAAACTGGGACCCATTATCACAAATGATCTCAGCTGGTACCCCAAACCTAGTCAGGATATTCCTCTTTATGAAGGATACTACTTCTTGGTCTCTAACTTGGACAAATGCTTCAGCCTCAACCCACTTGGAGAAATAATCTGTCATAGCTAACATAAAGACTTTTCCTCCCGGATCTTTTGGTAACTTCCCTACTATATCCATCACCCACTTCATGAATGGCCAAGGGGAAACTACAGGATATAATGGTTCAGCTGGTTGATGTAGTATGTTACTATGTCTTTGACATGCATCACATCTTCGAGCATATTCTACAACATCTTTCCTCATCGTTGGCCAATAATATCCTGTCCTTAATACTTTCGAGAACAATGATCTGCCCCCGGTGTGATTACCACAATCCCCTTCATGTATATCCTGAAGTACTTCTTTGGCTTCAGGATCCTCCAAGCATCTTAAATACGGTCCTGCAAGAGATTTCTTGTATAAAACGTTATTTATAATAGTGAATCGTGATACCTTCATCCTAAACGCCTTAGGATTTTCATTTCCGGGGATGTGTCCTTCTTTGAGATATTTCACAATTGGATCCGTCCAGGATTTAGGATCCTGTTTAGGATATTCCGCTTCAGGATCCTGAATACCCGCTACTTCTTTATCCTGAGGATTCGTTGCAGGATATAAGACATGTAATACTGGTATTTGGGTCCCTTCCGGTATCCTGATTGATGATCCCAGATTTGCTAAGGCATCCGCTTCAGCATTATCCTCCCTTGGTACCTGTTCAAGTGTAAAAACATCGAAATATCCTGCTAATTTTTTAAGAATATCGAGGTATTCGATTAACTTCTCACCCTTAACTGCATAGGATCCATTAAAATGGTTAGTAATTAACAATGAGTCAACATATACTTGTAAATTTTTGATACTCATGCTCTTGGCCAACTCTAATCCTGCAATTAAAGCCTCATACTCTGCTTCATTATTAGTAGCAGGAAATTCACACCTAATAGCCTGGGGTAATATGTCCCCCTGTGGCGATTTTAGTAGTATTCCTAATCCTACTCCTCTTATATTAGATGCACCATCAGTATATAATGTCCAGGATCCTGAGGATTCTCCTAACTGTTGAACTTCTAAGTCTACCTCATCCTGAATGTCACTACTAAAATCAGCCACAAAGTCAGCTAAAGCCTGAGACTTTATGGCATTCCTAGGTTCATATACTAAATCATAAGCACTCAACTTTACCGACCACTTAGCCATCCTACCTGACATTTCTGGTTTCCTAAGTACATTTTTAACAGGATAATTTGTTTTAACATGAATCCTATGTGTCTCAAAGTAATGTCTAAGTTTCGTTGATGCCATGACTAATGCTAGTATCAATTTTTCTAAATGAGAATATCTAGTTTCAGCATCTAACAAGCTTTTACTAACATAATAAACAGGATATTGCTGACCTTCATGGTCCTTTACAAGGACGACACTTACAGCATTCCCTGATACCGCGAGGTATAGGGATAATGGTTCACCATTCTCGGGCTTCATCAGTAGAGGTGCGGTTGAAAGATATTGCTTTAAATCCTGTAGGGCCGCTTCATGCTTCTCACCCCATTCGAATTTCTTGTTCTTCTTCAGGATATCATAAAAGTCTTTGCATTTTTCTGAGGATCTTGAGATAAATCTATTTAATGCTGCCACTCGCCCTGTTAATCGTTGAACATCCTTCATATTTGAGGGCGATTTAATATCCAAGATGGCTTTAATCTGCTCCGGGCTTGCTTCTATTCCTCTTTTGGTCACCATATATCCTAGGAATTTTCCTGCCCCTACTCCAAAATGGCACTTAGCAGGATTCAACTTCATGTTATACCGATCCAGGATATCAAACGCTCCTTTAATATCCTGGAGGTGATCCTGAGCTTTCTTTGACTTTACCACCATATCGTCGATGTACACCCCCATGGTGTCCCCCAGTTTGTCTTTGAACATAATGTTTACCAATCTTTGGTATGTTGCACCTGCATTTTTCAAACCAAAAGGCATAGCTGTATAACAATAAATACCTGTTGGTGTCATGAAGGCAGTATCCTCCTGGTCAGAAGGCTCCATTTGGATCTGTTGAAATCCTGAGGATGCGTCCATGAAGGTCAGCTTTTCATGCCCGGTAGTGGCATCTACCATTGCATCAATGTGGGGAAGAGGAAATGGGTCTTTAGGACAAGCTTTGTTCAAGTCTGTGTAGTCTACACAAACTCTCCATTTCCCATTTTTCTTCTGTACCACAACCACGTTTGCTAGCCACCTTGGGAACTTAACCTCTCTGATCATCCTGGACTTCAATAATCTCTCAACTTCCTCTTGAATAATCGTATTCCGCTCAGGAGCAAACTTCCTTCTTTTTTGTTGAACAGGCTTGAATGATTTATCAATTCCAAGCTTGTGAGTGATGACGTCTTTGGATATGCCTGTCATATCCTCATTCTTCCATGCAAACGTTGACATCCTGCATTTCAAAAAGTTAATTAACTGTTCTTCAATATCCTGAGGGATATTGGTTCCTACGAGCACCGAAATATCGGGGTTATCCTGGTCCAAGATAATTTTCTTTACATCCTGCTCCGGATCCTCCATGATATCCTGGGCCCGCGTCTTTAATTGCTATGCCGCACTAGGCTTGGTTGAGGATTTCATCGAGGATGAGTAGCATTCTTTCGCCTCCTGCTGATCACTATCAACTTTGACAACCCCCCAAGGGGTAGGTATCTTGATGCATTGGTGATATGTTGATGGCACAGCTTTCATATCGTGAATCCACGGTCTTCCCAGTATGATGTTATAGTAGGATAGAGAATCCATCACACAGAAACGTTGTATCGAGTTGACTCCTTCAACGTACACTGGCAACTTTATCTCTCCCACTGTGTTTCTAGCCTTTCCACTGAACCCAACAAGCACGGTAGACTTTGAAGTGATATCCATTGGAGATACATTCATTCTTTTCAGCGTCTCTAGTTGGATTATGTTGACGGAGCTGCCATTATCAACCAATATCCTGCGTACAAAATGGTTAGCCACATATAAAGTTATTACCAGAGCATCATGGTGAGGATCCTGGACAGTATCCATGTCATCAACATCAAATGTGATCACTTTGTCAGTTGTGAGGGTAGCCATCCTGACAGGTTTATCTCCCCTTTCGGCCTTAGCTTCTTTTGCATGTCTCTTTGCTGCCGAATACGAAGTCCCACAAATGTCGGATCCTCCCGAAATGAAGTTGATTATCTTGGCATCCGCGGGAGGTGATGCTGCTCGCTCAGGATCCTTCTCAGTATCCTGACTCTTATTCTTCTTTCTTCCTAAGAGATCTTTCAAATATCCCTTGCTTAGAAGATAGCTTATTTCTTTCCTTAGAGCGATGCAATCCTCAGTCATATGTCCGAAATCTTCGTGGAAAGCACACCATTTTGATTTGTCTTTCCAATCGGCTTTTTGTTGACTCTTTCGAGGCCATCTAGCCTTGTCTCCTAGACCCTGCATGGCATACATCAATTCAGGAATGTTAACAGAAAAGCAATATTCAGATAATTCAGGATACTCTTCAGGATCCTCGTCTTCGACAACATTCACTCTCTTGTTTTCACTTCTACCATATGGCTTAGGCCGATATGACTTGAATGAGGATTCTGACTTCCTGTTAGTTGACTCATAAGTGTTAGATGAGTTCATCCTTTCTTGCATCTTTCTGTCATCCTCCAACCGAATATATCTTAGGGCCCTGTTCCGAGCTTCATCCAAGTTCCTGCATGGGTTCATTACAAGGTCTTGATAAAATTGAGAATCTTTTTGCAGCCCCATCTTGAAAGCTTGCACAGCTGTTGCAACATCAAGATGAGGAATGTCTAGGGATTCCCGGCTGAACTTGTTCACATAATCCCTAAGGGATTCCTGAGGCCCCTGTGTTATCTAAGTGAGCAAAAGATGTAATCGAATGTCGAGGAACATTCAAGAGCCATTTCAAGGCTGATCCTGTCAAGGTTGAACCAAAACCCTTGCACAAGCATGCTTCCTTGAGATCCGGAGGGATAGGGTTAATCTCCATCCTTTCCCTATACTGAGCAATATGCTCCTCAGGATCCGTAGTTCCGTCGTAAAGCTTCATGTTGGGGGTTTGGAATCTCTTTGGGATCTCAGCATCACAGATAGGATATGCAAAACGGGATATCTTGTGGCTGTCTCGGGACACTTCCGGTATCGGCTGGACCACCCCGGGTACACTAGATATCATGTCCTTCAACTTCTGAAGTTCCCTAGTAAGCGCTGATGTCACACCTGTATCCTGCAAAGATCCACTATTGTTAGTAGCATGAGTATTATTATTATTTGACACGTTACCCGTTGGAGGATTTTGCCCATATCCTGAAGCATATCCTGAGCTCCTTATGGTCGACATCCTGACCGAGGAGGGTATTTCAGGAGTATGATTCTGAGGAAGGCTGGGCACAATATTCCCCCTGTTATCCTCAGTATACACAGCTGAACTGAAGTTCAACGTTCTGGGATGTAATGGAGTGACAATATCCTCAGCAGATCTGCTCGAGCCAGACTTCAGGAGTTGTATTTCCCTTAAAAGCATTTGGTTTGTTTCCTGTTGCTGCCTCATTTGTTCCTGCACACTTCCAAATAAGGTTAAAATTTCATCGTTAGAAGCTAAAACGGGAGCAGATTCCTGAACACTGCGGGTAGGGATAATATCCTGAGGTCGTGTAGAGGCTGGCATCCTTGGAGGAGGTGGTGGAAGCACCGAACCGGTAGTAGCAGAAGTCATAGCAGACACAGTAGAGGAACTCATGTTTGATCTCGAGGCCATTATGGACAATGTGGCAAAAAGTTTTGAAAATAGAAAACCGATTAGCGGTTTGACAAAAAAATTTAGTAAAGAGAGCACCACTTGCCCCACGGTGGGCGCCAAATTGTTTTGGTCAAAAATTACCGAAGCAATTAAGTGATCAAATTAGTAATGTGAGGTAGTGTGCTAGAAAGTGTATAGAAAATATGCTTGTTGAGTTATTTAGAAAATCAGTATTCAGGATACGGCTCAGGATATTGAGCTGTATCTATGATCAAACTATGAGCAAAAGTAAAGTAAATGACACGAGATGTACGAGGAAAGCCCTTGATCAATCTAGATCGCCGGCATAAAACCTCGGGAGCTGACAATCGCAGCTGCCTTGTTCTTCTTATTACTTCAAACGCCAGGATACAGTGCAAGATATAGACCAGATCGCTAAGTGTTACAATGCCTTTGTATGAAAGTGAGAATTGCTCGAGAGCAAGTGTTAGAGTGTAGCGAGTGTGAATGTGATGTCCTATTCGATCTGGTATACCCACCTATTTATAGTAATGAATTACAAACAATAATCCCTACAAATATGGGGTACTCCGAATATTCCATTGTGAACGTTATAGACCGAGTAATACGGCTTCAACGTCTTCATTTGAACGACTTGGACCGAGTATTCCGCGGAATGAGTCTTTGTGAACGTTGATAGCTTCTAACCCACGTACCTGCACATAATCCGTTAGTAATCCTGATGATACCATTCAGGATGTTACCAATATCCTGAATCAGCATCCCGGATGTAAACAGATACCATATAACCAAGATATACGTCAAGATACTTTCCAGGATATGGGCTCAGAATTTCACCCATAACACAACTTAAGTTGTAAAATATGCTGGATACAAAAATGTCTTTTATGCGAATCATGTGAAAATCAAATTAAGTGATATAAGTCAAAATTGGTGGCACAAGAATTTTCACAAAGACCTATGATTGATTATGAGAAAACTTATTCTCTAGTAGTGGATGCATTGACTTTCCAATATCTTATTAGTCTGGTAATATATAAAAGAGAATTGACACGCGTCTTATGAAAGTTATGTATCACTTGATACTAAGTCATATAAAATAAGTTCTCGAGAATATTATGATTATTATATAAATTCATATATGAATACATATACATGTTGTATATGTTATTGAATTGAATATAATTGGAACTCCCCATGAGTATCCTAAAGCATTTGAGTGCTTAAGAGGTTAAATGAAACATCTTATGGAGGTAATTATAGTGCACCAATACTCCAATAAACATACATAGAAAATGTGTACCTGGTTATTATGGTATCTCAATGTACATTGTGTACAAACATGGTACAATATGAATTTTGGAGATAAAAGCAAGTGTTCTTGATATTTTTGCATATGATATAGATATCTATGTGTTAAAAGGGCAAGTTTATATAGCAAAACTTCTAAGAGTGAAAGCAAATGCATATTTGGATAAGATGGAAAGAATTCCCTCATGGATTGATAATGCTAGAAGCATTAATGATGTCAAAACCTCAAGAACGTACTATATCAAGTTCATATAATATGTATGGACTAAAATAGTTAGATCGAGTGTTATACAACTCGAGATATTTGCATAAAGAGGGATATAAGTTTGATTAAATTAGCCATGTTTTATCGACGTTCTACTTTTAAAAGTTCACTATAATCGCAGTTTACAGTGATGATGTCTAGGCATCATCGAGAGAAATTGTCGAGCTTTTAGAGGGAGAATTTTTGAATGCCCTTGGTACGGTCTAATTATTACTCGAACTGCAGTTCGCGTATATATGTAATTATATTTTACCAATCCCCCAAGTACATCTAGAAGATGATGTTTGGATATTTAGTATGGACATAATTGAACCTTAAAGTATGTTAAAGGTTGTTAAGTCATTTGTTATAAGAAATGCCTATTATCATCTCCTATCAAAGTAGAGATTCTCATTCTAGAAGTACCATCGTTAAATGCATAAGTGCATTAATATGTTTTGCTAGCTATGTATGGTTATAATATCTTTCACTTGAGATTATTGTCATGATATAACTTGTGTCAAGCGAAGAGACATTGGAATGAGTTCAAAGAAGTATTTCAGGTATAAACGATATTTGATTATATTTTACTAACCCATCAAAACAAGTTTGGTTAGTCTTGTAGATGTAGAAATGTAACAAAACACAGTCGTGGACAAATGATCATTTTTGGAAGGAGGCACCTAAAATCTCGTTAGAAGATTATACAACATTGCTCGACATACAGGATTGCACATTACGGGATCAAGCGACAAATCATTCGCTACAAAGGCTTTATTCGACATTCAAGGAAGATGGACACACGTCACTTAAAGGATACATGTTAAAATGAGGGGGAGAATTATTCAAGTTGCACTCTTTTTCCCTTGACTAAGTTTTGTCCCATTGGATTTTCTTAGTAAAGGTTTTTAATGACGCAATATATCTGATCCAAAAGTATCAGGGGGAGAAAATGCGCGCTGCACTCTTTTTCCTTTAGCTGAGGTTTTGTCCCACTGGGTTTTCCTAGCAAGGTTTTTAACGAGGCAGCATTACCAAGCGTATTAAAGAATAGTATATCATGTGGATAGTCAAGGGGGGAGTGTTATGAATGAGTTATAATATTGTGACTTTCCACATGCTTAACTCTCATCCCCTTAATGTATTTGTATTAATGTCAAGGCCTATAAATACTAGGTATTGTATTTGTATGATGCATCAATAAGATATCTATTTCTCATTCTCTCTTTTCTTATCTTTATATTGGTAATAGGCTAGTTGTTACACAACAATACAAGTTTTATTTAAAACCAACAATACAATTAATTAATCTGAACTATTATATGGATTTAAGCTATCAAGCGTTGCCTGCGGTCGAAAACATATGAGATCACATTTTGTTATTGGGTTACCCTGATAACCAGACATTGATTTGTCATCCGTTCATAAAAAAAAATTGAATTAAAATAAACTAAATCCACTTCAAAGAAAAACAGCCCTCACACACAAATTCCAAATCAGCACCATTACCTCTCCCTAATTCATCCACCTCATCCACGGTTCACACAAACGCCACGTCACCGATCCGCGTGACATCCAACCAACCAATAACAACGCATTTACATCCCCTATATAACAACTCCCCAAATCACTCTCCAATTCATCCAATTTCCCCCAAATTCCAAACCCTAGAAAAACTCAAAACTCCCAAATTTTCAATGGCACCAAAGGCAGAGAAGAAGCCGGCCGAGAAGAAACCGGCAGAGGAGAAGAAAACTCCGGCGGCCGAGAAAGCACCGGCGGAGAAGAAGCCAAAAGCCGGGAAGAAACTCCCGAAAGAAGCCGGAGCAGGTGCAACGGACAAGAAGAAGAAGCGAACTAAGAAGAGCGTTGAGACGTACAAGATCTACATCTTCAAGGTGCTGAAACAGGTGCATCCGGATATCGGAATCTCGAGCAAAGCTATGGGGATCATGAACAGTTTTATTAATGATATTTTTGAGAAGCTTGCTCAGGAGAGTTCGAGGCTTGCTAGGTATAACAAGAAGCCGACGATTACCAGTAGGGAGATTCAGACTGCTGTGAGGCTTGTGCTTCCTGGTGAATTGGCTAAGCATGCTGTTTCTGAAGGGACGAAGGCGGTTACCAAGTTTACGAGCTCTTGAATGGATGATTGTTCATTTTTAGTTAAGTGTTTTAGGGCTTGTAAGTTGTGTTTAAAGCTCTTGATTTGATCGGTTTGAATTGAGAGGTTTGAAGAATATGTATTAAGAATTTAAGATATCTTTAGTTTATTTTGTCTATTGTGGTTTGCTGTTGAGGCATTTTTATTTTGTTTGTAGGGTGTTTTAAATATTCGGATTCGATGCTCGGTACAGAGTAGTTTTTATCGCTTTGAATCTGATGCCAAAGTGTGGTGGTCAATAGCTTTTATATCACTGGCCCAATATATAAAATTTACTGGAAATTGGATTTTGAATAAACTGTTTGATGTTTTTTTTTGTGTAAGGAGTTGAAGTAAACCCGTGGCTTGTGGTGAGATGTTAATTAATATAACTTGGTAATTTCCTAGTTTAAAATTAAGGTAAACTTTATAAAAAACCACCAAACCGCCCCATGTCTCCAAGAAAGAGACATAGGCACGGGCAACCAAATTACATCACGTCAAATTTACACCATGAGCCAATCTATAGAACCCTTATTGTATCTACACCTAAACCAAAGAAAACTTAAACTTTTAATCTCCGTGATAACCTCCATGACCTTTAGCTTTTTATCCGAGAAGATACATTGATTCCTAAATGCTCCAAACATCAACATACGTGACCCCATGGAACGCCACCTTCTTAATACCTTTGAAGCCCACCAAATTATGCATGGTAACAACGTCCCGAATAGAGAAGGCGAAAAGATTAGGGACGCCGCACCAAGAAGCTATCGCCAACCAAACCCCTGACGAGAATATGCATCCCGAAAATAAATGCTCCATCGTCTCTATGAAATCATCACAAAAAACACAGTTTTTATTAGGGACCATAATGTTTCTTCTTTCCAAAGCCGAAGTTGTAGCGATTCTATCCAACTCCGCACGCCATACGAAAATATTGACCTTAGCCGGAATCCACTTGCACCATTCCAAAGCAAAGCCCGTATTATCTTCAGCTTCATTTTGCAACCAATTTTTAGTAGCTTTCACAGAAAACAAACCAGAATTATCTATCGTCCACGTCCACTCATCTAAGCGATCCGTGCAATGAAAAACCTCCACCATTTTCAAACAAACAGTCAGATCTTTCTTCATAGATTCAGTAAAATTCTCTTCCCTTTGATTCCACCCACACGAATCATCTTTCAAAGAGGCTAGCCGATCCGCAACCGTCACCAACTTGTTCTTTTCAATCTTAAAAAGGTTAGGAAACTTGTCTTTGAACGCTTCATCTCCACACCAAACATCGATCCAAAATCGTGTAAGGTTCGACTTTCGACTTTAGTGTTGCACCCATGTTTAACAATCTTCTTCCACGTACCGGATATAGGTCCATTAATCGACATTATTCCCCATTTCCTTTTAGTGCAATGTAAGGAATCAACTGTTCGTCTCCATAAAGCAAAAGGCTCCACCCTATACCGCCAAACCCACTTTAGTAACAACGCACTATTACTATAATCCAATCTCTTCAAACCCAGACCTCTATTCTTCTTGGCTTTCATGACCTTATCCCAAGCGACCCAATGAAGTTTTCTACCTTCTTGGCTGATTCAGTTTAAAATGATGTTTTTGCCATCAATTTAAAATAAAATTATGTTTTTGTCCTAGATTTAAAATTATGAATTTGCCCTTAGTTAAAAAATATGATTGTCCCCGTTACAAAAATTACGATTTTGCATTTAGTTCAAAATTACGTTTTTGCCCCAAGTTCAAAGTAAAATTATGTTTTTACTCTTAGCTCAAAATTATGATCTTAGCTCCAAATACTGATTTTGCCTCCATTTGAAACAAAATTACGGTTTTACCCCCAACTAAAAATTATGATTTTGCCTTTATTAAAAAAATACGAATTTGGTCCTAGTAAAAAATTTTAGACTTGCCATCTTTTTAGTTTTTTTTTAAGAGCCGATGTACCATGCTAATTCTTAAGTGCAATTTTATAAAAAAAAAAAAAACGTTTTTAAAGTCAACCTGTCCAATGTGTGTGATTATGTGAACTTCTAAAGCCGTTTTTTCACACCACAAAAAATCTACTGGTTATGTATTTCTTTCCATGCGATCGATTTCTTCAAAATGTAACAACCACTCAATTATGTTTGACACAACAACAAAAAAAGCTCTTATATATATGCGTGTGTATATATCACTTTGAGTTGATTTAATTTGTAAGTACCTGGAGCTTAACAAATTGCTTTTGGAGTTTAATAGAGGGTTTTTGGGAAGCATTACGTAGGATTGGAAGCATACATGCAAGTTTATAGTTGAAAACGCGAAAAAGGGGCGATAAACCAACTACTAGTGCAGGGTGTGCTGGTATCAGCACAATCTTGCGCCACTAGTAGCTAAACCAACACAATGTGACACTAAAATTGTGCGTTGGGGGTGGCGCCTTGGGTTAGTCTGATTCACAAATTTAGGTTTTTTTACACTATTTAAAAATTGACATTACCCTAGTTGTTTTTTTACATACATATAAGTTTTATCATAAATTAATAATAACTTTATAATACTTATACACTTACATGTATATATACTTCACAACATAAAAAAATAAATACTGTTATCAAATGCATATACTAAAAGAATTTTTTTTTTCACATTATGAACATACTAAAATAAATTACCAATAGAAAAATAAAAATGTAAATTAAAATAATCGGGTATAAAGTTCGGATAAATGGGTATGTGGTTTCGGGTATCACCTAATCCCATATCCGACCCATACCCACAAATTTTTTTAAAACGAATCCCATAGCCAGCTCAATACCCGTCGCTTTGCACCACCTAAATCCATGCATGCCAATAGCCATCGTCGTTTCAGTTCCATCTAACCTAATTTACTTTTTTAAAGGCATTTAATACCGCGTTCGTTTACATAACTACAGGTATGGGGCCAGCCCAATCAGTTCTCATAGTTAGCCCAGTTTCTTGTTTTTAAGCCCATAATCGCAAACAACACATTTTTTCTGTTAGGCTGTTTATGTGAATTTAGAGAGTTAGAGGACTAATCTGAAACATACTCCCTCCCACGTTCTTTTCTCCCCAGCTGCGACCATTTCAGAGCTGCTGCGGCAACACCACCACCGTTGATCCAACAACACCAGATATCGGGGATCGGAGATGGCCTGGATTGGACAGTTATCGAAGAATCTGAAAGAGCTACGAGTCCTCTTTTGTCAAACTTCACCGGCCAGTTCTTCCACAAGGTATCATCCAAATTCAATCTCGAATTCATTCAATTCGGTTTCAATTATTCAGATCTGTAACGTATTTATTGATTCTGTTTTGGTGACAGAGCGTTTGTTGAGAAGAATTACAAGGAGTTGAAGAAAGCAAACCCTAAGTTGCCGATATTGATTCGCGAATGCAGCGGTACCGAGCCTCAACTGTGGGCAAGATACGGTGCGAATATCTTCCTTCTTTATGTTATACTGACTGTATATTGTGGTTGTGTTTGAGATTGAAATGATATTCCTGTTGATTTTTTTTTTTATTTTTTTTTTTGAGGATCTAACTGGTTCATGTTTCACTCTTGCACTTGACTTAAGGCTGAGATATCTACTATATAATTAAACTTTTTATTCGATAGATATGGATTATTATAGGACTTTGAGAAATGGAGATAAGAATTTGAATTAACTAGAATATATGTAATTAGTTTACAAATTGCAAATTTTCATTTGTGAAATGTTAGGTTCAATTTTAAAAGTGAATGTGGTGTCTCTATGCTGTGTATTTAGTTTTTGAAGCCTCTTGGTTTGTGTACACCTGTTAACAGCATATGACATGGGGCATAACTAAAATTAGAAGTTCGATTCTTGGATGTAATCGAGGATGTCTTTTAACGTCACTTGATAAGCAATTGGTGAAACTGCGTGTGAAATTGTTGGCACAATATGTTATTGAAACATGTGTTTTGTGTAGTTTTGCTTTATGGTATGAGTTAGGTCTATGTTGGTGTTGGTTGAAGTATGCGTATTGATTACTAAGTTCTTGTGCATTTTAAGTTATTAACACTAATGATCATAGGAAATGTTTTATTCTAAATTTGAAATGATTTGTGTAGTCTATACTGGGGGTTTGGAATATAGAGTTACAAATGAATCCTTCAAGAGATTAGACCGATAAAGTATGTTATATCACACCATTTGCACAAAAATTGAAAATATCTCATTTTTGCCTTTTCTATCTTATCCAATATTTAACAATAAAAGTTTGAACATCTGACGCAAACGTCATACTTTTAAAAGCCGATACATTAAGTAATATTGAATACACTAACATTGTATAAAAGGGTACATCAAAATGATTCATATGACCTTATTTTTACACATAGGTCATCTAAACCATTACTGAAAGAATGAAAAATAGCATCTTCTTGTGTCTTGCCAAAGATTGTGTAGCTGCCCAACTATTTGAGATAGTTTCACTACTTTACTACCATAGTACCGGTTGCACGGCTACCGCCACGGTCATCACCATGACCTTCCTTGATCCGCTGCCCTAAGCTGCCGCCAAGCGTGGCGGCGGCAATGTTGGACTCCACCAAAGCTTCAAGTATGTGACAATGTGAATCTAAGGTGTCAAGAAAGTGATTTAAGATCTATCTGAATATAAAGAGTTAGTGGTAGAGCATATGTGAAGCATATTCTTCACGCATTAACCATTATTTTCAATATATGCTTCTTATAATACCTTTTCCATGTGGTAAAGAATATATATAAAGGTATGATAAATATATGTTTGAAAAGTGGTATAACTATAAAAATGATATAGTTATGTCACAGTTTTATGATGCTTGGATCCTGCAGCTTCAGCTAAAGTGAAACCATCTCTGCAGTTCTCAACTACTTTTTAACTTATTATCAAGGCTTTCATAAAAAAACTAACAAAACCACCGTTATTAAACAAGATGAAGCGGGTTGGGTAACGCGTCAAAACACATGACTTTGTATGGCTCGGTCCGCTTTTTGTCCAAAGTTCTTTTTACCAAATAGTTAACGTGTTCAATATGATTAAAGATATATTATTTCAATTAAACATAATTTAGGAGGTATCATGAATTTTATAAATACACTTTGGGTGACGTTTCGCTCATTCGACCCACTTGATGACTGATCTATCCCACCCGTTTCCTTTTTAAACTACAATTTTTTATTTTTTTCTTCATTAAAAGATAAAACATACCCCGAATAGATCCATTCATAAGTGAATTCGTTTTACGGAAATGTCACCTTTTACGAAGAGTAGACCCAGTTAAACGCATTTTGATGCATGTCTTTGTGAAACAACAATTACCTATTGTTTATCATTTGCCTTGTCCAACTTTTCTCTAAAGTCTAATACTAACATTTTATATTCATATTAGCAAACAGAAGAAATATAAACATACATAATACACAAGATTATTAGTTGAAGTGAAATTCATAGCGTCTTTGTTGGTTGTTGGTTGAAGTATGCGTATTGATTACTAAGTTCTTGTGCATTTTAAGTTATTAACTCTAATGATCATAGGAAATGTTTTATTCTAAATTTGAAATGATTTGTGTAGTCTATACTGGGGGTTTGGAATATAGAGTTACAAATGAATCCTTCAAGAGATTAGACCGATAAAGTATGTTATATCACACCATTTGCACAAAAATTGAAAATATCTCATTTTTGCCTTTTCTATCTTATAGTTTAGTCCGGGTTTTAAGAAGCGCGCCTGAGGCGCGAGGCGCAAGTCTCAGCGCCTCATGGCACATGAGGCGCGCTTTTTCCACAAAGCGCAAGAAAAGCGCATTTTTTGGGTTTTTTGAGGTCTGAGGCGCGCGCCTTATGTATTTTGGGTGTTTTTATGCATGAAAGTGTTGGATAATAGGTTTTTTTGGCTTGTACATGTAGATAAAATCATATATAAACCTTAGTTATTACTATATTTTGGATAAGGGATGCTAAAAACCTATGGGATATGTATAAAAATTTATATAATCTTCTTGC
This sequence comes from Helianthus tuberosus, assembly GCA_030545235.1. Lineage (NCBI taxonomy): Eukaryota > Viridiplantae > Streptophyta > Magnoliopsida > Asterales > Asteraceae > Helianthus > Helianthus tuberosus. The sequence goes on from CM060378.1 coordinate 138,294,119, forward strand.
GCTCGGGTACGAAAAGCCCAATGCTTTTGCGCTTTTCGCTTTGCGCCTCATTTTTAGACCTCGTCGCTTTTGTGTGCCTCTCGCTTTTTAAAACCAAGAGTTTAGTTGAAAGACACAAGCATATTGATGTTATTTAAATATAATAACAAATTTGAAGTGATGTCCATAGTTGATCTAGCCTCTGATTCTCACATCCTAATGCATAAGAAGCTTCTTTTAGGCCATTTGCAACCTTCTAAATACCATATATGATAATTTCAGAATTCAGATAGATGCAAGCTTGTGAAATTCTTTTTTCTTGGAAAGCACTGCTATTATATATCTGAACATTACTGCCTTATAGATTGTTTTATCCTTTAATTAGATTTTCTTATTTCTTAAATTTTGAGCAAAAACCCTTTGATTATTGGCAAGAGAAACCATGCATATTTGATAGTTTATAAGATCACTGTATTAGAGAGATCCACACATATTTAATAACACATCATCTGTCCACTGTTTGTGGTGGTGTTGTACTTATGTCGCCTTTTGGTTTATGTACAGACATGGGTGTCGAGAAGGGTATTCGTCTGGAAGGGATGACAGAAACCCAGATCTCTAAAGCACTAGAGGACCTTGTGAAAGCAGGGGCATCCCTTAAATCCTAAAGCATCTGCACTTAAGCTGTGTTTATTTTCTTGAAAACAATAAGCCTAAGACCAATGGGAGTCGCTCCTCAGGTGATATGAACATTTCAACAGTTGAACATGAATTTTCGTTGTATCAGTGAAGTGGGTAGTTTGACTTAACTCGCCCTGTATCGTATTAAAAATTGTTGTTTTGATTTGCGATCGTTATCCAATCTTTCTAATGCTTAGACACGCGCTTATAACTAGAAGCCATGAATGTCATCTATTGGCTTGACTAGACGTGAAGATGTCTCCTTAAGTTTGAATTGAGTTAAGCATCAAGGTTTCTGCTTTTCAGTTTTCACACACTCGGTTAGAAAAACTCATGAACCGTCTAAATGTGTTGAGCTTGCATTTTATTAAATTTTTACGCACTGTGTCATATTAAACTCAAAATCTACCCGCCATAATACGAGCTCACATTTGCAATTGAACTTGATAGCATTCAGCTCAAATTATTCTAAGATTAATAGCTCAGTTGTAGAACTCAAACCTTAACCATTAATTAAGAAGTGATGGGAATGATGAAACCTGTGAATTCAAAAGATTTTAGTGAAAATGAAGTTGAATGATTCATTGATTTATATGGCGGAACCTGCCAGAGACCAATTCATATGTTGTTATGAACTAATGATAGAACCTAAAGATGATAAAAGGTGATAATGTTTTGTTCGTTTACAATACTATTAAAAGGCGATAAACAAGTAATTTCGAGGATTTTAGACATACACACTGTTGGGAAAATTACCCATGAAAGAGAACCTCTTTTAGAACGAATAACTAACAAAATCTCTAAGCCTACTCCAAAATCTATGCTAATATCCAGTATGAGATTAGAACTCTCAGTCACTTAGGGAGGAACACCTTTGCTACACACCTTGATGCCGTTAGGCTACAAGCCGTTTGGTCAATGAAACATAACTAAAGTTTGATTAAGTGGGGTAAAAATACTCTTGTTTCACTAAAAAAAACTACTCTTTTGTTTTTGAAACACCATTCTGGCAGAGGGCGTGAAACATGGCGTGATGGGAGAGGTGTGAGGGGTTGACGATAGTAAAAGGGGGAAGGAGTATGGCCCATGCCATCAATCAATTAGACTTTATTATTTCTTTCTTTTAAGAGTAAACTGCTATTTTGGTTCCTGTGGTTTGCATTTTGTTACCATTTTAGTCCAAATCTCAAAAACTCTCATTTTTTACTGTTGCAACATCCATTTTTTGTCTTTTTGTGCAGGGATAGTTTTGTCCATTTACTTTTCATTAAAACACTTTCTTAATTAAAAAACCCCATAATAAATACCCCCCATTCCCAATTAAGTCATCTTCAACCTCCCAAGCAGAAACCCTAACCAGAGATCAACCCCAAAAAAACCCTAACCCGCAGTAGATCGGCACATCATCTTCCCCAACTAAAACCCTAACTCACAGGAGATTGAAGCAACGACAATGGTGGTTTGCACATGTTGAGGCGTCAGTGAGAGCGAGGAGAAAACATGATCGAAGTGATAAAAAGCGACCTGATCATATGAAGAAGCGTCAGTGAGAGCGAGGAGATATGTGAGAAGGAGCGTAGATCTTATTGTAGGCGATTTCACCGGCGACGTAGATGCCAAACGCAACGACGACGATTCCGAGGCCAGGAGTGGCGTGACGGAACTGATTGGTTAGCATCGGATGTTTCCTCCACTCGTCTCTTCGCCGGAAAAACTCGCCGGTCGGTCCTAGTGCTTTCCCCATTTCTCTCTCTCGCTGTATGAAATCGGAACTTCGTCGGGGGTTTCTTTTGATTTTATTGGACCACCATTGTCGTTGCTTCGATCTCCTGTGGGTTAGGGGGGTTTCTTTTGATTTTATTGGACCACCATTGGGAGGTTGAAGATGACTTAAGACTATGGGGTATGGGGTGGGGGTTGGGGCGTGGGTTGGCTGAAAACGTCCAAGCCACCACCGCGGTGGGCTTGGGTTTGGGCGTGGCCCAAGGGGTGGGAGTTTAAAGCCAGGCGTGGGGCATGCTAGCGATCCTATGTGGCCGGCTCCTATTCGCTTGTGGCTAGGTCATAGCGGGCTACATTTAAAATTCAAATTATAACCGTTTGGGCAAGCCAAGCAGTTCACCCACCCAACAGTCAACATCGCTATATATATGAACCCACAACCCCACTGGCTGTCCACCGCTACCCCAACCCAAACACACTTGATCGAACCCGCTACCCACACACACTTGATCGATGGCCTCTTGGACACACGAGGAAGAGCTAGCTCTTGTCACGAGCGTCGTTGACGCAATGAAGGGTCGCCAACCCGGTGAGACCCGTTACTGGCCGGAAGCTTTTGCTAGCTACCGGCATAACGTGGGAAACGACCGGCACAATTTAAACGCGTGCCAACACAAATGGCACGATCTACGGCCGAAGCTCGATCGTTTCAAAGCCTACTACGACAGCGTCCCGGGCGGGGAGATAAGCTTCGAAGACCGGGTGGTGGTGGCGAACATCGAGTTCCGGGGCAAGGAGCGGAAGCCGTTCGACAAGCTCGCCCTTTTCGAAATTTACCTAACGCTCTAGGTTTTTTTTTTAATTTTGTAATCCTTTTTAGGCTTTTTTTGTAATTTTTATGAATTTTGTAATTTTTAGGAATTTAATAAAATTTTAGGCTTTTTTTTAATGTTGTGTGTATTTTTTAATTTTTATTTTTTTTTATTTTTATTTTAATAAACTGCCAAGCCACGCGGGCTAGCCACGCCCCGCCATACCCCACGGACACGTTACTCACCGGCGGGGGGACTCGAACTTCACGTGTCAACCCATACCCCCAACCCCCGCCCCACCATACCCCACGGTCTAATTGGGAACGGGGGTATTTATTATGGGGTTTTTTAATTAATAAATTGTTTTAATGAAAATTAAATGGATAAAACTACCCCTGCACTAAAAGACAAAAAAGGGATGTTGGAACAGTAAAAAATGAGAGTTTTTGAGATTTGGACTAAAATAGCAACAAAATGCAAACCACAGGTACCCAGATTTAAAAAGTTTGAGATTTGGACTAAAATGACAAAACTGTCCAAACCACAGGAACCAAAATGGCAGGTTACTCTTCTTTTAAATATATTATTTTAATAAGATAGCGAGTAGTGAAAATTTATGAAACCATTGCACAAGAAATGTGAAAGATTGAGTGAGAGCTTATGATCATATGCAATCACTTTTTGATGTGATAGTAAAAAAAAGTGAAACAAAAACACAGTCTTTAGGTCTTTAGAAGTGAAAATTTAGTTTTTAACGGAAAAGAGTGAAAGGTTAATATGTCTAGATCTGAGGAAAAAATATAATTCAATTGAATTATCATGAGAGTTCTGGTAGACATCAGATGATTAGAACACCAAGAATGGACGTTTTTAGGGGGGGGGGGGGGGGGGGGGCTCATGTGACGTACTTGGATGTTTAAGGTGTTTTGTGATCCCTATGTACACGGATGAGATCAGATGAGTTTGTTAAGTGGAGAAAGGAGGGTGGACGTTTTTCGCTACAAGAGGGTAGGTAACGAAGTTTTATACAAATACAATCATGAATCTATCTACTATAATAAAAGAAACCAATTTTTGGACATGTATCATTCATTGAACGTATCTTCAAATCTATAATTATCTTATATTAATTAATTAAATAAATAATAAATTAATATTAAATCTTATCGTACTTTAATAAAATATTATCCTCAAATCTAAATTGTTAATTTAATATATTTTTAAAACAAATACATCTTTCCTTCCTATCTTATATAAAATATATAAATAATAAATTAATATTAAATGTTATCCTAATTTATTAAAAAAATATTTTTTTATTATTTGGTATACAAAATTATATTTATTCAACTCGTGTAAAACGCGTGGTTTTTAAAAATATATTTTTTTTATTATTTACTATAAATATAAATTTTCTTATTATTTACTATACAAAGTTACATTTATATAACCCGTGTAATACACGAAGTTTTTAAAGATATAATTTTTTATTATTTGCTATGTAAAATTAGATTTATTTAACATGTGTAATATACAGGGTTTTTTAAGGATATTTTTTTTATTATTTGTTAGATTTTTCAACCCGACTATACATGAGTTTTTTGAAGATATGATGTTTTTAGTATTTAATATACAAAAGTACATTTATTTAATCTGTGTATAGACATGGTTTTTAAATATATAACTCTTTTTAGATCTATTCAACACGTGTAATATACGGGGTTTTTAAGGATGTAATTTCTTATTATTTGATAGATTTATTCAACCTGATTATGCACGAGTTTTTTAAAGATAGAACGTTTTTAGTATTTAGTATACAAAGTTACATTTATTTAATCTGTGTAATACACATGGTTTTCAAATATATAACTTTTTTATTATTTTATATATAAAGTTACATTTATTTAACCTGTACAATATACGGGGTTCATAAAGATATAACTTTTTATTATCTAACTTATAATAAAAGACTTCAAATAATGACACATGTCATTCTCTCTTTTCACCTCATAAATTTTATCTATATTTATTTAATAAATTTCTTTTAATATTAATATTAATTAATAACCAATATATAGATATAACTTATTTTTATCCTTATCTGTATCTAAAATTAATAAACAACTTCAATTTTGCAATTTAGACCCTTTGTTTTTTTATTTTTAACCCAAAATTTTCCATCTTTTGCAATTTAATCCCAACTCTTTTTTATTTTCAGTTTCGTTCCACCATACTTTTCATCTTTCCTAAGTTTTTCGTTTCGTTATAATTTTTGTGAGTTAACGCACCGCAACGTGCATGTGGGGTTCAACATTTTTTCGTATATTTTTTCCCGTTTGACTGGCCAGTCGCGTCACATCTATTTTTCTTCGTTTGACATGTTCGTCCAACACGCGGGTCCTGGATGGACTTAGTTATTTTTTTCTATGTTTTACGTTTCGGTTTAATTTCTCAGCAACGAGCGTGCGTGATTCAAAGATTTTACGTCTGCTTTTCGCTCGGCGTTATTTTTTTCTCTTTTTTATTTATTTTGTTTTTACGAGATTTTCCGGTGTTGGTGGTCGCTGACAATGTTATAGTATTGCTACTACTTAACACAGTTTTATGACAATCGCTGCAACGCAGGGGGTTAATACTAGTTTAATATATAAAATTACATTTATTCAAGCCGTATAATACATGGGGTTCTAACCTAGTACTCTTATAAAATGGAATACATGCTTCATACCGATGAGAAAATACCTAATAAATTAGAGATTTGTACTCATATTTTCCAAAATTCACAGGTTTTTATTTTTATTTTTCTAAATGCAAATAAAAGTATTGTGTTCAATTTGTGCAAAGTTCATATAGTTTTAGGGGGCTTTTGAGTAACTTGACAAATTTGCCCCTATTTGACGCAGCAGCCTATATAAAACCCCAAACCCTAAGTCGCACCTCGCTCTCTGCAACTCTTCACTCGTATCGCACTACCAACACAACCGCCGCTGCTGTTTCTGCTTCCAGGTAAACCCTAATTTTCTTCATCTACCACACTATCATTTTATTTCGATTAGGTTTTTGATTCTCCGATCTATCACCCTTTTTTAGTGATTAATGTTGATCTGATCTAATTACATTGATGTTATTTTAGTGCAAATTGATGTTTTTGGGCTGGTAAATTAGTGAAATTGCTGATTTTGATGAACTATTAATTGAGTCTGATTGTTTTTTTGGTTACTTTGGGCTGTGATTTGTTTATTTGTAAATAATTGAAGTGAATATAAAAATTGGTCTGAGTTTGAAATTTATTAACTTGGTAAATGTGGATGATTTGTTAAACAGAATCAGGAACAAACCAAGTTTGAATAAAAATTAATTTGTTTCAAGTGTTATATCTTTGTCTCTAGTTTTAAATAAGTTATAGTACAAATTAACTGTATGCAAAGTTCAAGCCTTCAACACAAAAGAATAGACAAATAGGCTATGCAGTTAATATATGTGATATATCGGTTATATTGGTCCCCTAGTAAAATATCGGTCTCAAATATCGGTACCGATAATAGCGGCGATATTGACCGATATATCACCGATATTTGACCGATAAAACCGATATATCACTGAATTATCAGTGTTAAATTGCTATATATATAAATTCTGCATTATATTAAAATTATCGATATCTCACTGATATCTCACCGAGGTAACCTATATCTCAAATATCGGTCCTTGACCGATATCCGATATTTTACCGCATTAACTGCATGGCAAATAGGCATAAAAAAGACACCCCTCCAGGACAAATCATTAAGGAGAAGGGAGGCTGAGGCTGTGTTCTGTGTTCTATGCTTGGTGAGCTAGAGTGGAAAGTCACTGTGTGTGTTCATTTTCATAATAAAAATAATTATATATACAAGTATATATATCAGGTTTTTCTGTTTGGTTTAGATTGAAAACTGTCAACTAAAACTGAAGGCAGAGAAATAATTTCAGATTGAGGTTCAACTCAAATTGAAAACTTATAAACCAAATTTGAATTTATTGTTTTCATCTATTCATTTTACACATAAAAGCCAAGAAGTTCATATTGATAAAAAAAAGCCAAAACTCAAGTGGAGCAAGAACACTGAATTGCCGTGTTAACCAAAGGACATAGTTATGAAGTTTTATGGGGGGGCTAATGGGCTATAGCATTTTAAAGTGCAAGTTTAAACAAGTAAAATTTATAGTTTTACTAGCGGATGTTTATTTACTTTTGTTCTTTTGCAGTATCTTGAATTTGTAAGGATGGTGAGAGTTAGTGTCCTAAACGACGCCCTTAAGAGCATGTACAATGCTGAAAAGAGGGGGAAAAGACAGGTCATGATTAGGCCATCTTCAAAAGTTATCATCAAGTTCCTTATGGTTATGCAAAAGCATGGTATGTTCTATTCTCATTTTTTTTTATTCACACTTTTTTTTAACAAGATTTGAATAAATGACGTCTATCTGGTACTTAACTGCAGGTTATATCGGTGAGTTTGAGTACGTCGATGACCACAGATCTGGTAAGATCGTGGTTGAGTTAAATGGACGTTTGAACAAATGTGGGGTTATCAGTCCTCGTTTTGATGTTGGTGTCAAGGAAATCGAGCCCTGGACTGCAAGACTTCTTCCGTCTAGACAGGTAACCTTTCTTTTAACCTTTACATTGTACACGTAGCTAGTTTGATGGGTCGCACAAAAGGTTACGGCTTGGAACATACTGTTTTGATGTTTTGTTATAAAAAGTTAATGTCTTGAATACAATTGCAGTTTGGTTACATTGTGTTAACCACATCAGCTGGAATCATGGATCATGAAGAAGCTAGGAGAAAGAATGTTGGTGGTAAGGTGCTCGGTTTCTTCTACTAAGGCTTTTGAGATTTGAGGGATTTTCCTTGGAAATTTCATATTAGGGTAGAGAGTGAACGGAGTTATGTTTATGTTTTGAGATTGGATTTTGTTTAACGGGATCATGATTCGTATTGATTCGTCATTTTGGGTTTTGGTTTTTGGTTTTTGGAGTCTGCTATAATGTGTTTTCATACTACTTGTGTATGCTTGTAACCCTCGTTCTACATTCGTGTCGTAATCTAATATTTAACAATAAAAGTTTGAACATCTGATGCAAACCTCATCCTTTTAAGAGCTGATACATTAGGTAATATCGAATACACTAACATTGTATAAAAGGGTACATCAAAATGATTCATATGAACTTATTTTTACACATAGTTCATCTAAACCATTACCGAAAGACAATGAAAAATAGCATCTTCTTGTGTCTTGCCAAAGATTGTGTAGCTGCCCAACTATTTGACATAGTTTTGCTACTTTACTACCCTAGTACTGGTTGCATGGCTACCGCCACTGTCATCACCATGACCTTACTTGATCTGCTGCCCTAAGCTGCCGCCAAGCGTGGCGGCGGCAATGTTGGACTCCACCAAAGCTTCAAGTATGTGACAATGTGAATCTAAGGTGTCAAGAAAGTGATTTAAGATCTATCTGAATATAAAGAGTTAGTGGTAGAGCATATGTGAAGCATATTCTTCACGCATTAACCATTATTTTCAATATATGCTTCTTATAATACCTTTTCCATGTGGTAAAGAATATATATAAAGGTATGATAAATATATGTTTGAAAAGTGGTATAACTATAAAAATGATATAGTTATGTCACAGTTTTATGATGCTTGGATCCTGCAGCTTCAGCTAAAGTGAAACCATCTCTGCAGTTCTCAACTACTTTTTAACTTATTATCAAGGCTTTCATAAAAAAACTAACAAAACCACCGTTATTAAACAAGATGAAGCGGGTTGGGTAACGCGTCAAAACACATGACTTTGTATGGCTCGGTCCGCTTTTTGTCCAAAGTTCTTTTTACCAAATAGTTAACGGGTTCAATATGATTAAAGATATATTATTTCAATTAAACATAATTTAGGAGGTATCATGAATTTTACAAATACACTTTGGGTGACGTTTCGCTCATTCGACCCACTTGATGACTGATCTATCCCACCCGCTTCCTTTTTAAGCAACAATTTTTGATTCTTTCTTCGTTAAAAGATAAAACATATCCCATCCATTCATAAGTGAATGCGTTGAAATTTACACATCTAATTAAAACAAATATTCCTGAAAACTTTTATCTTCGTAAAATACATGCTTTAGACCAAACTTCGATTTTCAGAGACAAAAGATTGTTTGAGTTGTATTGTAACGGAAGATCTACCATATACAGGTCCACCTAATCCCATGGGTGTCTAGTGTGCCAAGAAGACCACGAGTCCTAAAAATATGTATTACCGATACAAGTCTAACAAAATGTCACCTTTTACGAAAAGTAGACCCAGTTAAACACATTTTGATGCATGTCATTGTGAAACAACAATTACCTATTGTTTATCATTTGCCTTGTCCAACTTTTCTCTATTATGCGCGCTCTAAGTCTAATACTAACATTTTATACTCGTATTAGCAAACATAAGAAATATAAACATACATATAAAAGATTATTAGTTGAAGCAGGGGTGGAACCAAAGGGGGGTCAAGAGGGTCCACTGACCCCCCTTCCGAACATGGAAATTTGTAAGATTTTTATATATTCAATCATGAGATTTTTCAAGGGAAAAACATGTTTAGACCCTCTAGTTGTAGCTGGTAGAAAAGAAAGTCTTATGATGACCCCCTGACAAAGAAGTTCAGGTTCCGTCACTGTTAGCTTATTTGTGTGTATATATATGTCATAAAACTCAGTGTGTGACAATTCCAAAAAAAGCCAAATCATAGAAGTTCGCAAGATCAACATGTGGTAACAAAAAAAATCACAAAAGTTTGCAAAATAAAACCCATGTGGGTAAAAAATAGATCATAAAAGTTCAGAACAGTCCGTATAACCATAACAAATAATATAATAGTAAATAGGAAGGAAGCTATTAACTAAATCGAGTTGTAAGAATTCCTAAGAACTTTCAATTTGTTTTTCATCATTTTAAAAAAGTATACTTTTCCAAGGAAAAAAAATTCATAGGGCACTTTTTTACGGTGGGCAGTTTAACTCAAACTTATCCGCTACAGTGATTTACACCATCGTAAATGAAACTTACACGTTGAAAAAAAAAGGCTTGTAAAATTTTCTTCGGATTTTTTTTTGACAGGCGTCTTTGTCAGGTGTTACTCTACCTTTGTGCAAAATTTGGTTGAAAACTCACATGGAAAATCGAGTTCTCACAAGTTCTCTCAACTCAAGTGTGGTTTGCATTTGAAAGTACGATAGTATATATGTCCTATAGTAAATTTATAATGCCTTTACACAATTATTGTTCTTATTGGATGACTTTTTACCAGTAATACTTTTTATGTTTTTTTTTTCTCAAGTTGGTTTAGCTTACGTGGCATTTTCTTATTGGTTGCATTTATATATATTTGTTTTTTAATGAATTAAAAGTCAATGTACATCTTGACAAACATGAGAAAATCACTAAAATAACCTCGACCAATTTGACCGAAAAGAAATTACAATTTAGTAGAGTTTAGATGTAGTGGCTTCAAGGTGAAAGATGCTACATAGGCTTTTCCTCTACCTCACCATTTTTAAATAGGCATAACTTTTTAATATGATAATATTTAAAAAAAATTACACAAAATTAAAGAGAATAAATTGGTATTTGGTGCAAATTTTTAAATAATATTATCATATTGAAAAAACTTATGCCTATTTAAATTTCTTAAGGGAAAAAAAGAGAAAACGTGACGTCTATATAGCCTCTACCTCTAGGGAAACGTCTATATAGCCTATACCTATGTGTAGACGTTTCCAAAAGATAGAGGCCACATAAACCTTTTTTTCTCTACAATTTAAAAATGAGTATAACTTTTTTCATACGAAATATATTTTTATTTAAATTATACTAGGCTTTTTCATACGTTTATATATATATATATATATATATTTTATAAAAATTACACTAGACATTTTCATACAATATTTTTTTTTTAAATTACACTTGCTGTAATTTTAAAAAAGTATTATCCTATGAAAAAGTTTGTTATAACTTCGTTTTTAAAAATATTATTGTATAAAAAGTTACGTCAGTATAAGAACTGTGGGGAAAAGTCTATATAGCCTTTTCGGCTCTCTCACCTAAAGCCCCTACATCTAACTTCTTCGATGTCTATTTCACTTTTTCACATTGTTCAAGGTCATTTTGTTAATTTTCCAAAAAAAAGTAAGTTAGATTCTACTTGAACTTATATGTTATTACATGTTAGATAGTTTAGTGTAATCCAGATTGATTTGGTGACCAAGTTAATTATAATACACATCAAGTAAGTTCGAAGGTGCAGGAGGGCACATTTGTTTGAGTTGTTATAATTCTAAGTGTTTCGAGCGGAATCCCTAATCAATGGGGGTTCCAAGAGGGCAACACCCCCTTGGAGGGGGTCCGGGGGCAGAGCCCCTAACTGGGGTCGAGATGCAAATGAAGGTAGTATTTTTGCGATTTAAATTAAAAGATAATAACTGCCTAAAGGCGGTCTACAAGATTATCCCCTAATTTTCAAAATCAAGTTTCTTGGTGACTTTCTGGTTCTTATGAATTACACAATATACACATACATAAGTTTGATTTCTCACTCTGAGCGGTATCCGATTGAATTATTCAAGAGAATCACCAAAATAATTTGACCTGAAAATGATCACACGCTTCTCAGATTATTCGTTGTTTACGAAATTCCCCACATAACATGATCATTTCGAATATGTATAATTTCTATAATATAAACACATAAGTACATAAAAAAACAATTACATTAACAATTGACTCGTTAACAATTTAGGCTAATGAGTGTGGGGGACGGCACTGGCTCGTCGAGGCCCGTCCCGGATCGTCAACACCGCCCCATTGGGGCCCGTCCCGTCGCAAGCGTCGCCCAACCCACGACAGTTACAAGCCAATTTTGAAGGAATAATGCTGTTGGATTAACGTGTAAGATTAAATATTTATTTATTTATGAGTAAAATGCACGGATAGTCCCTGTGGTTTTGCAAAGTTTCAGCTATAGTCCCCAGATTTTGGAAATTACACTCATAGTCCCTGTGGTTTGATAGTTTGTTACGCGGATAGTCCCAGGAGTGGATGGGGGTTAGTTTTCTCTGTTAAGTCCACTTGAAATTACTTATTTACCCCTTACTTTATTAAAATATAAGAAAAATTACCCATGCCACCATTACCTCACAACCCCAATCTGCAAACCACCACCGTGACTACAAGCATACCACCACCAACATCCCGTCTTTGTAACCGCTACACCAACATCACATCTTCGTCGGCGCTGCTGGAAAAATACCTTCCGACATCTGAAACACGTGGTATCATTCTGATTCCATACCCGTCTCACCACATCTTGACAGGAAGTTTGGGCGATCTAGAGAGGGAGAGAAGCAAGGTTAGAAAGTGTGTAGGAGAGATAAGCATAAATAAAGGAGTCAACCGGAGGTGAAGCCTGGCAAAACGACAACGAATCTCCACTGCAATTACAGATCGATGAATGTTGGGTATGTTTCTAGCGACGGTTTGATTTTCGGGGTGAGTCCGACATTAATCGGTCCTTGCATGTGATAAATACTCATCGGATCTATGGTCGCAGAGACGAGATACTGGCTGCAACCGACGGATAAGGTGTGAACTCGCCGGAGATGATGAATACAATCAGACGTGGCCTCCTTCGTGTGTTTATTCAAACAGAAAGAAGGTCGCTGGAATTTTCAGGTGTGCCATAGTTGTTTATTGGGTATGAAGAAGAGACGAGGGTGGAGGTGGGTGGTGGTGAATTGGTGGTTGCAGAGTATGAAGGAGAAGTGAGGGTAAGGGTGGGGGTGGGCTCATATTATTCAGATGGGGTCTCATGAGTTTAAATTTTGTATTATATCATTAAGGGTATTTTAGTCATTTCACACCAACTTAACTGAGAAAACTAACCCCCATCCACTCCAGGGACTATCCGCGTAACAAACTGTCAAACCACAGGGACTATGAGTGTAATTTCCAAAATCTGGGGACTATAGCTGAAACTTTGCAAAACCACAGGGACTATCCGTGCATTTTACTCTTTATTTATATTTAATCTAGTAGCCATCATTATCATTTATATAATATAGATCAAAATATATTAATAACCTATTAATAATTAGTTGGTAATTGTTGATGGACCATATTACCCTTATTAACTAATTGGGTTTCCTCTTGGGTGTATATATAAGGAGATTATTAGAGAGGTTAAAGGTTAGACACACAACCTAACAACATAACATCACAATTCGTCCCTCTCTCTCCATAACCGAAACCTCCCTACTTTCGGTTCATCACCATCATCACTTTACACCCTAAGGAGGAACCAGATCATCCTGACAAGTATGTCGAACTCAATGGTTGCATCTCTGACTGGATTCCCTACTGGCCTGCCTGCTGTAACAGGTATGTTATTCATGTTTTCCATTATGTTTAAACAGAACTGATCAACATGTGGTATCAGAGCATATGTTGATAAATCAGTTCTGGTTTTGTATCCATTATTCTGGGATCAAAAATCTGGAAAACAAAAATTTTAAAGCCTTAAAAGGTCTCGGCTGTTTTCGGGTCCCTTGGTACCGAAATCCCTGTTTTCGGAAAAATATGTTTGATAAATTGACTCGAAATTATAATGGGTAAACTAATATTCGAAATCCATTAAAGAAAGTCTTAAAATTTAGATTTCGGAACCCAGAATTATGTTTTTTATTTTTTAGGGTTCATCTTTTGTTCCAAATAAAACTCGAAAATTCCCTAAGATTTGGAATATAATTTGGATTAGTGGATGTTTTTTCCAATGTTTGATCTGAATTTTATCTATTAAAATTTCGAAAACAGCTAATAGATTTTCAGTTATTATTTTCAAAATATTTGATAAGTTTAGATCATAAATAAAATAGGAAACACTATCCCACAATCCCTTAAATTTCGAGTTTTAGTTATAATCACAAGAAACAGCTATTAACAGTAGGTTCGAAATTATCAATGTACTAATCGCACAAGTTTTCCCTTCAGTCGCACAAGATCAGATCACATGAGATATGATCTGATCGCACAAGACAGTCGCACAAGATCAGATTACATATGATATGATCTGATCGCACAAGACAATCACACAAGGGTAATCGCACAAGACTTGTGGATCGCACAAGACAGTGCTGATCGCACAAAACTTGGGCCTGACTAATTGCACAAGATTTGGGCCTCACTGATCGCACAAGTCATTATTAATCGCACAAGTCATTATTGATCGGACAAGTCCTTACTGATCGCACAAATTTTTTTGGGCATTACTGATCGCACAAGACTCGAAACCTCGTTATTACTGATCGCACAAGTTCGATCCGCGCTAACGGGTGGTTTGCTATTAAATAATTGGTTTTGTAATCACTTAGTTAATTAATAAGGATCAAATAATGTTTTACAAAACCGAAATGGCTTAATTTGAATGAGCTTCTGATGTATCAATTCTGGCCAAAGCTGATTTGATGCGTCTACTTATCGTTCAAGTATTACGAAAGCTATGTTGTGTGTGCATCATAAGCATGAATGTCTTAATTTCTGGCCAAAGCTGATTTAATTCATTCATAGATGGCATACTCAACAAGTGCATAACTAAAGTGATTGTCTCAATTTCTGGCCAAAGCTAATTTGTTACAACCATTTTGCACATATGCTTAAATGATTACACTTCTGGCCAAAGCTGTTTTGTCTTCGTTTAAGTAGAATTTTAAATAAGTCTATTATTTTGATGTTAGTAATAGACATATCACAATCTCTTCACATAATGATCCTTATATTAATGATCCTTAATTAATTTTATGGTCATTTCGTCTGTCTTATTCTTAGTACCCACAATTTTACTCACTATAATTTTCTTCTACATATATCTCATCCACTCTAATTCCTAAACCTAAAATGTTTGCTTTATTTAAAGTTTCTATTAGAATTAGCTCTTAAATTAAATCCTTGATTATTTCTTAAGACACGATAATCCTATTGCTCTCTTCTGATAAAGATTATAAAGAAGAAAATTAGAGCATGATGATTAGGACAAATCGAACATGATGTCTCTTATGATAATCAAGAACTCTCTAACATAATGCTATCACTAAAGTTATTTCAGATTAAGTCTTTCCTAAGGCTAATATCTTATATATGGAATAATCACTAGAACTCCTAAGATGCATGCCTTGTTTTAAAATTCTAAACTATAAAGTTAAGTGGTATATGTGAATACATAATAATGTACAATACCATGACCCATAAAGTTAAGGGCTTACGCATGGAAATAAGTACATTTTCCAGTACATTACATATTAAGATTTTCACTTGTACAATTTGATGCCTTATAAATCAACTATAACACTCAAAAATACCAAAGTATAATGAGTGTGTTGATAAGCAACATATGTACAAAGAAATAAATGTTTGAAGCTGGAAAATAAGTTATTACTCACCTTACAACCACTTAAAACCTTAAAAGAGGATTGTTCTAAGGTCCATAGACAAATTATGAGTGTTAATTCCACCTCTAAGGTTCTTCAAGGGAAAATCTCACTGCATAATTACGTCATTAGACTAGACATAAGCAACGAGACTATCCATTATTCTAAAGAACAGTTGGATGAATTAATTAGATAGTCACTTATTAAAGATATTTAAGTCTACTAATTATAATATTCCTATTAACACATGATTAGTTGACTCTAGTTTTTAAACGTTTCCTTACCAGAAGTTAACAAATAACTAACATGATAGTTAGTGACAAAATTAAATGTTAAGGCTATAAGAACAATAATAAGCAGTCTTCTAACAACGTTTTTCGATACCGTACATATATTCTGAGTATTAATCAGAATATAGTATCATAATTAAGCAATGTTATGAAGGTTGTGAGGTTTGCATAGTCAACATAAAGTCACACTTATCTTAAACTCTTATCTTATTTGTTCTAAATATCTGGATTGAAACATTATTAAGATAAAACTAGATGATACCTTACACTTTCACAACTTTTGTCATCATGCAAATGAAAAAATTGACAAAAGGAAAATGAGACTTACAAATTTCATCCGTTATAACCAAAATTCATGAGAAATCATGACATGGTTAATGAGGATGATTTCTTATCTAATCTCATTCTAAGTGATTTTAAATCATGACGTTATAGCCCTAAATATTACTTGGCTTAAGGAATAAGTATAGGTCCATCATAAGTCATTCATTGACATTCGTGGAACTTATTCCAAATGGAATATTCATACATAATTCATTTATCATTTAAAAGACTATCAACTTGTATCTAAATTTTGTCGCATATGGCCCACGTTCTTAGAAGAAATCTATTCATGTATGTACTTAATAAGATTTCTATTA
The DNA here is from genome assembly GCA_030545235.1 of Helianthus tuberosus. Lineage (NCBI taxonomy): Eukaryota > Viridiplantae > Streptophyta > Magnoliopsida > Asterales > Asteraceae > Helianthus > Helianthus tuberosus. The sequence goes on from CM060378.1 coordinate 138,310,771, forward strand.
AATATGTCCCTAAGTTTCTTATGATATTTGGACATTAAAGAAATCAAATAAAGTCTAACGTATATGTGATAGGTTCCCACATCACGTAGCTCATTGACACTTCTCTTGTAGCATTCTAGAGATATTAAAGATCAGTGGGGGCATTAAGTGTCTTAATAATAACTTGCAATAGTTGCAAGAGGTGGGGAGTGAAAACTTTATATTACTTCAATTTACACCTCTTGTACATGACACTGCTCCATCTTGACACTGTTCTATCATAACTTGTCTCCTTAAAATCTAAAGCCACTCTTACAAAAGTTTCATTGTTGCTTAATTGTGGGCACACTTAGATTTCTTATCTAAACTAACATAATCCTCAACAAGAGAAACTACAATGACTCATTAATATGTTTTCTCTGTTAGAATTTGTTTGGTCGTTAAATATTGACCCTAAGCATGCTGAGTTCCTAAAGTTTTCTAAGGTCAGTGGGAGCAGTCAAAGTCCTTATAATGACTTGCAAGGAATACAAGAGGCGGGGGGAAGAGTGTCATTAAATTTCACTCCAAATTTAACTCCGATTACACCTCTTGTATACCATACTGCACCAACTCTTACAAACTTAGAATCCTGAAAATGATAGCAACCTAATCAAGAGCTAATCTATAAAACTAAAACTTCTAACAAACCCAATAATCAACTCAGGAGGTCATCTAGGTTTAAAAACCTACTAACTTTGATGATTACATAACCTCCCTAATTTGGAGTTGAAATGGATTTTGGAAAAGTTTACTGATCCTATCTCTTCTAATTAAGCCATTAGTGTCAATCAATCTTCTGAATGGAATAAAACAGTTTTCTAGTAAAACTGATTTTATGTGTTCGCATAACGTTTGGGATTTGATTGAATAACCTAAGAGTGTTCATAACTAAACCAAATCCTGATATAAACGTTAAGACACAAAGAAGCATGATTGATTGTCAAAGGTTGTACTCAGGAAGAGATAAAATATTAAAGAATCTTTATTATATATCTAACAAAAGATTTCTTTTAGGATCATCACTGTTCTAGTAGCTTATAATAGTTTTGAGCTACATTAGATGAACATTAAAACAGCTTTCCCTAACAACTGGCTGACATATTTACATGTTCATAAAACAACCTGAAAGTTCTAAACTTAAAGTTAAAGAACAGTTTGTCTATAAGCCAATAAAATCCATGTATGGTTTAATGCAAACATCATAATGTGATGAAATCTTAACGCAATTATTTTCATCAACAACCAAGTGGAATAATGTACCTACCTCAAGATGAGTGGGAGCAACTAAGATAAACTTGTCTATATAGATGATATTCTTTTGACAAGTAGATGTTACACAAGTCAAAGCATTGTTAACACAAACTTTGATATAATAGATCTCAGAGATATCTCTTACATAATAGATATCATAACATGTTGAGATAGACCAAATGGGACATTACTTCCGTTCCATAAGTTTAACATTAAATTGGTCCTTACATATGTAACAAACAATACTGCTCTCCTTTAGAGGATAATAGGATAAATGAGATTATTTCTTACGCTTCATTAATTAGAAGCCTTATGTAAGTTTAAGTCTATACTCGTTTAGATATTACTCACATTGCAACACACTAGATATGTCTAGATTAATGTGAAACATCTAATAGAGTATTACAATATCTTTAAAAGAAACGAGAGGCTATAATTTAAAGAAGAAGTGAGAACTCAAACCGGTTTATTACTCTAACTTTGTAATATTCAAAGATGACAAAATGTAATTTCGGGTATATCTTTATGTCAACAGACAAAACCTATCTCATGGAGGAGTCATAATAGACTGATATCAACAACCTAAGTTATAACGACATAATATAGTCACTAAATGTTGTTGGAAATTTATCAGTGGACTCATGAGTTTATTAACTCCATATAATTAATGTTTTGAAGACTTAATGTGATAAAGTCAGTTACCATGAGTCCTTGAACAGTAACAGTTCGAGAGGTGCTGTATTAAATTTCGATACGCAATTAATTATTCGTTTATGAACGAATTGAGGAAACTAAATCTTTGTATCTAATGCATTCATGATATGCTTAAGGATCCTATAACTAAAAGTCTATCACCCATAACTATTATGTAAGCGCTTATAATAATCACGGGTTTATTGATGACTATGTACAACTGCATATCGTACTATGAATGATTAACTTTTAATATTCCTCATCAGTTTGATTTTGTATGTCTCTAACATATGTTCTGCCGGTGTAATGACATATAGACAAATATAAATACAAATCAAACGCTAAAGGGTTTGTTAGTATTTTGATCATAACTGTTAGGTTTTAAATTGAGGCTGTAGTATGACTAATGGGGGTCCTGAGTCGCATAATGATTCAACGGCTGTATTTCTCTGCTACGGTTCTTGGTTTAAAGCTAAAATGAGTATTAACTTCTGATCAGACTAATCTAATACTCATGATAAATGATTATTCGGCTAAGTGGGAGAATGTAAGATTAAATATTTATTTATTTATATTTAATCTAGTAGCCATCATTATCATTTATATAATATAGATCAAATCATATTAATAACCTATTAATAATTAGTTGGTAATTGTTGATGGACCATATTACCCTTATTAACTAATTGGGTTTCCTCTTGGGTGTATATATAAGGAGATTATTAGAGAGGTTAAAGGTTAGACACACAACCTAACAACATAACATCACAATTCGTCCCTCTCTCTCCATAACCGAAACCTCCCTACTTTCGGTTCATCACCATCATCACTTTACACCCTAAGGAGGAACCAGATCATCCTGACAAGTATGTCGAACTCAATGGTTGCATCTCTGACTGGATTCCCTACTGGCCTGCCTGCTGTAACAGGTATGTTATTCATGTTTTCCATTATGTTTAAACAGAACTGATCAACATAACGGCTAGTTTATAAAAAAATCATTTTCTTTATTATATAAACAATTCAACCCCTCATTTTTAAAAAAATATACTCACTCACACTCTCTAAAAAATCTCAAACTCTCTAAAAAAATCAAACAATGACTTCTTCCTCTTCGTGGTGTTCGTCGTCTTCGGGTGAAGCTGTACAATTTTTTGTAAAGGCTGTAATGCAGATGGCACAAATGATCATTGCGGAGGAAGAAGAAGAAACCACGTCACAACCACGAACTAGGCAAACGACCATAAACAGAGACCGAGAATGTTAGTTTATATTTGTATTTCCAGATTTTATATCGCTATTATATTTTGTATTAACAATTTATTTTTACTATAACTTATTATATCGTTATTATATTTTTATTTGTAACGTACGTGTAGGTGCCCACGATAGATTGGTGACCGATTACTTTGTCGACGAACCTTTGTACACGTACTCGGTGTTTAGACATCGGTTCCGAATGAGTCGCCGACTGTTCTTATGTATCGCCGATGACGTCTCGAGTTTTGACCAATTTTTTACATTACAATTCGATGCTAGAGGCAAAAGGAGGTTCACCACCTTACAAAAATGCACAGCGGAAATCCGCCAACTAGCTTACGGGACGACAACCGATGCGTGATATGAGTATTTAAATATGCCCGAAAGAATTGCACGAGATTGTTCGTACAAGTTTTGAAAATGTACGGTGAAGCTATATAGCAAGAAATATTTTCAAAACCAAAGGCCAACGAGGTCAAAAAATTGTATCAATTCCACAAAGTAAGGCTTGGTTTTCTAGGAATGCTCAGAAGCATTGATTGCATGCATTGGTTGTGGTGGAATTGCCCTAATGCATGGCAAGGGTAATTTAAGCGAGGCGATCATGGACACCCAGCAATAATGCTAGAGGCTGTTGCGTCACAAGATCTGTGGATTTGACATGCTTTATTTGATGTTTCCGGTTCGAGTAACGAACTTAACGTCATCCATCAATTAGAGATCTCCAATGATGCCATAAAAGGAACCGGTCCAGATAGCAGCTTTACGGTTTCGGGGGTGGAATACAGGCGTGGCCGCGTGGGTATTATCTTGCTGATCAAATATACCCATCATACTCTACAGTCGTTAAAACTGTTTCGCACTCGTCAGACGAAAAAGGAAAGAAATTTGCCAAGTATCATGAGGTGGCGAGAAAGGACATTCAACGGTGTTTTGGGGTTCTACAACAATAATGGCACATCATTGAAAACCTAGCACTTGCTTTTACAACAAAAAAAGTAGCGATACTGTATGTATGCTTGTATCTTGTTGCATAACATGATCATCGAAGACGAAGGTAGAGCGATTTGTGAGTACTGCGAAAATGTGGCTAACGGGAATTATGTTCCGGTAAGCGAAAAACAATAAGATTTAAACACGTTCTCGTTACAGAACGAGTACATACATGAAAACCTTAAAGCGGATTTGGTGGAATATATACATTTGGAACTTCACACAAAACAAACCCAATGCCGACTAGTATTTTATTTAGATAAGTTTTTTTTAAGTTTAGGTTTTATTTTTTTTAATGTAATGTATGCTATATTATTAATTTTGGTATTTAATTTAATTTCACTTATATATATATATATATATATATATATATATTGAATATTATTTAACAAAAGAAAAATTAAAAAAAAGGAGGCACATCACCCACACCTCAGGCCCATCACTTGGGTGAGGTGATGGCTCTCTGATGAACGTGGCCTTAATCTAAGTGATCTAAGTGGACCATCTCCACACCCATAGCCTTTAACATATATGTTGGTTTCGATGAATGAACACCAAGTCAGTTTGCTATCGTGATTATTAAGCCACTTCAGATATCGAATTTAATGGAGTTGACTTGCTATAATTCATTCATTAAGCGATAATACGTATTAGTTAGTGGCTAATTTGACGCCAATTAACTAACTAGTCATGTCTCCTTATCCCTATTCAAATAGCTTGTGACTCTCTTATAGTTAGTTTGAATCACAGATTTGTTGATGTCTCTTTGTCTGCTTTAATGTTTTATTTTTCTAATAGCGAGCTGACTCACGTTATAACCAATCCGAGTATAAGCCAGAATTTCAAGCTGAGCAAAGTTAACTTGTTGTATAACTATGAGCTTAATCTTGACTTGTCATAAACAACCCTACCAGTGGCGAAGCCTGACAATGAAGACGGGGGGTCGAAAACGTATGTACCCAAAAATTTTCTATAGAACCGGGGGTCTAAAACGTATATACCCAAAAATTTCTATACGAAAACTACATATATAATAATACTGAGCGAAAAGTTCGAGGGTTAGGGCGCCCCACAGCCCCTCTTAAGCTGCGCCCCTCTCGGCATCAAGTTCGTTATACACAGATACAAAATATTTTAGCGTCTCGTTGTCGGAAGACGACTCGGTATCGCTATCGCTAGACATCGAAAACGTCGAATCCGTAGGGAATTCCATTTGAGAAAGATATAAAAATTGTGTGAAATGGGTTTAAAATGGTTTAAAGATGTAGATTGGTGTGTGTAAAATGGTTTAAAATGGAGATATAAATAGATAAATGGTTTAAAGGTGTTTTTTTTATTGAATATTACCGTTTAAATAACGGTCAAAAATAAACAAACGGTCGAATTTTTCAAACATTTCAACGCGTGAACGATTCAACGCGTTTCAAAAATCACGCGTGACCAACATGGAGGCGGCGGTGTTCGTGGTGCTATAACGCGTGATGGGGTGGCCATCACGGACCACCCCGCCTACTCTTATAAATTTAAGTAATCATACATACTTTAGTATTTATATAAATTTACCATCACGTATATATGTATACATATATATCTACACATCCTCACGACCTAAAACTTCAAAACTGAAATTCTAAACCTAACCTCTTATAACAAAAATAATAACAATAAAAAAAAAAAAACAAACAAATGAATTTACACAACTTCAAATAGCAATTCCCGCCGTTCCAGTACTCCGACTCCAAATTCTGAGTTGATTCTGAAACGGTGTCAAATTCAAATCCAAACACAACCCTCTCCTGCCACCATCAACCTCCTTCACCTCCGCTTTCGCCGGAATATTCTTTTCCAGCTGAGTATCACCACGGTGCCGTCTCATGTGACCTCCCAAAGCCTGCCCAAGCTCAAACTCCAATCCACAGATGGAGCATTCATGTGTCTTCGCCTTCGCAGGCGACTCTTCCATCGTTTTAATCTTCCTGTGGCTCGTACGGTGCCCGCCCAATGCTTGAAACGACGAAAACTGCTTGTTGCAAGTCTTGCAATGGAAAACCCGTCCGGGTCTCTGAGATCCGGATGGGTTGACACGGTTGAGGAGCATTAAGCAGTTTGCCATAGCTAAGTTTTCGATCTCTCGATCGTCTTGCCAACTTCTCTTCATGTTGTTGGCTGAATTGACTAGAAAAGAGTGGAGTTTAATTAATTGTTTGGTACGTTGATTGACTTAGGTTGCTGTTTGTAAGCGCATATATATAGTATCATGATCCGAGGAACACGCACTTATGTTCGTGTTCGCATATGAAAAGGTGGGTCGGTAGAGTGACGGCTTCACACGTCAGCTATGACGATAGTTTGATTTTTGTTTCTAGAATTTGAAATCATTGACTTGTTGTTGGGTCAAAATCTGGGTTAATAGTTTAAACTTAAAAACCCTAATTTTAGAAAGTCCGCCTAGCATCATGCATTTATGACTAGAACACACAAAAAGTATAGGTTTGGGTCCGTTAACACCACATATTTTGTTAAGCATGTCGACCTAAAACACGACTTGTATTTAATAAACGAGTTATTTGAACACAACCTATTTTTTTTTTTTGAAAAGTAAAAAAAAAGTGGGTTAACTCATACACTGATAATATTTAAAATTTTCTTTTAACTCTTAACTTTTAAAAGTGATTTTTTTTTCTTTTTAAGCATTTCATTAACTCTTCCCTTTTAACATTTTTAGTGTTTCAATTTTTAAATTTTAAGTATTTGCTTTAACTTTTTCAATAACATTTTCTTCATTATTTAATTTGTTTTTTTTTCTAATAATTTGCGTACGTTAACCTTTAAAAAAATCAAACTTTGCAACTATGTTTATCTTTTCTCAACATTACGATATAAATTTTACTGAAAATGTTTATATTTATTGTTTTTGCTTTCGATAATCCGGAACCCTATCGCTACCATACTATATACTATATCGTATCACAACATCAATACCAATACCAATACCTATATTCATTATTATGGTTACCAATTTCGATAACTTTTCATTTATACAACTTTGCTTGTGACGATAAATTAATACGGGTACCAGTACCGTGACGATCCGAATCGAGATAAATACCGTTCAAACATCGGTGTCGGTACCGATGTTCGTTTTTACCGGCTTCAATTCGTCAATGTAAAATACAATTTGATTTTTATACCGAGTGCATGTATCGAACCGAACCGAATCGATACCAATCAAATGCATGCGGTAATGTACCGTCACAATGCGCGGGCAAATACCCATGTTAACTTTTAAAAGCGAATTTAATTATTCTTTTGAAGCATTTCATCAACTCTTATCTTTTAACATATCTACTTTATAAGTTCACTATCGATTTTCCAATCACTCCATTTGTTTCTTCTACTATTGAAGTAGATATATAAATCCAAGTTTGAAATAGAGAATGAGAGAAAAACATCATCATCATCATCATCATCACCATACTCAGTAAATCTCACCAATAGCAAAACTACGGTAGGGTCTGAGGAGGGTAAGATGCAGACAACCTTACCTCTACCCCGTAGGAATAGAGAGGCTGCTTCCAGTGAGACCCCCGGCTCGATGGTAGTTTTGTATCAAACCTTGACATAAGACATAACACTCGGCAATTAAGACAAAGGCCAATTAGTGCATGTACTCTCGTCTTTCGGCTATCAACGCCACCACATGATGCATGATTAACCATCTCCCTCTTTTAACATTATTTTCACGAAATTAGTAAAATAACATTAAAATTAGTGCATTTTCACTTTTGCCCCCTGAGCGCCCACACATATATACATTATATGCGCATCCCGCAAGCGGGGCGTAAATGAGAGAAAAACTAAAGGAATTAAATAAAGTAAACAGTTACACAGTTTCTTTTAAGTCGGAATGATTGTTTGCTTAAATTGTTATCAAGTCATTCGTTATTACTCATGTTCACCAACAAACATCGAACAAGTCAACATGAACATGGCCCAAGCCTGACACAAATAGATACACATGTCGGGTTAGGGTTGAAGAATTCAACTCGCCAATTTGAAGCCCATAAATCCGTCAACCTAACACGATTGACACCCCTAGCAAAATCTCACTTAAGTGGTTAACTTTTTATGTATTTGTTAAAATTTAAATTTAAATATAAATATATTGTCCTTTGGCCAAAAGAAAAACAATAATAGAGAATTTTATATTGAAGCCTTTTATTTTACTTTAATTTTTTCATGATATGGTTATGGTATTTTAGTAGTTGAATTGGTCGGAGCCAAAGTTAAGTTAGTTGGTGGCATGGATTTGTGTTCTAGATGGGGTACATATCACGCCATTTCTAGTTCTAGATGGGGTTATATATATTTTATATAAATAAATTAATTGCGGATAGTAATCAAATAAGTGCACTGATCACCTGACGTATTTGGAATTTATTGCAGATAATAATCACGTGATCTAACAATTTGTGTTTTTTTAACGAAACGAACAACGCACACTGACTCACACATAGTAGAACCCTTCCAGTGACTCTTCTGCTCTTATATATATATATATTTTTTGAACAGCTAAATATTACATCCCTGTTAGTAGTTAGTGGGAGTCAAACCCCTGACCTCTTAGTTAGAACTTACCACCCTTGTTAGCACCACTGGGCTAAAGATTCAACTGAACATACATTATTTATTGTTTCCAATCACTTCTCTCATTCAAGGGAAAGTTACTTTCCTTCAAATGTATGCACTACAAGAAAGCTGACCAATAGCGGCGACACTATTAGCGGCGACAGCCAATATGTCGCCGCTATTGGCCTTATCCGCACCCGGTGTCCCACGTTAAACCCTAGCCACACGATTCTATTCATCATCCAACGGCTGGGGTTTGTCCGGGTTAATAGCGGCGACATGTTAACACAAAGGTTAGTAGGTTACCAGAAGCCCCTGATATTAAATATTTAAGAATAAATGTTTTTTCCTCTTGAAGGACAATTTTGTCTTCTTTTTTTACTTTTCAACTCTTTTAATAGATTTACCAACAAACATGCATATAATTTTGGATGTAATTAATTCTAATTCCATCAAATATCAATTCCTTTGATACATCCTAATACCGTTTGAAAAATTCACAAACCAAACGACACCTAAGTTTTAAGGTAGTTGTCTATGATCTGTCGGAAATTAGTCAATTACTGAGATTACACTTTTCAAACATTAATTGATAAATAGAGAGGTGGGGATTAGGTCCAATTTACAAATTTGAGTTAAGCTGTTGCTCCCCTTCAGGTTAAGGGTTCGAAACCCGTCGAAGATGGATTTGATGTAATTTAAGCCGTTTAAAAAAATTAATAGAATATAAGATCGGGAAAGAAGAAAATTTATTAGCTAGTAGCGAGCTTGGTTTTAAAAAGCAACTTCTGGGGCTTTTTCGCTCAGCGCCTTGTGCAATTTCAAGAAGCGCCCAAAAGGTGCAAATTTTAGGGTTTTTTTGGGGCTTTTTGGCCTGAGGCGTGCGCCTTATGTATCTGAGGCGTTTTACTACAGAAAAATGTTATACCTTGGGTTTTTGACTTGTGCATGTCAGTAAAATGGTATCAAAACCTTATTTATAGCTATATTTTGATTAAAGGAATCTAAAAACCTATAAGATATGTATGAGATATATAAACACCTTGCGCTTGGGTACGAAAAGTCCACTGCTTTTGCGCTTTGCGCCTCAATTTTACACCTCGTCGCGTTTGTGCGCATCTCGGTTTTTAAAACCAAGGTAGTGAGAGATATAATAACATTGTTGATGCGATAAAAGGTCAAGTAAAATTCAAAATTATTTAGATATTCAGTTGACCACCAAACATGGACTCACCTAGGACTAGAGTTGTAAACAAACTGAACGAACACGATCAAGGCGTTGTTCGTGTTCGTTCGTTAAGGAAATAAATGTACTCAAGAACGGTTCATGAACACTTACCGAACGAGATTTTATGTTCGTGTTTGTTCATTAAAGAAATAAGCGTGCTCACGAACACAAATAAATTTAGCGAACGCGACGAAGGATAAAGGTGGACGGCCCAGAAAGTAGCACTGGAACTTGAATCCCTTATTGTGGAACGGATGTCGATTGTATTCGTCGATGTAAATAATGAAAAAGGAAAGGGAAATGGTGCATAAACAAGATGAAATAGGGTTTCCTAATTTAATTGTTAGGGTAATAAAATAAATAAAAGTTTAATAATATAAGAGTGAATTTCAAGAACTGTCCTTTATCTTTATACCACTTTTCAAGCGGTGTCCTTTGTGTTTAAAATTGACGAGTTTTATACTTTATGTTTTAAAATCTTGCACGTTTTGTCCTTTAGGCCTAACCCAGTTAATTTTTTAGTTAAATCACATCACACAAGGGTAATATAGTCTTTTTCACATTTTAATAATTAATATAAAACAAAAATAAAGTTCCCATCTCTATATCTCTTTCTATTTTTCTCCCCCTCTCTCTACCCTCTTTCTCACCTCTATCCATCATACAACCACCACCAACCACCATATCTCTCTCACACACAACCTTCATCCAACCGAAACCCTAATCCTTCCTTTAAACAATCCACCGGAGCTCCCAACCCTTCCACCGCAACCGCCGGAGCAGCTGCTGCGGTCGTCACGTCGCCGGAGCAAAACCACAACAGGTGGTATGCGTGCAGAAAATCACAAGACGTGAAGCTAAAGGCTCGGATATATGAGATGGATCTTTGAATTGCGTGGACACACCGACACCAGATGCTAAAAGCTCGGGCGTAGAGAAATAGAAGCCCTGAAGCGGTTGAATTTCTCTTTTGTTGACAATGTTGTCAAAGAGGTTTCAAAGGGTATTCATGATTTTGCTAAACCGTTGATTGCATTGATTGCTTTAATGAAGGATTCAGGATGGGATCTAGATGAAGCTGCAAATTCAATCCAAGATTCGGTTGTGTACTCTGTTAGATCTCATAAGAAATACGCATTTGAAGCTTACATTTCAAGGAGAATGTGTGACAACTCGTATTTCGGAACCTCTTTATATTTTGGAACCAGTATGAACACTATGTGGTTATGTGACTAACTAAAATGATTATTGCAACGAAATGTTATGTTATATCATGTTACATGTTATGTATTATGTGAATAGGTTGTGAGTATATAAGTGCGTATGTATAATAAAACCTTGGTTGCACGATGGAACCTGGCTGCATACTTCTCCCTCTCGTTGATACTAGACCTCGTCCCAAACCCCCCATCAATCATGACTTGGTTCACTGTCACGAAGCCCAAGGCCAGGCCCAATTGGCCTCATGTTCGCATAACACACAAGGGTTTGTGTGTAATCCTTTGAACCATCAAAACACAAACTCAGCATAAAAACCTTAAACATTCTCTAAACATTATCATCCTCTCCCACCACTTGACGGCAGCTTCATCCCCTTCGAAGATTCCCTTCGTGCGATATCATCTCTTTCGTTCAGTCGGCACACTATAGGTATTCGGTTAGTATGACCCACATTTTGTTGATTCACATTCCTTGTTAGTCATGATTTTATGTTGATGATTAGTGAGTTACTTTGTATGTTGTTAATGGGTATGATGATTGACGAATACACTAAGGTTGCATGATAAACATTTTGATGTTCTTAGAAATATACAGATTCATTGTGATGACTTGCAAGGTCATAACTGTTATTTGGTGGATAGAACTTAGCCGATGAACCGTATTGATGAACCACTGTAAACTACGGAATGTTTATAGGTGTTTAAGAAGATAATGAACTGTAACCTGTAATCTGTAACTGCTGTGGTTATCACTCGGCGAAAGAGGAACTCGACGAAACATGAATGTTTCGTCACAAGGTAGTCCCGACGAAAGTCAGGTTTCGCCACCCCTTCTGCCGACGAAACTTAGAGTTTCGTCACTTGTGGTGTTTCGCCGAGGAACTTCACATGAACAGTAGGTTAGTAGATTATGATGTTTACATTAGTGCATGATTTGTAAAGGTTGAATAACATTGATTAAAGAACATGAAACCTGATGTGCCTTGTGTGTATGGTAAACCATTTGTTACGTGTGCTATGAGTTTGAAGTATTAGTTACTTGTTAAGCCATAATTTCTAACATGAATGCATGTGATGAAGGATAGTTATGTGGACACTGTTGCTAAGAGATAACCCTACAATATGAGATTGAGAACTTTAGTTTGGTTGCATAAATAGAACATTTCTTTATTATTAACTGTCAAGTGAGAATGCATGAATTGTGAACTTGTATGAGTATTGAGTATGTAGATATTGTAGGCTATGATGAGTATGTTAATATTTGCATGTGTTGTAAAGAGGGTATAACATAATCATGAGTGGGAAACCTGAAATGAGAGGGTGAGAAGTAAATCATCTATTATGCGTGTTATGTGCTTGAAGTGGTTGGAACCTGTTATGCAATGTGCACACTATGAACGTATGTGAATAACGTGAAATATGTGGTTTATGTGCACATGAAACTGATTGTTATCGGTAACCATGCTAGGACGTGTTTGATCAACTGTTAAACAAGTAACTAATCTTACTGAGCAAACCAAGGTGAGTTCACTGCTCTTTTTCCAAGCATGCGTCCCGGGTTGGGACATCTGGTAAACGTTCCGGGAAGGGAATGTTGGGTAACGGGTTTGACTGGAATGTTAAACCTAGGTTGTTGGTTAATACACGTCTGTATCTATCATTCAAGTCCCTCCTACCGATTGTTGCTTGTAGGGCAACGGGGTATTAGTTAGTAGCGCTACTTAGGTTTGGCACCCTCACACCGCACCGAGGAGGTCGGGAGTGAACTAATGACCCCCATCTTGACCATTGCTTTGATAGAGGCAATGGGGTTTAGGGCAAATAATCTGGAGCCATCTGCGGTAAGCGTGTGATTAGCAACATCGAATCTGTGAAACGTTTTAATCTGGTAACTGGTAACTAAACGCGTTAACAAAACTTTGAACTCACCAGCGTCGTCTGACACACTTGTCTGAATGCTTGCAGGTCTGTAGGGTTATATCATGGAACTTGCTCTCTGGAAGGCTGGAGTGGTCATGGGTCGTGATACATGGAATCGCAACACAAGTCTATTGGTCTACTTACGCGTGGTTTATGAAACAATTAACAAATGAGTTATGCTTCCGCTGTGTACAATGAATTATATGTAACGTTTTGTAACACTTTATGATAATAAATGAAAGTTTTATTTAAATATATTTATGAGTTCAATGTGATTGGTGGCTAAGATCCTGGTACGTCACACGTCCCGCGGTGTTCCCGCGTGTGGTATTTTGGGGGTGTGATAGTTTGGTATCAGAGCCAGGTTATAGTGAACTTGGTTTTAAAACGTTTTTTTTATAAAACCAGACTATAACCGAACAGTTCTGAAAACGTGAATACGACCATGACACTCAGCTCCAGATTGCAAGGTTCGTCTCTCGTATAGTCATTGTACTGCGTAACTAGTGAACACTTACATATGATATTGCACGTGATTGCACGTTTAGCACAACAGTATGAATTTATGTGTTGCTTGCATATGTTAAGTCGTTGATAGTGTGGTGTTACCTTAGACATTCGTGACTCATGTTTTGAGATGTTCTTTGTTTGGTTACTATCTGAGTTTGAGGAACCATTTGACATGAGTTAGGAGGAACTGAGATGAGCATGCAAATCGCAATATTATTGTGGGTGCACACATAATAATAATGTGGGGTGCATGTGAGTCCCAGTGAGGCTTAACAAGTGAAAAGGGGGTTCCGTTCCGTTATTTGGTTGATGTGAAACACAACAGTCTATAGGAGTCATAGCAGTGATTGTCTCCTACTTGAATGTGATCTTTTCATTTCTCTCTGAAACCTTTTGAATCTCGATGCTAGCGAGTATTACCTGAACACCCACCTGAACGCCTAGCGAACCGCGTAGAAGGTTAGGTGCTTGTACGAACGTCCCCAGGTTGAATGTTGTAGTGTCGAATGATTGGTCAATACCTTCTCACTCCTTTTCATTGGTTGGAACTCTGTGTATTGACGCCTTAGATTCCGTGAGTGCGATCGTTTCTGCAACACCCTAGCAACGTACTGTGTATTACCCGACCAACTTGCAAGATCGAGGGGCAAGAGGATGATCGTAGTATCTCACCGACTTCAGTGTTAGAACGGACTTGGTTTCTGGCAACGAACATCAGCAATTTCGCTCCAATTGAATCTTTAACCCTAGACAGCGACTTATGGGAGTCAACTCTTACGAATTAATCGAGACATAAATGGTGACAATTGACTATAAGGTGGAAGGTGTAACTGCCCGCACCAGGAGTAGTGCCTTAGGACGTTGCACGAAATGTGAAAGGATGGACCCTAATGATGAAAGGCCGCAGGACTCCGTTTCGAGCAACGACATTAGAAGCAACAGTCACGATGACATCAAGGTACTCGCAAATCATGACTTTCGGTATGGAAATGATGGTGACTTCGACAAGGATTGACCGTTGTTAAGTCAGAATGTCAACAACCAAGGGAGCAATGACAGTATTGGGAATCCTCGTGATCGTAACAACAACACTGGTAGTGGTGCTCGTGGAAGGACATCTAGGATTGGCGTGGGCGACGCCAGGATTTTTGCAGCATGGTAGCTAGTATTAGTAGCTAATCGCTTCGTCTATGTTCTGTTTAACCCTGATACTTCTTGAATCTAAACCTGTTGTGGGATCGGCTGATGGCAAGACAATTGAAACCTCATATGCTTGTTGGGAGGCTAACTCGACCTTGTGGGACAAGTGTACGACATCAACCTTTCTTCTGCTACCCTTGGTAGGTACGATGCAGTAGTTAGTATGGATTGGTTACCTAGATATCGCGCGGATATACCCTGTGAGAAGAAAACTTTGTGTACCTCTCTTCCTAGTGAAGAATCGTCATCTAACCTAAGGTGTCAGAGGGGAATAAGGGTTAGCATCATTTCAGCTAAGAAGGTCCAGAAGTGTCTACGGAGGGATTACCCCGCTATGTTAGCATTCGTTGCTGATGTTAGGGCTAAGGAGAAGAAGATCGAGGATCCACCAATTGATCGTGATTCCTTCGGTGTGCTACTCGAGGAACTATCAGGTTTACTTCCACAACCGTTAGGCAGAATCTTGGTTTGATCTCGGGCCAGAGGCAGCCCTTGATTACTTGTACTCCCCACCGTTTTGCACCATGAGGGTTGCAAGAACTGTCTAATCAACTACAGGAACTATTGGGCAAAAGCTTTGTTGGACTTAATTTTAACTATATTTTGTCCTTCCTCTTAGGCATAGATATTAGGATCTGAGTTTTTACTTGTATGGTTTAGGTGAATAATAATGAATGAAAGATATAATTAAAATGAATTGCAGTGGAATTATATGAACACACAAGAGTGGAAAGTTTTATCAAAACTGTTTTGCATTGAAATCAAGAGATTACAATTACAGAAATGATTGTACAAACTCCCCTCCAACTTGATCACTCACAAATGTGTTTGTACAAAAGGAATGTATGTGAAGTGATGAAATAGATCTCTAACAGGTGAGATCTATTTATACTAATTACAAAAGGTCTGTTTGCAATCAAGCTAACGCTACCCTAATAGTGTCATCTAACATTCTAATAGAAAAAATTCCACAGATGTTGCAAACATCTGTGGGAATCAAACAACTGTTTAAGAATAACTAGTATTTGTACAAAGCATACACTATTACATTGATTTAGCCATTGCTCTTTAAACCGCTGTTGACTTGTTTCAAAGATATGTTTGGCCAGACAAATGTTTAGTCTTCATGATTGTCGCACCCCAACCGATGGCGGAAACATCGGGGCATGGCACTGAGCGAAACAGATTGTCCAAGAGAAATCCATAACAACTAAATTACCGGATAATTAATATTATGTCCCATACCATAACTCATCAAGTAAAATCATTATTACAGACATAGATATCTCTAGGCAATTCATTGTTCCGACAACTCAAAATATAAATTGTTTGTTTGTTTCTAGACTCTCCTACTTGATTCCACCAAAGCAAGAGCACAACCTCCTAAGCATTCAAACACCTGTCACATACGTTAAGATAGAGGTCAATACACATAGTGTAAAGGTGAGCATACATGTTTAATAGTAATAACAAAATTCAAAAGCGTTTACGCATAACCAGCATGTAACATGTATAATGTGAAGCTTGTAGGTTATCGACAATGAAATACGCACAGACGTGACTGCGAGTTGTAGAATGCGCAACACATATCACCACTGTGACATGCGAGAAAGCCCTTAACAACCCCTAACCACGACAGGTGCTGAGTCCAAACTATAGTACTATCATTGCTAAGGTGTCAGGCAACAATCACTGTGTAAACATAACATACAAGCATTCATCGAGTAACACGTATAACATGCAGTAACGGTTAGCGTATAAAGGTGTTTGCATTGTGTGATCGATGTGATTTGATATAAGTAACGTATGTAACACCCAAAAGTGCGTAAAGCAAAAAGGGATCGAGTATACTCACAGATAGTGCTTAATAACTAAACACTCTCTTGGATTGAAGGGAACGCTGAGAGATTAGCCTGAACGGTTAACGATAGCATAAGCGAAGAACGACGCGTAAAACGGTGCAAGTGAAAAAAGTGACGAATGGTCATCCGATTGGATAACAATCTGAACGGATGGTCATTCGATCAAATGACAATCAGTTCAGATGGTCATCCATTCGGATGGCCATTCGGTCGGATTGACATTCGTTTAGGATGGATGTGTTTGTGTATGATGTGACTTTGAAGTTTTCGTTGTAGCATTCTGGAAACCGAGAAGTATCTCTACCTTTCAGGTCGCCCGGTCGAACGGTCGTTCGATCGGATGGCGATCCGTCGGTTAGACATTTCTCAGAGAACAAGTTCACAACAGGATTGTCATTCGATCGGATGGTCTTCCGATCGGATGGCGTTAGAAACTGATGATCTTTGAAAATTATGAAAAATGTTTAAGTGTTGAAACCAAGTGCAATCCGATCGGATTGTCGTTCGATCGGACGGCAATCCGATCAGACGACAATCCATCCCACAATCTGATCGTTTTGAAACTTGTTAAGTTTTGAAAGTTTTGCGGTTTGATCAAGACGGTATGACTACGTATTGAACAACAGGAACCCCATCAGACCCAGGTTATTCGATCGAACGGGAATCACCCCAATCTGATCAGTT
Source organism: Helianthus tuberosus (assembly GCA_030545235.1). Lineage (NCBI taxonomy): Eukaryota > Viridiplantae > Streptophyta > Magnoliopsida > Asterales > Asteraceae > Helianthus > Helianthus tuberosus. Next base: position 138,328,242 of record CM060378.1, read on the forward strand.
AACTGTTCATGACGGATGTTCATGCTCCACCGAAATCGGTTGTCTCGTTAATAGGAATCAGATCTCAAACCGACATATCACTAGTGAAGAGTGAACGAGCTCTGATTCTATCGGTTTTGAGTGCATTGAGTGTAAAAGAGTTGAAAGAAAGTTACAAAACCATCTTTCAATCCTTTTAACCTTGAAAATGTTTAGATCTGTATGAAAATAGTGTTAAAACATGTGGAAATCATGTAGATCTGAGTTGTTCTTGGTGGAATGAGGCCAAAAGTTGAAGTTCATAAGAACCCCATGATGACATCATCCTAGAACACCTCAAATCCGCTGATTTCATGGTTAAAAGTGAAGATTCAAAGATGAAAAAGATGAAGAAGTGTGTTTAGATCATAGAAGTACAAGATTTGAGTGGAAAACTCACAAGAATCGCGAGAAATCGAAGAAAAAGTGGGCTTGAGATGTTGGTCGAACGAGAGGGCTGTCACATCACTCTTGGTGATGTGATAGGGGTATTTATAGGGTTTTTCAAAAGAGGAAAGTGGTGCCCAAGGGTTGGATCGGATGGCATATCGATCGGATGGCCATCCGATCGGATGGTCATCCGTTCGGATGACCATTCGATCGAGTGGTCCGGCGAGTTAGATTTCGGCGTTTTGTTTTACGTGTTGAGCGTTGCGATGCGTTTCGAGTGAGCGATGCGATAGTAATACCCATTAGTTACACAAATAACCTAACTACTATATCTAACATACAATCACTATAAATAACATGCGTTTAGCGTTTGCGATTAGATAGCGTTGCCATAGAATTGCGATTGCGTTTGCGATTATAAACATAACATGCGCAAGTAACACATAATAGCACACATACGTAAAACAATATCCAGAACACATAATTTGAGTTACTATACGACAGCGATGCGATTAGCGATAAGTCGATTAGCGATTAAACCTCGATTTGTTATAGATACTCCACATAATACAACTAAAGCAAACAAATAATAGAATTTGATTATGAGTCAAAGAGTACAATCAATAATTAAGCAAGGAGTGACATATCGCAATTAGCAATATTTTCTTCCTTTGACTTTGACTTGTACTTTGACTTCAAAAAGTCGGGTTATTACAATGAGTAATGCTTGTCTTCAACAGGGCTTTGGCAATCAAACAGAGGTTTCTTGTTCTTCAGCAGAGGTTCCATGCCTTGAACAGATCTTTGCATTCTTCAAACAAATGTTCTGATTAGTGTTTAAGAGTCACTATCTTCGGGATGAGTGTGCATCATTGACTGTATATTTCTTGATTTGATTAGCATGTTTTGGCTTTCAGAAATCATCTGTTCTTTTGTAGGTCTAAAAAAAATCCCCCAGAACAGGTGATGCCAAAACTCAGCTTTATTTGACTAATATTTATTCCTCATCAACTTTTCTCTGAGTTGCCCCTTGAATTGGTGTTCAAACTTCATAGAGATAGTCATCTGGATCCCTTTCGAGTTTAAGCACTAGAAGGTCTTGCAAATCTTCATTTTTGAGCCTAAATGCACTGTTTATGTAGATCTTTTCAACTATTCCATTAACCTGAGCAAAGTCAATTCATGGCTAGTCCTGTCAGACTTCCATTTTAGAATTTTGAGGCTAGATAGATTTCTTGGGGCAGAAGTTATTTAATGAGTTAGTGAGGGAAGTCTGCCTAGGATTTGACCAACAGGATCAGCAGGATTTTTGTCTGGTTTCCCATACATTAGTTCATTTATGATCCCTTCTTTTCTGATTTCATCTTCATATTTCTTCATGTCTTCTGCAGACATATCCTTTTTTCTTTTTAGATAGCTTCTTACAGCTGAGTAGATGTTCTTTGCAGATGGAAGCTCTGAAGGATCAACTAATGTTTTGACAGGGAAATCAACCTGATCACAGTCTGGCTTTCTTGGGAGTAAAGGATCTTTTATTTTAAAATTTCGGGTTGTTTGTAGTTTTGAGTGATTGTTGATTCATCCCATTTAGCCATTGACCTTAAAGTGCCAAACTTTTCAACAACCATCTCATCCTTCATTCTTCTTAACTAAAGTGCCTTTTTGTCATTGGGCTTTCTTCCTGTTTTCTAGTTGGGAGGTGTGAGTTTGAGTTCTGGATTAAGCTTCATCTTTTTTTTTATCTTTACTATTTCATCTAGTAAGGATTCAGTTGGTCATCCTAAGAATTGTGCTCTGGTTGCTTTGTATGGTTTGTTCTTCATTATGTGATCCGGATAATCATCCCTTAGTACTTTTCTGAGTTCAGGATCATTAAATGGACCTTGTGAAGCTTTGTTGCTAACATCCTTTGCATAATCTTTCAGGATGTTCACATTTCTGAATTCCTGAAATAAGATTTGCTGAGCCTCTTTATCTTCCTTTCCTTTACTTTTTTCTGCAACAATCTTTTCTTCCAGATGACTGGTGGTGGTCTTGGTTAGTGGTTTCGGGGATAAAGATGGCCACCAGAACAAGTTGTAGGTCACTGAAGTTGTGTAAAGTCGGCGGAAAATGTGAGAACTCACCGGAATCAGTTTTGAGTCAACGAAACTTCACGAAAACAATTTATAAAGCTTCAGTTAACATATAAGTAGCCACGTTGTGGTGTTGGGTGGTGGTGATGGTAGTGGCAAACGGTGGATGTTCGTGGTAGCAGGTTGGGGTTAGGTACGGTGGTGGGTGGTTGGGTGGGGGGATGGTGGTGCCACATAAGTAGCCACGTTGTGGTGTTGGGTGGTGGTGATGGTGGAGGTTTTGATGGTGCCGCATAAGCGGCCATGTTAACATATAACTAAGTTTTTGTCCACGTCGGCAAAAAACTAACTGGTTTAGAAGTTGGGATTGTCTTGAGGTTTTTTTTTCTTAATGGGGTTAATACTGACTAACAGGTCAAAGTTAAAATTATGAAAATTCAAATTTCCTTTGAAAAATATAACTTTTTTAAAAAGAAATCAATCTTATTAAAGAAAAAGATAAATAGAAAAGAAGTAAGATAAAACCTTATAAAACTACAATTTTTTTTTCCAAAAGTTATTTTTACTAAAATATGAAACAAAATTAATAATTTAGAATAGCATTTGTAGAAAAATATTATATTTACAAAGTTAATAATTGAATTGCTAATTTTTTTAACGGCCAAATAAATCACCAGATAAGCATCATGGGATGCTCTCAATTGAGCAAATGTATCCCCTTCTCCATAACGGTCAGAGTTGGATGCATACCCGAGACACCAAGCCACCAATTCCAGGTAAAACCCGCTCACCCTATGTCACACCCCAACCGATGGCGGAATCATCGGGGCGTGGCACTGAGCGAAACAGATTGTCCAAGAGAATCCATAACAACTATTAAGTGACAATATTTATAAGGTTTAACATCTCATGCTATTAAACAAATAAGCACAAACAGTCATTACAGATGTTCAGTCTCAAAAACAAATCCATTCCGACAACTCCGATTTATTTAGTGGGTTTCTAGACTTCCTAACTTGATTCAGCATAGCATAGCATCCTATCAACCTGTCACATACGTTAAAATAAAGTCAATACATAAAATGTAAAGGTGAGTACACAAGTTTGGAAAGCATATAGTATAAAAAACGTTTACGCATAACCAGCATGTATCACGTGGGCGAAGCATGTAACTATCAAACAATGATTACAACTTAACCACGAGACTGCGTTGTAGAGTATGCGCGACACATGTTTAGCGAACACGTGAAGTAAAGTAATGTGATCCCTAGCAACCCCTGTCCACGACAGGTGCTGAGTCCAAACTATAGTACTATCGTTTCTAGAGGCGGTATAGTGTAACACCGTATAAGCATAGTACAAGCATTCATAGATCACGTATAGCATGCGGGAGCGGTTAGCGTTATAAAGTGTTTGCGTTGTGTGTTGTGTTTTGATATAGAACGTATGTAACACCCAAAAGTGCATTAAACGAAAATGGGTTTGAGTATACTCACAGTGTGTGTTTAACAAGTAAACACAAGTGGAATTGGATTGAAGGGAGCGCGTTGAGTTAGCCTGTGTACAGAAGCATAAGTCGTTGAGCAGAGTGTTGAACGGTGCGTAAACAAAATGTCGAATGGTTAAGTGTTTGGATGGTGATCCGAACGAATGGGTATAACCCATCCGAGCGGATGGTCATCCGAGCGGGTGGCCATTCGAACGGATGGCCATTTGAATGAGATGTGTTTTTTTGTAAATTGTTGAAATACCATTCGTGTTGGGCCTGATAATTACGAACACCATTTAAAAAGCTTTGTCGGCTAAGAGCGTCAACGACGACGTTTGCTTTGCCTGGGTGGTAGTGTATCTCACAGTCGTAGTCGTTGAGAAGTTTAACCCATCTGCGTTGGCGCATATTCAACTCTTTCTAGTTCAAGATGTGTTGTAGGCTCTTATGGTCGGGGAAGACCGTACACTTAGTACCATAAGGTAGTGTCGCCAAATCTTCAACGCAAAAACAACTGCACTGAGTTCGAGATCGTGGGTTGTATAGTTCTTCTTGTAGACCTTGAGTTGGCGAGGCGCTTACGCGATAACCTTTTCTCGTTGCATAAGAACACAAGCAAGACCTAGGTTAGAGGCATCGCAATAAACAACAAAATCGTCGTTTCCATCGGGTAGCGCGAGTGCGGGAGCGTTGCAAAGCATATGCTTAAGAGTTTGAAAGGCATCCTCTTGTTCGGTTCCCTAAACAAAAGTCTTGTCTTTATGTGTTAGGGAGGTGGAAGGAACGGCCATTTTAGAGAAATCAGCGATAAATCGACGGTAATAACTCGCCAATCTGAGTAAAGAACGAACTTCGGACGGGGTTTTCGGTGTAATCCAACTCTTAACTGCTTCAATCTTCGCGGGATCGACGTGAATTCCTAGACTGTTGACAATATGACTGAGGAATTGAACCTCCTCGAGCCAAAATTCACACTTGGAGAACGTGGCGTAGAGGCAATTCCATTGGAGAAGCTCGAGAACTAAATGAAGATGCTGCGCGTGTTCGGCTCTCGACTTCGAGTAGATAAGGATATCATCGATAAGCATGATAACGAAGCGATCAAGAAAGGGTTTACACACACGGTTCATCAAATCCATGAAGACCACAGGGGCGTTTGTGAGACCAAAGGCATGACCACGAATTTGTAATGGCCATAACGGGTACGAAAAGCGGTTTTAGGGATGACTTGCTCTTGAATTCGTAGTTGATGGTAACCAGAACGTAAATCGATCTTAGAGAAACATGTAGCGCCTTGCAGTTGAACAAATAAGTTGTCGATTCAAGGTAGAGGGTAGAGATTCTTGATAGTAAGCTTGTTGAGTTCCCTGTAATCGATGTACATTCAGAACGATCCTTCCTTCTTTTTCACGAAGAGGACAGGTGCGCCCCATGGCGATGTGCTATGGCGTATGAAGCCTTTATCAAGTAATTCCTGGAGTTGGCTAGAAAGTTCACGCATTTCGGATGGTGCGAGGCAATAAGGGGCTTTAGCGACAGGGTTAGCTCCAGGGATAAGGTTAATACGAAATTCGTTATCGCGGGTAGGAGGTAAACCAGGTAAATCGTCAGGAAAAACATTAGGAAAATCACGAACAACGGGAACGTCCTTCACAGTTTTCTTTTCCTTCTTCGCTACTACAATATGGGCTAAGAAAGCCAAGTATTCCTTACGGAGATACTTGCTCGCTTGAATGCATGACATAAGCTTCAGTTCTTTCGAGGGTACTTCGCCATAAACACAGAGTTGATCACCGTTTGGAAGAGAGAAACGAATCATCTTTTTGAAACAAACAACTTTAGCATGATTTTCACGAAGAAAATCCATGCCAACTATGATATCGAAGCTACCAAGTTGCATCGGAATGAGATCGATCGGGAAGACGTGATTGTTGAGTTCGAGAGTACAATCACGGAGAACGAAATTGACAGTGACGGTTCTTCCGGTGGCAACTTCTACGTCGAAGGTTTTTGGGAGATTAGCGCGTTTACGTTTGAGGAGCTTTTCGAATTCAAACGACACAAAACAGTTATCGGCTTCAGTATCAAATAAACACGAAGCATAAATAACGTTAACAAGGAACGTACCATTGACAACATTGTTGTCAGTCTGCGCCTGGTGGACGTTGTTATTGAAAGTTCTTCTGCAAGCTGCTTGTTGTGGTTGTTGCTGCTGCTGAGGCTGCTGTTGTTGTTGCTGTTGTTGCTGCGGTGGTTGCTGCTATGGTTCTTGTTTCACCACACGCAGTGGGCAGACAATAGCAAAATGATTTGGGTTGCCACAAGAGTAGCAAGCTCGTGCATGAACAGCGGGTGCAGGAGCTGCTTGGTTGACCTGAGGAGCGGGGAATGGAGCGGGTGGTGCTGGAATAGCTTGAGCAGCTTGTTAGCGTGGGCCTGAACAGCAGTGAGCAGTAAAATGCCCATAGATGTTGCAATTTGCACAAAAACGACAGTTGACCCCTGTCGGATGATGATAAGTGCAAGTAGGGCACAGAGGGTGTATACCAGTGTACGCACGCTTAGCAGGCGGTGCGTTGGTAACAGTACCTTGACGACTCTGGTTGCTGGGTTGTACGGTAACAACATTGGGTGGAGCGGCGGTAGTAGCGTAGTTCTTGTTGTTGTTGTTATTTCGCTTGCGGTTCTGGTGTGAAGGCTTTGAACCTTGAGATGTTGCATTGTCGGTAGCGGGAGTTGCGGTTGCTTGGTTGAGGCTCTTGGTTGAGGTTTTGAAATAACCAGCCAAAACTCGCTTGTCATTGATCTCAGCTGCGAGTTGGTGGCAGGTTTAGCTGCTTGCACAAAATCAGCTACACAGTCAGAGAGAGCTCGAATGTACTTCTTGATTGTCATATCAGGCGTTGCCACCTGACTAGGATAGATAATACTTAGCTGCTTGAAGCGAGCGGTGAGACCAGCGTTGTCACCTCCTTCTTGTTTGATATGCCAGAATTCATTTTCCAACTTCTGGACTTCATGAGGAGGACATAACTCCTTCATCATAAGCTCCCTGAGTTCCTCCCAAGAAAGGCCATAAGCTGAATCATTACTGCGCCTGTTGCGCTCAGCAGTCCACCAATCCAGAGCCCTGGACTGAAAGACTCCAGTAGCATTCATAGTACGCAGATTTTCTGGGCATCCGCTTTGCCTGGAGGTGACTTTGATAGAGTCAAACCACTGGAACATAGCACTGGGTCCATCTTCGCCAGTGAAGTTTGCGGGACCGCATGCCTTGAATTGCTTAAAGCTGAAAGGAGCTATGGGTGTGTCGCTCTTTGACTTGACAGAAGATTTGTTGCTGACCTCGCTGATCTCACTCACAATCTGAGGTATGACCTTAGCCATTTCCTTGGTTACCAGTGAAGCGATGTGCTTGTCAGCATGGTTTCGTCGAGCAGCACGGAGCGTGTGAGATCCAAAGGACGACATTGTCAACTGCATATTCCGCAGCAGACATCGTCAATTGAATTAGACGAGATTCGATTATATCGGGTTATGTTTTGAAAAGTTTAGCGTTTAACGAACATACTTATTATTATTATTAGGTAAAGCTCGGGAACACGTCGGCACATATTCACATAGTCACACAGGCACATAATCAACGTAAGCACGTATACACATAAGCACGTAAGCACATAGGAGCACATAATCCACGTAAGCACATATTTTGCACGTATTCACCTACATATTATGCACGTATTCACCTATTTTTCAAAGCTGCGTTTTGCGTTCGAGAGTTGCGAACGATAGCGAGTAGCGTTGCGGGTAGTATAGTGAGTAGTATAGTGTACGAGAGTTCTTAGTCTGTTCACGATTAGTTAGCATTTTAGATTGCGGAGGCTTTGTGAGTTGTGCGCATTTTAGCGGAGCGATGAGTGGAAAAAGCGTGAATCTCCAAAATTGAAACATACAAACATATAAACACATAAAATCGATAACGCGTAAAATTGGCGATTGCAGACTTAAGTTGAAAACAGAGTGTCCTGGGTGTTAGACATCGACTACCCAAGGTGATTCGATCATTCACAACGACCTCGAGTGCACGCTTTTGCCTAATAGACTGTGCTCTCACCGAAATACGGTGAACGACACTCATCCTTCCAGTTACTACGTGACTCGAGCTGTTAGAAAAATTGAGACTTTGGTGAGAGTTTTGTAAAATCAAAGTAGTGAGTGGAACACGTTATTAGGATGCGGGTTTCAACCCTAGCTTAACAACTTCATCCCTGAAAGTGTGGCAAAACCACGAGATAGAGATGGAGAATTTCACCAAGATATGGATGTCACTCCTAACACAACGAAGGTTCTCGTGCTGAGAGTAAAAATACGCGTAGAGTGAGCGATCTTATCTAGAGTTCTTGGTTTTCACACCTAATCTCCACACAATCACTCGTTTGTGTTATACGAGCGTTTTCAAAAGAGTGTATATTGTGTTAGCCTTAGGAAAGGTAATATAGTTTTCAGCCTTAGGAAAGGTTGTCTTTGCGCGAAGCTGTAGTATGCGGGTTCGCACGAAGATGTAGTTTTCGCAAGTTCGAATGAGAGTATCAAAAGTGGGTTCGTACGAAAACCCCTACTGGGTTCGCACGAAGTTGTTCTGTTGGTACTTAAACAATAGACTAGGTCAACTTTACATGACTCGACCTAATTCCCTATAGTTATGGCTCTGATACCAATCTGTCACACCCCAACCGATGGCGGAATCATCGGGGCGTGGCACTGAGCGAAACAGAATGTCCAAGAGAATCCATAACAACTATTAAGTGACAATATTTATAAGTTTTAACATCCCATACTATTAAACAAATAAGCACAAACAGTCATTACAGATGTTCAGTCTCAAAAACAAATCCATTCCGACAAATCAGATTTATTTAGTGGGTTTCTAGACTTCCTAACTTGATTCAGCATATCATATCATCCTATCAACCTATCACATACGTTAAAATAAAGTCAATACATAAAATGTAAAGATGAGTACACAAGTTTGCATAGCATATAGTATAAAAAACGTTTACGCATAACCAGCATGTATCACGTAACGAGCGAATCATGTAACTATCGAACACTGATTACAACTTAACCATGAGACTGCGTTGTAGAGTATGCACGACACATGTTTAGCGAACACGTGAAGTAAAGTAATGTGATCCCTAGCAACCCCTGTCCCCTAGCAACCCCTGTCCATGACAGGTGCTAAGTCTAAACTATAGTACTATCATTGCTAGAGGTGGTATAGTGTAACACTGTATAAGCATAGTACAAGCATTCATAGATCACGTATAGCATGCGGGAGCGGTTAGCGTTATAAAGTGTTTGCGTTGTGTGTTGTGTTTTGATATAGAACATATGTAACACCCAAAAGTGCGTTAAACGGAAATGGGTTCGAGTATACTCACAGTGTGTGTTTAACAAGTAAACACAAGCGGAATTGGATTGAAGGGAGCGTGTTGAGTTAGCCTGTGTACAGAAGCATAAGTCGTTGAGCAGAGTGTTGAACGGTGCGTAAACAGAATGTCGAATGGTTAAGTGTTCGGATGGTGATCTGAACGAATGGGTATAACCCATCCGAGCAGATGGGTCATCCGGACAGATGGTCATCCGAGCGGGTGGCCATTCGAACGGATGGCCATTCGATTGAGATGTGTTTGTTTGTAAATTGTTGAAAATTCGAATTTTAGTTAAAAGCGTTTAAGTAACAGGTAGCATAAATGTCATGTCATCCGAGCGGATGGTCATCCGGATGGATGGCCATTCGATCGGATTTCCATTCGAGTAGACTGATCTTGTGGTTAAAACTTTTTATAAAATTTTCTATGTAAAAGTTTGAAGTTTAACGGAGATGGCGTGACGACGTGTCAAACAACGGAAACACACCAAGTCCAGCTCACTCGGCCGAATGGTCTCAGCCCATTCGATCAAACGCACTGTTCTTGTTGAATATTCATGTCTGACCCGTAAGTCGGTCCATCTCTCCGGTGGAAATCCATTTTTAAGCCGACTCTCGACTAAGGAACAAGTAGAGAGTCCGATCTAGTCAAGATTCCATCAATAATGTGTGAAAGTTGAAGAAAAGTCGAAAATAGATGAAAAAGTGTTGAAATCTTGTTGTGATTGAGTTAAAAAGTGTGAAATATTTTAGATCTAGAACCAATCTCGATCAAATGGTGTTCCACAACAGTTTTCCGGAGCAAAACGGGTGGAAACCACCTTCAAGAGGTCCGAATAAGTGATTTCAGGGAAAAAGCTAGTGTTTATGCGTGATTTTGATGAAAAAGATGATGTAGAAGTGATTAGAGATGAAGATTGTACAAGGTTTGAGATGAAAAGCTTACAGAATGGCCTTGAATCGTGATTGAGAGTGACTGGGAGCGTGTGAGCGGATGGAAGTGTCAAATCAGAAAAATGAGGTGTACGGGTGGTATTTATGGTGGATATGCGAAGGTTAAGTCGGTGGAGAAAGGCGTGTTCGGTCAGATGGCTTGTCTGGTCGAATGGCCATCCGGTCGGATGGTCATCCGGACGGGTATCCATTCGATCGGATGTCCATTCAGACAGCCGGGTTGCGTTTGTTAGTTTTCCAACTTTCGTTTCGTTTGTTAAGCGTTGCGTTTAATCGAGTTGCGAGTGAGCGTATAAGCGTTGCGTTGAGATAACCACATAACATTAAACAAGTAATCACACAAATAATACACACATGACAAATGCATAAAGTAAATCCGCGTTTTCGAGTCTGCATTGAGTTTGCGTTGCGATAGCGTTTTGTCTAAACAGATGATGTAAAATGCGATAAAATGTGTTTAAATCGTAAGCGTTATAATAAGCGTTAAATGCGATATCTGCGTTTTGAAGAAGCGTTGTAATAAGTGTTTAAAACATAGTTTAACCCTTTGCGATAATCGAAATCTCGGGAGTACAAGCGATTAAGAAAGAAACGACAACGACAAGTAACGATCCGAAAAGTCGGGTTGTTACACCCTAAGGCCCACTGCGTTAAAACCCTGTTCGGCTCGGTTTCGAACTAGCGACCTCCAGAGTGGCCTAGTTCTAAACTTCATTGCCACCACCAATGACCTTCAAAATGATGCTAGTGGACCCGCTCGCCCTAAGTCCCACTGCTTTAAAACCCGGTTCGGCTGGGTTTCAAACTAGCGACCTCCAGAGAGGCCTAGTTCTAAAGTTCATTGGCACCACTAATGTCCTTCAAAATGATGCTAGTGAGAGTTGAACTTGGGACCTCAAGGAGAGAAACCAAATGACTAACCACCATACCAACTTGTCAGGACATTAAATTGCTAATTGATTGAAGAAAAGAGATTAATGGGAGGGCCATTCAAAAAAGAAAAAGAGAATATGGGAGGTCACACAAAATTTCTTATTTAATCTCATGTTGCATAAATTGACTATTAAATAATCTCTAATTACATATTACCCACAATCTATATATAACTATAAAAAGCAAATGTGATGTACACATATTTAATTTTACATCACGTCCACCAGTTTATGCAATATGTACAACTAACAAATGCTTATTTTATAAGGATGAAACTGTAAAAAAAACACTAAATTTTAAGACACTTGAGGCTATAATAGTAATTTTGACCGCACAATACTCACGTACACAAAAAGCTTTCCTCCACTACCCCTCAAGAATAGTCACCCCCTTCAATGTTTCGTCCATTCAAATGCCTACCCTTCAATCACCCCCTTCAATTGTTTCGTATTTGCTCCTTCAATGATTGAAACCAAACATTAAAAGCCAATACCAAATTGAAGACACGAATTTAATTCGCCCCGTCATTTTGAAACCCCACAATTATTTAACATGGAACCCTTACTTGATTTCTCTGGTCATTTGCTATTTCAGTTGCCTATTGATGAGGATACGTCCCTGACCGGACCGAATCACCGCCATAAATAGAACCGAATCATGGCACACTAAGGTCAGACCGGATCTTGCACCATAAGACGGATCGGACAGATACGCTGGTGCGGCATAACTAACTGGGTCCCACCTCCATAACTGCCATGATAGTGACTGGTCCGACCCTAACTAACTTGCCACGTCAGCACACCCAAAAGCTATAAATACCCCGCCAAGACTTCCAGCAAGGGGTAATCACTACTTTCTCTCTCTAAACTCTCCTCTCTCTCTTCCTGACCTATTTCCTCCTCACAAATACTTATTCTCACGCCCGAGCTTGGTCACAGAGAGGCCCCCCTCCCTGTGACGAGGCTAATGGTGTGTTTGTTCTCTTGTGATCTTGCAGGTTTCTTGCTAGGTCATCTGAAGCTCTGCTCTGACCAGGTCGCACCAACTGGTTTTGAGTCTTCAGTGGCGCCATCCCCTCGAATTCACATAATTCGTTTCTTTGTTCTCGTTCATTTGAAGTCATGGCAGAATCGAAGACAACAGTCTCCACCAGCACTTTCCCATCTTACAATGATATATGGGAAGGAAACGCTAACTCCACAACTGCTTCAGCAGCAGCTGTCGCCTCAGCAGCTTCGATAGGATCTGCGTCGGCTCCTCTAGCTGCAAATCCTGTAGGCGGAAGTTCTGTCACCACGCTGTCTGTTACTGCCCCGGTTGCCACGCCATTACCTACCTTCGACAACGCTTTCCTTTTAAGGAATGCCGATCTGTTGCGTCAGTTACAGCAGCAGCAACAGCGAGATGAGATGCTGCAAAGTCTCCGAGCAAACTTGTTTAACAACGTCTATCCAGGGGGAAATCCCGTCTCTGTTGGAACCTTCGCTCCTGGATCTATGGTAAGTTCTATGATCTCCACTCCTATAACACATGTTACACAATTTTCTTCGGTTACAAGTGCTCCGATGAATAACGGTCTAAACGACCTGTTTCTCCAGGGATCTATGGGTTTAAACCCCCAAGATCAAGAGCTGCTCATGCCATACCACCCCACGTCTATGACTTCCCAATCAAAGTTTACGTTACGGATCGTCAATGCCCCACTCCCAGCTAAGCTGAAGATGCCTCCCACGTTGAAGTTTTACGATGGTACGTCTGATCCGGACGACCATATGTTCGCGTTTGCCGGAGCGGCTAAGGTCGAGCAGTGGCCTATGCCGGCTTGGTGTCTTATGTTCGCCTAAACTCTCACCGGATCGGCAAGGGTTTGGTTTGATGGGTTTCCAGAGGGGTCGATCGACCACTTTGAGGATTTCCGACGTATTTTCTTGCAAAATTTCTGTCAACAGCGACGCTGCAAGAAAGATATTACTGAGGTTCACCATATAAAGCGCCACGACGGAGAGTCTGTAGAAGATTTTATTGATCGCTTCAATCGAGAAAGTATGCAGATAAGTGGAGCGGTTGACCAGCTCCGAGTCTCTGGGTTCTGCCACGGAGTTCGGAACAATCAGCTTGTGGAGAAACTCCATGAAGATCTCCCAAAAACTATGGAGACGCTTATGGAGAGAGCTCGGGCATTCGTTCGGGGAAAGAGTGCCTGCGGTCAGCCGAATGAAACTACAGCAAGAAACGCCAAGGCTCGGACCACTTCGTGGAAACGCAATGTGTCGCCACCAAAAGATAGAAGCAGCGGTTGGAACAGAAATCGTGGTCCGTATCAGAAGTCGGATCGAAGCAGATTCCGAACAGGAAATGTGCGTTTCAACACCTTTTCCGAGCTCACCAACTCACCAAGCGAAATTCTCAGTACGGAGACTACTCGGTTCCCTACGCCGTCAAAGCAACGACCCACCTCGGACAGGCATTCCAAGAAATATTGTGAATATCACCGAGACAAGGGTCATACAACTGATGAGTGTTGGGCTCTGAAGCAAGAAATCGAAAAAGCTGTACGATCTGGTAAACTCTCGCACCTTGTGAAAGAAGTGAAAGATGGGAAGAAGTCAACAGCAACAATTGATAATCCGAACACCGAGCCCGGAATCAACATGATCCGGTCAACTGAACCAAGAGGGGTTAAGCGGTCGAACCAGCATATGGCAGCATGGATGCATCAACCAACCTACTTCCCTCCGATCGATCCCGATGATGCTCGGGACGGACCAATTACAATCTCGGTTGTCATTGCCGGACACATGGTCCGGCGAATTTACGTGGACGGAGGCAGCGCTTTTGAGATCATGTATTTACAGTGTTTCCAGCAGTTGAACCCCCAAGTAAAGAAGAGGTTGATCGAAGTCTCCACCCCTCTGATCAGTTTCTCCGGGGAGGTGGTCCGTCCGATAGGACAGATTACCCTTCCGACTACATTCAAAGAGGGTGATAAAAGCAGGACTGTCCAACTAACCTTCCTGGTTGTTGGCACTCATTCATCGCATAACATAATACTCGGATGACCTGGTTTAAGAGCTCTTGGGGCGATCAGTTCGACAATACATGGAGCTATTAAATTCCCTACCGAGGCCGGAGTTGCTACTATTTTCTCAGAGTCAAATTCGTTTGTCGCCGAAGTGAGACATGCAGCAGAAACGAGCTCCAAAAAGTCCGAAGTACCTACGGAACTTTGGGCAATCAACCCGGATTTTCCCGAACAACAAGTAGCTATTGGTGCTCAGCTCCCAAAACGAACAAAGAAGCTCTTGTGGGAATTGTTAAGCAACTCGATAGACGTCTTCGCGTGGAAGCACTCCGATATGCAAGGAGTCCCCAGATCTATGGCACAACATCACCTGAACGTAAAAGAATCAATCAAACCAATAGCGCAAAGGAAAAGGCACATGGCGCCGGATCGAGCCAAAGCCATTGCAAAAGATGTTAAGAGCCTCTTAGACGCAGGAATCATTCGAGAAGTCCGGTATCAAACATGGGTGTCAAATCCCGTTTTGGTGCGGAAAAAAGATAATTCATGGAGAATGTGCATTGATTTCACCGATTTAAATGATGCGTGCCCGAAAGATTGTTTTCCTCTACCGGAGATTGATGAGAAGATTGACTCCGTCGCCACGTTCAGGTTGAAATGTTTTTTGGATGCCTACAAGGGATATCATCAGATACAAATGGCGGTCGAAGATGAGGATAAGACAGCCTTTGTCACCAATGAAGGAGTGTATTGCTTTACTAAGATGCCGTTCGGTTTAAAAAACGCCGGTGCTACATACCAGCGTTTGATGAGCAAAGCCTTTAAAGATCAGATCGAGCGAAACGTAGAGGTATATGTTGATGATATCGTGATCAAAAGTCACGATGAGGCCACCATGCTAAAAGACATACTTGAAACATTTACTCGACTCCACAGCATCAACATGAAGCTAAACCCCAAGAAATGTACGTTCAGGGTAGAAGAAGGTAAGTTTCTAGGAGTCATGGTTGGGTCAAAAGGCTTGCGGGCCAACCCGGACAAGATTGATGTTGTCCTCACAATGAAGCCTCCGACGTCGGTTAAAGAAATTCAGTCCTTAAATGGACGGTTGGCTGCTCTCCATCGATTCTTGTCAAAAGCAGCAGACCGATCGCTCCCGTTCATGGATGTTCTCAGAAAAAGCTTTAGGTCGGAGTTTAAATGGACGGAAGAAGCCGCACGAGCTTTTGAAGAGCTTAAAACCTGTCTGGGCACTTTGCCAACTCTCACCGTACCGGAAGAAGATGAAGTACTAATGGTGTACTTAGCCGCGTCGTTCGGAGCTATCAGCGCAGTATTAGTTGCTCACCGTACTGGGAAGCAAATTCCCATTTATTATGTAAGCCGGACGTTAAAAGATTACGAAACAAGATACTCAAATTTGGAAAAATTGGCTCTGGCACTAGTCCATGCTTCGAGAAGACTTCGCCGATACTTTCAAGCCCACCCAATCGAGGTACGAATAGATCAAAGAATCCAGCACGTCCTCCGACGACCTGAAGTTTCGGGTGGAATGGCAAAATGGGCGATAGAATTGGGCGCATTCAACATCACCTTCCGAACTAAAGGTCCATTGAAAGGGCAGGTCATAGCAGATTTCCTAGTTGAAATTCCGGAAGATAAGGGAATGGAAGAAGTTGAAAAAGCTCCAGAGAAGCCGTGGTCCCTATATACCGACGGAGCTTCTAGTGCCGAAGGAGCAGGGGCGGGCCTAATTCTCACCGATCCAGACGGAACGGATATGACGTATGCGCTTCGGCTAGAATTCAAGAGTTCAAACAATGAAGCGGAATATGAGGCCTTCTTAGCCGGCCTACGCCTAGCACTGAGAGTCGGAGCAAAAAATGTCATAGCCCATGTGGATTCGTTGCTCGTAGCAAATCAGGTAAACGGAGAATACGAGGCAAGGGAAGCGAACATGGTCGAGTATCTCAAACAGGTAAAGCAAGCTATGGCATCATTTGAAGCATGTAAGGTCGAGCATATTCCCCGTAGCAAGAACAAGAAGGCTGATGCTTTGAGCAAGTTGGCATCGGTATCATTCAGTCACCTAGCCAAAGAAGTGAGAGTGGAAGTTTTAACTACACCTTCAATTGTAGCTCCGCAGGTTATGCAGGTCGAAGCACCGTCGCAAACGTGGATGACGCCAATAATTAACTACTTGGTGCACGATGTTTTGCCGATCGACAAAGCGGAAGCAAGAAAGGTCCAAATCAACTCTCTTCAATACCAGATGCAAGAAGGAGGCTTATACCGAAAGACTTTTCTCGGACCACTACTAAAGTGTCTGGACCCGGAGCAAGCCAGTTATATCATCAGGGAAATACACTATGGCATCTGTGGCATTCATGCTGGACCTAAGATGATTGTGACGAAAGTAAAAAACGCAGGGTATTACTGGCCCGGGATGCATGAAAGTGCAGTAAAAGAGCTCCAACAGTGTGACGAGTGCCAAAAGCACGCACCAATCAGCCTCCGAGCCAAGAATGAAATGATACCGGTAACTGCTGCATGGCCCTTCCAAAAGTGGGGCGTTGATATCGTCGGGATTTTTCCAAGATCAAGCGGAAGCGCTCAGTACTTGCTAGTCGCGGTGGATTATTTCACCAAATGGGTGGAAGCTCGACCATTTACAGTCATCTCCGGCTACAACGTAACGCGTTTCTTCTAGGAACAAATAGTATGCCGATTCGGTCTTCCACTCTACATCATAAGCGACAATGCAAAGCAGTTTGCAGAGAACCCATTCAAGCGCTGGTGTGAAAATCTAAAAATTAACCAAGTCTTTTCCTCGGTTGCCCACCCCCAGGGTAACGGGCAGGTCGAACAGATAAATCGACGAATTGTCGATGGGATAAAGATGAGGCTTGGTTACGAGGGAAAAGGATGGGCGGACGAGTTGCCGAACGTTTTATGGGCGCACCGAACACTGCACAAGACTAGCAACGGAGAAACGCCGTTTAGTCTTACTTACGGTACCGAGGCAGTGATTCCTGCTGAGATCGGACTCCCAAACCAAAGGTGCAAGAATTGGGAGGAAAATGAGCATGAACTCCGGTCCAACCTTGACTTGTTAGAAGAGCGCCGGAACATCGCGGCAATCAAAGAAGCCCGATACAAGAAGAAGATTGAGAAGTACTATAACGCCCGGGCTAAACTCTACAAGTTCAAGGTCGGAGATTACGTGCTCCGAAACAATGATGCGAGCCGCATTGAAGCTCCCGGCAAGCTAACCCCTAAGTGGGAGGGACCGTACCGAGTCAAAGAAGCGAGCGACAAGGGCTCGTATGTGTTGGAAAAGATTGATGGAACTCCAGTACCCCGGACGTGGAACGGGGTGCATTTAAAGAAATGCTTCATGTGAACAGCCGGCTACGGCTAAAAAAGATCGCTATCTTTTGTTTTTTATTTCCAATTTCCGTATGTAATTCGGGAGGGTAATACCTCGATATTTTTCCATTCTCTTTGTAACCAGGAGGGTTTTTCCCCGGACCAACAATTTGCAAGTCAATGAATAAAGCGATCTATACTTTTATAAGTATAAAATAGCATATGTATAAGTTCGAACAATTTTTTAAACGTGCACAAATGGGCCTCGACCCATGCCTCGCGCCGATCGAGAATGCTTAAATAGTTCAAAAAAATAACAAAATCTATTAAGCAAAACGGTCCGTACTTAAAACGGTCCGATTACAATCAATCAGTTAAGAAAAAAGAAGTCAAAGGATTTCCTATTAGGCTTCGGTCACCTAAGATGACCGAACCAAAAACCTGGTCGAACAGTGAAGTTTGGACGCAAACTGAAAACTAAGTAGCCAGGAATGAGTAACTAAATAACAAGGTCTGATTCCGCATAAAACATGTCAGTTGAATATTTCAAGCAAAAGTTGTACTAGTTACATGCCAAAGGAATTAGATGTTTAAAATTGTACGGTTACAGTAACGCATAAAAGCTAAAAGTTATATGGCAAGAAAGACCGAGTTTCAAGTTTCAAAGTCTTCTTTCACTATGGGAAGTTCACTTTGCTGCTTGATAACAGATAAAGGTTCGTCCACCAAATCAGCAACTTTCCCAAGTACAGAGATGTTGAAATCTTCAAAAGCTTTTACCGCAGCATTTAATTTGTCTTGAGCATCTCCATCATACCCTGGAACTACCTCGAAGGATCGAGCAGGGCCCTTAGCGGCCTCAAAGCCGTATTTAATACCTTCATTCGCTCCAACCGCATTAACACTGTTCACCAAATCCGCAACAACTTTCTCCAGTTTCGGGCTTTGATGCACCAGTTTGACAACCCACGCGATCCCATCTGTTAAGAACCATTGCTTGGTGAGCTTAAGCTCCGACAGCTGGGCATATGATTCCACCATATCACGCTCGCAGCGAATCAACATCCCTTTTGCCTCATTGATCGTTGTTTTATGTGACTCAACCTCCCTGTCACGAGCTCTCTCTAATTCGTCTTTAACTACAGAGAAACAAGATTCAATGAGCAAGAAGGGGAAGCAATAAAAGATAAATGGATTATGAACATACCATCAACTAGGCGGTGGTAATCAGCCAGATAATTTTTTCTCCAAGTCAGTAAATTTTGACTGCATTTCCTTCAGTTCGGCCGCATGCTTCTTCTCCGCACCAGATAATTTTTTCTCCAAGTCAGTAAATTTTGACTTAAAAATTTCCAAATCTTGAAGAGCTTTGTCTCGAGCCTCATAAGCGGCCGCAGCCGAAGCTTGGGTCGATTTGTTAACCTCTTTTGCCTCTAAGTTTTGCTCCTTTAAACGATTAATCTGAGATCGAAGAGAGTTCAGTTCTTGCTTCGTCTTCGATCGAACATTATCTTCATTTTTTAAGTTGGCAATTTCGCGTCGGAGCTTGTTACAAGTTGACTCTGATTCGATCCAACGTTTGTACGACTCCACCACCAATGAATTAGATTGAGCCTGATTTATCATAAAGGCATTCCCAAGCTCCGGGCCGCTCATCTTCCGATAATGAGAGTGCTCTGCTGGAGTCCCCAAATGAAATAATGCCATTTTTGCCGATAGAGCATCCACTATCCGGTCCTTGTTCGTCAGCGACCACTCCGGAACATACTTCTCCAATGATCGAGTTGAATCCATATCCTCAATGCCGCCCGAACCTAACTCCCGTGATAAGAAAACAGCTTCAGTGTTAAACCATAAAGGGGACGAAGAGGCACTGTCCCCACCGTCAACGGGCTTGGGGCTCGGCCTTGACACATTAGAAGCAACCCCCGTGGTGAACTTACCCGAAGGAGAATGTTCGGTCTTCTTGGGATTGGACATGAGAACATCAGCAACAACCTTGGTAGCCCCTCCCCCAAAGGATAATGGGCTTGACGGAATGTTTAATGGGTGGTCCCTTGGGGTGCGACCCCCATGAAGATGAGCGTCTAAATTCGCTAACACGCCTCCAGCAGCAGAAAATTCAGTAACTTGGTCATCATCGTCATCTAGGGTAATAGTCTTAAGATCCGTCTTCGTCTTCTTTTGCCTAGGTTTGGGACTAGACTTAGATGGAGCTCTTTTCCTCTTCAAGCTAATCTGAGGTTGCTCTTCTTCGTTTTCCTCTTCCTCATCATCATCGTCACCACCCTCCTTTAAACTTTCAGCACGTTCTTCTTCATCCCCGACAGATAGATGGACACCTTCATCTTCGATCACAAACTTGGAACCGGACCCTTTCGACCCGATCGAACCAGTTTCATTACCCTTACCCTTACCACTGCCGGTCACCATCACAGTCTGAGCCGGAGCAACATCCGCTGCTTGTGCCGCAGGAATTGAGCCTGAACCTCCTTGACCGGCTAAACCTCCTTGGTCATCCGGAACTTCTGGCTCTCGGATCTGATAAAGATTTTCCTGCACCACGTTTAGATACGGAGGGTCACCTTTCGGCGTCCTTGTGGCTCGGATCTCAAGCTCCTTGGAGTCGAAGGACTTTAATCTTAAAGCTTCTCTCAAACCCATAGCTGCAAAAAAGTAAGCAAGTAGTATCCGAAGTCCGGTATAATGAAAGAAAAGATAAAAGTAAAAATAAAATAATTATACGAGCGACACGACGAGCACCGTATCAAAAGTAAAAGGCATGACTAACCCTCTCCGTTCCACCTAAGGGTAGGATACCACTCCGGTTCGGCCCAAATCGTGCTGATCCGTCCCATAACAAGAATGTGTTCCGGATAACTTTGTATGCGGCCTGCCTCCTTAATCAAGTTTGCGTATAAGTCCCTATTAAATTCAAAGTCTTCAGGAAGAGAAGACGGGAGCTTCATCTTTTTGTTCCTCCATACCATAAACTCCGGAACGCACCGGTCATCAACATAGAAAAATCGTTCTTTCCAGTCCTTTATGCTAGTAGTAATCTGTAACGACTCTCATCAAAAGTCATAATTATTAAATTAATTTGACCAATAGGAAACCCTAAGTGAGACACCCAAGTGATTCTGCGCAAACCCTAAGATTTTCAGAAAAATCATAATCAGGATCAGGGCCCCTAAAACTCAGGGGGGGGGGGGGTAAACCCTAGTTAACGATTATCTAAATTACGTGCTGTCCAAGTTGAATTAATAAAATTCGTCGACTCAGCTGAGCTAGTCCCACACGTGGCAACCCTATAGAAAAAAATAGGTCTCACGCGGCCCGCGTGAGGATAAGCCAAAACTAAAGCGGGCCGCGTAAGGGTCAAATTTTGGCTATAAATAGAGGACCTTGGGACTTGATTTCTGGAAAAAGAACGACGCTCAAATTCACTTTGTGCGCTGAGATATCGTAGAAATACTTCAATTAACATACACAGATCCCTAATTGAAGCCGCAATCAGGGTATTAGCACAATCGCTACTACGATTCATTGTCCGATCGATCAATATATCCAATGAATGTTTAAGTGCCGCCCACATTAGGGTTATACTTTATCGTTCGTCATTAATTTGATGGATCATCGTTAATTCGATGGATAAAGTATTGTACTTTGTCGTTCGTTGTTAATTCAACGAATCATCGTTAAATCGATGGATGAAGTATTGCACTTTGTCGTTCGTTGTATTTGATCTCGTGAGTTATCGTAAATGCTGGATTGATTACTAACCCCAAAATTGTGTGCTTGTTATTAAATTTAGGATAAAAGGCTAATCAGTAGGCTAGGCTCTGCCCGTATAAATCTGCAATGTGAGTCATTCTCCTTTTCTCACAGTTTGTGAGTCATTCTCCTTTTCTCACAGTTTGTGAGTCATTCTCCTTTTCTCACAGTTTGTGAGTCATTCTCTTTTTATCAACTGTTTTTACAATACCTCAAATTATTTTTCAAGGTTATAATTACAGGGACTAAGTCGTGGATATCTTGAATTACTGGTTAGTGGGGTATTGTGCACATTACTAATTGTCTCCCAGTTAGGTTCATTGACCTACTCGGGATAATCACTGTTAGGTTCATTGACCTACAGGGATAATCGTCACTATTTAGGTTCATTGATCTAAATAGTGGTATGACCATCGTCACCATTGTGACTTGTCACCATTGTGACAGAATGCCAGATAAAAATAAGATAAAAGCCATTGTAATCGCTCTTATGCTGTAATTGATAACTATGCATCATTATGCAAAATAGAATGATTCACTCAGTATTTCCCGCTGACAAAAACCTTTTTCAAACATGTTTCAGGTGATCTGTTGTAAATCAGGAAAAGTGCTGGGGAGCATTTCAAGCTTAAAATAGTGGCTCATTATAAAATAAAGCAATAAGTTTTGTAACATAACGATTTCCTAGAAAAATCATACTATTGTAAATTATCGGGGTTTTATCCCAAATTGTGAAATAAAATAATCGGGGAAAAAAAAATTGAGCTTTAAACGATCCTGTTTCCGCTGTAAAACTCAATTAAATAAATACCGCAGTATTTTCTGCCGCGGCTCCTGAAACGGGTCAAACCGGGTCGTGGGCCGTGACAGAAAAAGGTGGTATCAGAGCCACTGGGTTAAGCTAATTAAGTATTTAGAAATACTTATTTTTTCCTGATTACTATTATATGATTATGTGTTTTATTAACTGGCTATTTGTTAATTTTAATATGGGCATATTTTTTTATATATATTATAATATTTGTTGTTCTATCATCGTTAATCGAAAAATATTATATATAAATTTATTTGCTTAATATATTGAATTACCTAATATAGTATTACTATATTGTGGTAAAGAAATTATATTTTTATGTTTAAAGTATACTCTTATTTAAAATTATTATTTAGTTATTCATTATTAATAATTTTATTATTAATAATAATATATTAATAATAGTAGTATTAAGATTATTTTTAAATACTAAGGTTATTATCAAAGGCAGATATTGGATAACCTAGCCTTAGTTAGGCATGGACTGATCACCTATGCTTAAACAAGGCAGCACTAACCAATATTCACCATGATAATGACTAGTTAATATATATAAAATAAGTCATCATACTTATTTAATATATATATATAGATTTTTATATGTTAACTACTGTAATAGTAAATATAAATCTTTAAATATTCTGATTTAAAGTTTAGTATTTTTATTATCGACAGTCTAGAAAATTTATAAATAAATTACAAATAAAACCTAGTATGTTTTAATTTGTATTTGTTGTGATAATATGAAATACTATTTAAAAAGTTGTTACATAAAATTTTAGTATGATTTAATAATTATGTGTATTTTACTAATCAGCATGAGTGATCTGTCGGAAGCCCTTCAGAATTTAAATCTCTATCCAGTAAGAATAGAAGTTTCCAGAGATTTCAATAGGTATATACCAGATATAGAAGGACCTATAGAATTCAATGATTTACCTCTTGAGAAACCTAAGCCTAAGAAAATGGAAATTGGGGAAAGTTCTAGGCAAATGGAGGGATTACCATCTCAAGAAGAACTAGATTTTATAATGGCAACCGATGATACTATTGAGCCTGTTAATGAAAATGATTTTATTCATTCTCTTAAAACACAACTACCAATGAATTCAGAACCAGCTATTCCAAACCTTTCAATCCACTCGCAAATAGACGAATGGGTGACTAATGAAATACTGTTACAAAACCATCCCTATAGGCTTTTTCCTAAGTACCATCCAGAACCTTTATCAAATTTACCAATAAGTAATGAGAATAGGACTGAACTCCATCATTTTGACAACATGGATGCTGGGAATAGGATCCAAGAGACTTTGGGACAGATCTCCTGGAAATACGATGAGAAGAAACGTCGTTACTAGAACATTATCTGATAAAGGATAGGGGATGATGAAACTGTGGTTGTATAATAGTAACAGTAAAATCAGTATGTGTAAATTAAATAATAAAACGGGTGTATATAGAAACATGATATAAGGAAATATTAGAAAAGTTACAATTTTGTTTGTATATTCGTTTATGTGATTATGTGCAACTAAATTGTGACATTGAATTATTTCCTTTATACTAATTATATATCTATAAAATAGATATCAGATGGAAAACGTTAATAATGAACCAGTCAATGAGGGTAATCAATCTGAGCAACAATCAGGAAATCAATATGTGACTAGGCAAGATATAGAAAATATCATTGCTCAAGAGATAGCCAACACTATTCCAGGAATAGTTGCTCAAGGGATAGCCAATGCTATTCCAGCAATCATTGCTGCTGTTAAAAATCCAATCGAACCGCAACAAGTTGTTCCTAGTAAACGCATTTCTGAAGATAATTTCAGTAATAGCGTAAATGGAGGCGGTAATCATGTTAATCATAATAATGAACCACAGCAAGCTCCGCTCCCTAAGAAAAGGAAAACTGCAACGCCTGGTTGCACTTATAAAGAATTTCTTGCTTGTAAACCCACTGAGTTTGCAGGCAATGAAGGAGCGACTGCAGCACTGCGTTGGTTAGAGAAAACCGAGGCAGTAATTGCCATAAGTAAATGTGCTCAGGATGATCAGGTCATGTATGCGTCAAACCTTTTCAAAGAAGTGGCGCTAGAATGGTGGAATACGGTGTTACAAGCTAAAGGAAGAAATAGGGCTTATGCCATGAAATGGGAAGAATTTAAGAGTCTTGTAGAAAGAAAATTCTGTCCTGAATATGAAAAAGATCAAATGGCAAATAAATTTCTAACCCATCGGATGGTGGATGTAGATTGTCGAGGGTATACTACGACATTCTTCGAATATGCTAGAGTGGTACCAACCCTGGCTTCGCCAGAACCGGTACTTATTTCTCGTTATATTTGGGGATTGATTTCCGAGATCCGTAATATCGTCAAAGCTGCGAAACCTCGCACAATTGATGATGCAGTAGAATTAGCTAATACTATGACTGACGAACTAGTACGGACAAGAGAAGAAAATAGAAGGAAGGAAGTAGCCCAAAAGATTACCCAAGAATTCAGTTCGGGTAACCATAACCATTTCAAGAAAGGAGGGGATGGGCAATCTTCTACTAGTCCATTTTGCAATTTCTGCAAAAGGAAGCATTTTGGAAGATGCAAAGGATATTGCAATTTTTGCAAGATTCCAGGGCATCAAGAAGAAGATTGTAGGAGGAAGAAATTTTCAGTTTGCTACAACTGTGGAGAAACTGGACATCTTAGGCCAGATTGTCCAAAACTGAATAAACCATTTGACAATCAAGCCAAACCAGCAGAAGGAGCAAAAAGGAATGCGAGAGCCTTTCAGCTGACTACTCATGAAGTCGAGATGATTCCAGATGTGATAGCCGGTATGTTCTTAGCTTACAACGTTTACACAAAAGTATTATTTGACTCTGGTGCAAACCAAAGTTTTATAAATACTTTACTCTGCCAAATTCTTAACTTACCATTAACCAGCATTAGATAGAATTCTATATTAGAAACGGCAGATGGGAATTCAGTTAGAATTAATAAGGTTATGCAGAACATAGAATTAAGTTATAAGTTTTCTGCAACCCTATTATCTATGAAATTAGTTGAATTCAATGTTGTGATCATTATCTGTGATCAGAATTTCTTAGAAATTCAATCAACCTTCGGAGAAGTAATTATGATTACAGGAGATAAACCATGTAAGTTTATAAAGTTCATATCAGTAATGGAAATTGCTAATTATGAACGAAGGCAAAGGAATAGTATATATGATTTTAGTAATCATTAATACTAAAGATACAGAATTTAAGGAAATTTCTGTAAAATCCGAATACCCAGATGTATTTCCAGAAGATTTACCTGGATTACATGAAAATAGAATTTAAAATTCATCTAATTCCAGGAATTTTACCGATAAGCCAGGGAACCTTATCGGTTAGCACAATATTGGTTGTTAAAGAAAAAAAAAAAAAAAAAAAGCTTTACTCCAAAATTTTTGAAGAATAAATTTTAGCTGAAGTGCAATTTTAGGTCATATGGTGAATCATGAAGATATTCACTTAGATCTTGCTAAAATAGCATTAATTACCAAATGAAAGATTCTGTAAACCGCAATGGAAATTAGGAATTTTGTAGGTTTAGTAATATAGACAGTTTATTAAGGAATTTTCAAAATAGCTATACCATTAAATTAGTTAACCTCTAAAATGGTTAAGTTTGATTAGAGAAGAAGAAGTTTTTAGGATATAAAAACATAAATCCTAGCCTTACCAGAAGGAACAGAAGATTTTGAAGTATACGGTAATGCTTCAAAGCTAGGGTTTGGATATCCCTTAAATGTAACGCAAAAAGGTAATTGCGTATGCCTCAAGCCAATTGAAAAAGTCCGAAGAAAACTATACCACTCAAGAGTTAGAATTAGGAACCATAATTTTTGCCTTAAGATTTGGAGACATTATCTGTATGGAAGTAAGGATACTATCTATACGGATTATAAGAATTTAAGATATATATTTTTGGGCAAAAAGAATTTGAGGCAAAGGAGATGGATGAAAATCCTAAGTGACTACAATTGTGATATTCAGTATCACGAAGAAAAGCTGAAAACGACAAGAGATAGTCATAAGGATTATATAGATAATAGATAAAAGCCGTTGGAGTTCAAGTTGGAGACAAAATACTATTAAAAGTATCTCCTTGGAAAGGAGTGGTTAGATTTGGTAAGAAAGGAAATCTAAGACCAAATTATGTAGGATCAATTCCAGTAATTCAACATATTGGATTAGTTGCTTATAATTTACAACTACCAAGAAAGTTAGTTGGAGTACATGATGTATTTCATGTATCCAATCTCAAGCAATATTTATCAAATGAATCACTGGTAGTACCTCTGCGAGATATAAAGGTAAACCAATAAGTGTTAGTTTAAGTAAAATGGGATTCAAAGATAGGACCCTAATATACTTGGGAACTGGAATCCGAAATGAAGAGAAAGTATCCTCAATTATTCCAGTAAATCTCGAGGACGAGATTTTTCTTAAGGTGGGGAGAATGTAACGACTCTCATCAAAAGTCATAATTATTAAATTAATTTGACCAATAGGAAACCCTAAGTGAGACACCCAAGTGATTCTGCGCAAACCCTAAGATTTTCAGAGAAATCAGAATCAGGATCAGGGCCCCTAAAACTCAGGGGGGGGGGGGGTAAACCCTAGTTAACGATTATCTAAATTACGTGCTGTCCAAGTTGAATTAATAAAATTCGTCGACTCAGCTGAGCTAGTCCCACACGTGGCAACCCTATAGAAAAAAATAGGTCTCACGCGGCCCGCGTGAGGATAAGCCAAAACTAAAGCGGGCCGCGTAAGGGTCAAATTTTGGCTATAAATAGAGGACCTTGGGACTTGATTTCTGGAAAAAGAACGACGCTCAAATTCACTTTGTGCGCTGAGATATCGTAGAAATACTTCAATTAACATACACAGATCCCTAATTGAAGCCGCAATCAGGGTATTAGCACAATCGCTACTACGATTCATTGTCCGATCGATCAATATATCCAATGAATGTTTAAGTGCCGCCCACATTAGGGTTATACTTTATCGTTCGTCATTAATTTGATGGATCATCGTTAATTCGATGGATAAAGTATTGTACTTTGTCGTTCGTTGTTAATTCAACGAATCATCGTTAAATCGATGGATGAAGTATTGCACTTTGTCGTTCGTTGTATTTGATCTCGTGAGTTATCGTAAATGCTGGATTGATTACTAACCCCAAAATTGTGTGCTTGTTATTAAATTTAGGATAAAAGGCTAATCAGTAGGCTAGGCTCTGCCCGTATAAATCTGCAATGTGAGTCATTCTCCTTTTCTCACAGTTTGTGAGTCATTCTCCTTTTCTCACAGTTTGTGAGTCATTCTCCTTTTCTCACAGTTTGTGAGTCATTCTCTTTTTATCAACTGTTTTTACAATACCTCAAATTATTTTTCAAGGTTATAATTACAGGGACTAAGTCGTGGATATCTTGAATTACTGGTTAGTGGGGTATTGTGCACATTACTAATTGTCTCCCAGTTAGGTTCATTGACCTACTCGGGATAATCACTGTTAGGTTCATTGACCTACAGGGATAATCGTCACTATTTAGGTTCATTGATCTAAATAGTGGTATGACCATCGTCACCATTGTGACTTGTCACCATTGTGACAGAATGCCAGATAAAAATAAGATAAAAGCCATTGTAATCGCTCTTATGCTGTAATTGATAACTATGCATCATTATGCAAAATAGAATGATTCACTCAGTATTTCCCGCTGACAAAAACCTTTTTCAAACATGTTTCAGGTGATCTGTTGTAAATCAGGAAAAGTGCTGGGGAGCATTTCAAGCTTAAAATAGTGGCTCATTATAAAATAAAGCAATAAGTTTTGTAACATAACGATTTCCTAGAAAAATCATACTATTGTAAATTATCGGGGTTTTATCCCAAATTGTGAAATAAAATAATCGGGGAAAAAAAAATTGAGCTTTAAACGATCCTGTTTCCGCTGTAAAACTCAATTAAATAAATACCGCAGTATTTTCTGCCGCGGCTCCTGAAACGGGTCAAACCGGGTCGTGGGCCGTGACATAATCCATGTATAGCAGCAGGAATTTTTATCTCTGACCTCAAAGGTGTACCAGTTGCCGGATCGATTCAATTTGTAAAAAGCCCGGAACACATCCAAGTCCGGGTCGGATCCCAACTACGACAAGCCAACTCAAAATGACACACCTTGGCAAGGCCAAAGGGGTTCATTTGAGAAATGTGAACCTCGTGAAACGTAAGAACTCCGATCAAGAACTTCGTCAAAGGAAGACGATAGTAACAATAATCGAATAAACGAGTGTAAACCCCTATCTTCCCCGAAGGAAACGGATAAATAGGCGTGTTCTTTTCGGGGAGAACGGGGTGCAGAGATGCAGGGATTGCATATCTTTCAACGTACCAGGCTAAACCGTTTTTATTCAAAACGTTAAAACAACCGGACAAGTTGTTTTTCGCCATTATATAAGGAAGAAACTAACATGTTTTGCAGATCGTTTGTTTTCAGAGAAAAAGGAGTGAAGAAGATGAAAAGTGAAAAGTGAAATCGGAAGATTGTTTTTTCTCCTTTTTTATAGGGATATGGAACCGCCTTAAAACCGCCAATCAGATGGTGACACGTCATGATAGCTGACGCACACCAACCGTCACATCAGGTGGGAAACATAAAGTGACTGTCAGTTACCCAACTAAGGTCACCGCCTAGAAATTTAAAATTAAAAAAACTTCACAAAACGACAAATCAGAGATTTAGACCGCCAAAGTCGCGCCATCATAGTTCGAAGCTGTTATCTAAGAAACGCTACGAACTAGGGGGACTTGATGAGGATACGTCCCTGACCGGACCGAATCACCGCCATAAATAGAACCGAATCATGGCACACTAAGGTTGGACCGGATCTTGCACCATAAGACGGATCGGACAGATACGCTGGTGCGGCATAACTAACTGGGTCCCACCTCCATAACTGCCATGATAGCGACTGGTCCGACCCTAACTAACTTGCCACGTCAGCACACCCAAAAGCTATAAATACCCCGCCAAGACTTCCAGCAAGGGGTAATCACTACTTTCTCTCTCTAAACTCTCCTCTCTCTCTTCCTGACCTAATTCCTCCTCACAAATACTTATTCTCACGCCCGAGCTTGGTCACAGAGAGGCCCCCCTCCCTGTGACGAGGCTAACGGTGTGTTTGTTCTCTTGTGATCATGCAGGTTTCTTGCTAGGTCATCTGAAGCTCTGCTCTGACCAGGTCGCACCAACTGGTTTTGAGTCTTCACCTATTATCAGGTTTTTCATTATCGAATTTTGTTAAACCACTCCTTCTGGTCATTGAACCACAACCATTCTAACTTTGTCAACTTCGTCAATTGTGAATCAGGTCTGCACATGAATACATTTATAACATGACATGACTTGACATGAGTAAGTTGGAGTGTATATACATACAGGTTCTACACCCTTTGGGGATAGAATTAGAATTATGTCAGCTTTCCCCTTCTGTATAGATATATATAGGCATATAACCTCATTTCATACAGACTGCATTCAGAATTAAGTTGAATGGTTGTCAGAACGCTTTAGCATGCTAATCTGTATTGTAAGATGACTAATGTCTAATACTTAATTTATTTATTTAAAAAAATACCATTTCATTAACCCAGTTATTTATTTATTTATTATTTTTTTTGTTTTTGCAATAAGCCAGTAAGTGAATTTGAGACCTTATATGTGTTTTTTTCTCAATAAGCCACAATTTATTAAGTTCCCTCCCTGCACCCCTTCATCTATAAACACCAACTTCATGTGCTGAAGGTGAACGGTTACCTACGAGGAAGGCTCTAGCCAGAAGAGGAATCCCGGTATCAACGACGGTCTGTGCGTTGTGTGGCGAGCTCGCAGAGACATGTGAACATCTATTTGTAACATGCCAGTTTGCTCAAATTTTCTGGCATGTTATTGGGCAGTGGTGTAAATACCCAGCTCTATATGCTTTTTGCTTTAGGGATGTGTTGGGACTTTTATAAATGGGCTCCAGGAGGTAAGAAGAAAAGAAAGGCATTCCAAGCCATAACTCTAAATAACCATCTGGTGTATTTGGAAACAAAGGAATGAGATAGTTTATGGTGAGTCACAATTGTCCGTAGCTAATGTGGTCGAGGAAATAAAATCTAGGAGCTTTTTCTGGGTCAGAATTCGAGCAAAGGAGTTAAACATCACATGAGATGGCTGGAAGAAATTTGATGTATTTTAATTGTTTGGTGAATATATATTGTGTATGATTGTAATTTTGGTGCTAGCACCTAGCTAGATTTAGTAAAATTTACGTCGGCCGTTCAAAAAAAGAGTTTTTTCCAACTGTTTTAACTGTAATGCAGGTGAAACTCCCTTTAATATTGGAGTTTATGTAGCTTCAATTCACTTCACAAAGTCAGAACATGAAGCAAAGACGCGACAACGTGCGATAAGATTGCTATTTGTCAATTGATATATTAGTTGTTTTAGCGAATTGGTATTAAAGATAAACTATGTGAAACTTGTCATGCAACGTGGGCTAAAAACATAAGGAACCCCGCGGCAACGCGCGGGCATTCTCACTAGTCTAAATAAAAATATTTTTAATACAGTTGAAGCATTTACTTCTAACACCAGCAAAAAAAAAAAAACACAGATTTGAAACCTTTCCTGATCACAAATTTAACCCACATAACAGCAAGCTCAAATAAAATACGCTCTATAGAAATATATATGTATAACAAAAACCTAATATCTGAAACTCTTAAGCATTTTACCAAGTAATATACAAATTCTTGAACCAAATGTATGAAAAAAAAAAAAATCAAACAGCCAGTCTTCCAGACAAATAAAGAGCCAACTTATCTCTCGAGATTGATGCGTTCGTATCCGCCATATCACAAAACTCGGGGCGATACCCCGAGTCATGTTGATTAGTCAAAGTCAGCTCATCTAACGCGTCATCTTCCATGTCAATCATGATGTTATGAAGGATACAACACGCGAGAATAACTCTAGGCAGCCTGTTCTTGTCGGGCCGCCACATAACTCCATGGATCACCCTCCAGACATCTTTCAAGCGGGCCAAAGCCCGCTGGGCCACCAACTTTGTTGCAAAATGGCGTTTGTTGAATTCGGTTTTTGTTTCGGGGAGATCCCGGCCTTGATATGGAGTCAGGAGCCATGGTAGTAATGGAAAACCCGAGTCTCCTACTATGTATTCTTGAATTTCGGTTCCTTCTGGTAGCTTTAGTTTCTTCCCATTTAGCCTCTCTCCTTTCTCTGATAAATCATGAAAACTAGATTTTTGAAGCACGGATGCATCGTCCATTTTCCCGGGATATCCTGTAACTACATCACGGAATCTCATGTCGGGGTCAACAATCACCTGTCACGTAAAGCAGAATACTTTAGTGTTTATTAAAGTAAACGAGTAAAGTACACGGATGATCCTTGGTTTACCAAAATTTTGGATTTGATCCCTTACTTTCTAAAAGTACACAGATAGTCCTTGTGGTTTACACTTTGTAACATATTTAGCCCTCGACTTTTTCCAGAAGTACATGGTGGTCCCTGTGGTTTGCACTTTGTAACGCATTTAGTCCCTAACTTGAACATGCTAAAACTTTTAGATTTGTTGGTTGGGGACTAAATGCGTTACAAAGTGCAAACCACAGGGACCATCCGTGTATTTTTGGAAAGCCAGGGACCAAATCCAAAATTTTGATAAACCACAGGGACCATTCGTGTACTTTACTCTTATAGGATTAGGTTCAAGAGTGAACACTAGTGTAGTTTGCGAACTGAGTGAACTAATCCTGGCCATACATGTGTGTAGATCAATGGCCAGGATTTGATGATGAAATACACTAGTGTATTTTACGATTTGATGATGAAATCCTAGCCATCCACCTGTGTAAATCAATGGCCAAGATTTGTTCACTCAGTTCACAAATACATTAGTGTTCACTCTAGAACCCCACCCTACTCTTATATTTATATATAAAGTTGCATTGCCGTTGAAAAAAAACAGTTTTAAACTTTTAATATAAAAATATATTCATTCACTAATCACTACTAATCTAATTCTTTGAAATAAAAGATTTAGGAGTATACCGCAATTGACTCATTCATAAGTAAATGGACTGAAATCGTCACCTCAAAAAAAAAAAAACATACATTTTACATACCTGCAACATCATACTGTGGTTGTCCTTACGGTCAAGCCAAACATCAATTGTCCGATCCGATGCTGACAACAACATCATGATATGAGTGGTATCAATAGCACCACAACAATTAGGAAGGCCTCTGATGTTCTCAAATTTGGATTTTATCTGTGTGAATTCCTCTTCGGTTGTCGGCCATTGGAGGTGGTGGAGCCCACGTTCTTCAATTGCCTCCACGAACCGCCAGGTCACCTGAGAGACGGTTGAGTGGTTTGTACCAAAAAAGTTGCCTACGCCTATTAATGAGTCACCGGAACTTAATCTTCTTAAAGCCAAAGCTACTTGATCGTTAAGAGACATTGACTGGCCGTTTAAGTACATGAAGTTTGATGTTTTGGACGTCATGGGCTCGTTTACAAGCGAGCATATGTAGTTGAATGTTTTTCTTGATACCTTGAAAACCGACTCAAATTGGTCTAGACCTTTTGACGGAGATAGCGAACCTGCAAAGAGTTAGAAACGGATTGACATAATTTCTTCAAAGGATTTGCAAAGAACAACAAAAAGAAGAAAAAAAGCAATAAGCATTACAGACGAATAGTTTGTACAGAAAGAATAAGAAAAGAAACTTGTAATGAAACTATCACTATAACAATTATGCTAAGAAAATCGGGCTTCATGTCCAACAGAGTCTAAATGGAAATCCGTTCTTCACCAAACGTAATCAGTTTTTAAACAATTACCACTTACATAAACTAAAAAAATGAATGTATAAACATATGAACACTATCATATGTCCATCTTAGTCTAAGCAGTTAATGCGATAAAAAATCGAATATCGGTCAAGGACCGATATTTGAGATATCGGTTATCGCGGTGGGATATCGGTAATTTTAATATCATGCTGAATTTATATATATAGCAATTTAACACTAACATTTCAGTATACTCTCCTACCATTAACAAATTAACCTTTTGCAAGCAACTTGCAAAACACTAACAATTGTAGCAAGTAGGAACTGATTAAGACTTAAAACATTAACATTTTACACTAACAAATAACAATTAAGACTTAAAACTAGCAGCAATAAGAAGAAAGACGAATGGTAGAACTAAGAAGAAGGGCACTGATATCGGGAAAATAGGTGATATATCGGTCAAATATCGTTTAATGTCGTCGATATTATCGGTACCGATGTTCTAACCGATATTTTGCACCGATACCTCACCAGGGGACCGATAACCGATATACCGGCGAAATTAACTGCATAGATCTTAGTAAATGCACTCTATTCAACCTACTTCATCAGTTCCAAAAATATTACATTTGACTCAGCGATGTGTTTGAAATTTAGTCGAGTGCCTAAAGTACCCTTTTAGCATAGAAGATGCACAAGGAATCTTGTAAACCAAAACCTAACAGTAACAATGGCTGAATAGGCCATTGATTTTTAAAATTTGACCAAAATTAAGCGAACATTGCAATGAACATGAGACATTTGAAAATCTGGTCCTGTTTGTTAGTCCCTTTATGATCTCCAAATTTTTCATAAGGTTGGTCATTTATCTAACCTAAGAGCATGTAGATAACAGTTTTCCTTATAGCACTAACCTAGCTTTCTCATTATGAAGAAAGTTCAGGTGATCTATAACTTTCAAGGGTTACCATGTGATACGAGTTTACAATGAGTACTTCTTAAGTTTATAAACTACAAACCTAATACGTGCGTCGAAACTCTAATACGTCTTGAAATGTTAACCCCTTCATGTTTTAAGTTTTAACTTGTGATTTATGTTAAGCCATTTAGTTAATCTAGATTCTAGGCACATCTTCACAATCCTTTTCGTTAATCATAAAATGCTACTCTATCTATATTTTTCCTCTCTACCTTACAAACACATTAACGTGGTAAGGTTTTAAAAGAATTAACGTGAACAGCGGGATTTGGAATCTCTAAAGCAGTAAATTAGAACCTTAAAGGGCTAACTTTTTTGAACTTATGGTAACATTTATCCCTTACTATTGGTAAGTATGGGTCACAAAGATGCTAAATTGACAGCTTAAACCACCATTGCAAACTTCTTGGCCAACACAAGTTGACCAATCAAGATAATTATTTTGATTGATTGGTACTTTACAAATCGCCTTTCAACTTAAAGTTTTTCATAGGTTATTCAATGCTGAGATCAAAACAAATGAAAACTACAGGAGCTGTGTAAAGGTAGGGAATTTCTAAACTTAAGCATGTATATTAAGTTCAAGAGTCCGACTTTCAAACGTCATATGTCGACCGTCGACTCTTAATCGAAAACTGAAGAATCATACATCATACATAAACAGTATGTAAAAACTTTTGCAAGACCTGGACAGCTGGACTTACCAAACCATTACAAGATAAAATCAAACAGAGTTATTATTATGTTGGGTCAATAAACTGATACTATCACTAGTTGTTTCGATAATCACACAACATAAAATTAGAACTGTTTACATTACCCTAAAATAATTGCATCTATTCTTTTAACTTCACATTCAAATAAAGCCACCCAACAAAAGTCAAACACAGTTTCATCTAACAATCAAACTTTTAGGTCAAGAACATGAACATGAACATGCCCAAAAATCAACAGATTAGGGATCCATTCTTGCAACAACCAAAATGCATTTGCAATTAACAACACACAAATCCTTAAAACACACCAAACCCACAAATCATACAGGTATTCCAAACCAAAATTATCGATTAAAAAGGCAAAAACAGCAAAACCGAAAGTGTTTAATAAATAATAATATTTCAAGATAAAAAAAATTACCAACAATCCGCTTGGAGAACTCACTCCACCAATCATTAGAGCCCTCTTCAGAAGACCCAGAAGCCAAACCATTTTCACTATCGATTTTCCTCTTCTTTTTGCTTCCTCTTATAGGACCCATGAGCAAGAACAGGACCCAATTGAAATGACCCACAAGTATTGCAATCTTGAAAAGACAAAAAGCAAGTATTTTTAGTTAAAATTGGTGAAAAATAGAGACACCCATTTTGGTAAATCACTCAAAAAGTTTGTAAATAGATCGTAAACAAGTAATGGCAAGAAAGAACATGCAAAAAATGTTTATAAAAGTTGTGTGGGTTTAGTGTGTGTTCTTGGTGTATGTGTGTGTTGTTTTGGGGTGATTGAAGCATGCAAAAAAGAAGGGTTTGTTTGATATACTTGGCGAACGAGGATGGATAGAAGAGATATTGAAAATCTAAATGGCAAAATACGAGATATATTGTAGGGTGGGTTGGTGTTGCCTAAAGAGAGTGTGACAAGGAGATGAAATAAAGGTTGTAATGTAATAACAGAGATTACGTAAAAACGTTGAACCACACATATTACGTCATGTTAACTCGTACAATTTTAAATGAAACGTAAGAACGTTCAACAACGCACGAACGTTGCGTCGTTTTTACTCGCAAGAATTACAACAAAACGTAAAACAAAAATTTTGCGAAAGATGAAAAAGTATAGGGGAACAAAGCCGAAAGTAAAAATTTATGAGTTTAAATTCGAAAAGATGAAAACTTTTAGGTTAAAAGTAAAAAAAAAAAAAAAAGAAATTTTGGATTAAAAATATAATATCATTTTTTAACCCCTCTAAGCGTAGGGTACAACCCTCTATGCAACAATTCTTTAAGAATTCTTTTTATATATAAGAGTAAACTGTCATTTTGGTCCCTGAGGTTTGATCACTTTTGCCACTTTAGTCCAAAACTAAAATCTTTTGAATCTGGGTCCCTGTGGTTTTAGTTTTATTGCCATTTTGGTCCAAAAGTGAAACCATGCCATATTTGTATAATAAAATCCTGTTATTTTGTCCTTTTCCTCAGTGGCAATGGTCAATAAAATTTTCTTATAACACATTATTAATTAAAATAATAAAACTAAATAACCCTTTGACCTCATTAAATCACAGACATTATCATCTTCCCCATAAATCATCTTCTTAAAACCCTCCCAAATCCTGCGATCACTTTTACGTACTTATTCATAACACAGTTACACTTCATTAAAACACATCAATAAATGCAAACAAAATAGCAATCATATAAACTTAGCCAGATACCGATGATAATCTCCCTTCATCTTCAAATAAAACACCTTCGAATCAACAGATCCAGCAGGCGGAACAAGTTTCAAGTCCAAGAGCTTCAAAATCCCGTCGCAAATGTCTGATAACTCCTTCTCGATCTTAGATTTGTACTCTTCGATCACCGTTACATGCTCCTGGTTTCCGCGAGACTCTTCCTTCTGCACGGCGAGCACCGATGACGTTCTTGTATGCGACGGAGAGCAGGTTGCGTTCCTCCACGGTGAGTTCTTCGGTGTCGGAGAGTGAGTTGGAGACTTTTGCCACTTTAGTCCAAAATCCAAAATTTTTAAATCTGGGTCCTTGAGGTTTCACTTTTATTGCCATTTTAGACCAAAATTCAAAAACTCCCTTTTTTGACTGTTGCAACATGTCTTTTTGTTCAGGGGCATTTTGGTCATTTGGAATTATTATAACATACCCCTGTGTCTCTCTCTTCTCTCTCTCTCTCTCAGATCTTCATCATCTTCTCTCTCTCAGATCTTCACCAAACCCAGAATGTCTTCATAAACCCAGATGATGAAGATCTGACCAAAACGCAGATGAACAACAAAACCCAGATGAAGATCTTCATAAATTCCAAAACCCAGATGACCAAAACGCAGATGAACAACAAATCAACAAAACCCAGATGACCAAAACCCAGAATGTCTTCATCTTCATAGCCCCTTCTCTCTCTCTCTCAGATCTTCACGAAACCTAGATGAACAACAAATCAACAATTCAAACACAAATTAATGCTGAAACAAGCAGATCAAGTAACAAAACCCAGATGAATCGGACTGCCGTCGGCTCCACCACCACCAGCTCCACTTCGCTCCGCTCCTGCCGCTACTGTGCCGCTGCCGATAAATCGGAGCTGCGACGCCACCACCGCCGTTCTCTCTCTCTCTCCTCAGATTCTCTCTCTACACTTCTGAATATAGATGTGTGTGTAGAATGGCACGAAGAGGGAATGAGTTTCGTGATTTGGGCGTCTGGTCAGAGATGACCTGGAAAACCCTAACACGTTGTGATGAAGTTGTTGTGGTGGTGGTTAGGACGGTGGTGATGAAGGTGGTGTTGGTGTTGCCGGTGGTGATAAAGCCAGTGTTGTTGTTGTCTGTATTGATAAACTTGGTGTTGCCGGTAGTGAGAAACCCGGTGTTGCCTGTGTTGATGATGGCGATAAGGAAATTTGAGTTTGAACCTGTTTGTTTTCAGTAGATTGTTTGCATAATTTTCTTCTTTTTGCTATCTTTTAAGGGTTTAATCTTCTGGGTTCGAGGAAAAAACTTTGTCTAATCGATGGTTTCGTGATTTGGGCGTCTGGGTTTTGTGAAGATCTGAGAGAGAAGAAGATGAAGCTGAGAGAGAGAGAGAGAGGGGGGGGGGGGGTATGTTATTATAATTCCAAATGACCAAAATGCCACTGCACAAAAGGACAAAACAATCAGCTTTCAACAGGCAAAAAAGAGAGTTTATAGATTTTGGACTAAGATGGCAAAAGTGAGGAAACCTCAGGGACCATTTTGGCTATTAACTCTTTTGCGAAATATGAAAAAGTATAGGGGAACAAAGCCGAAAGTAAAAATTTATGAGTTTAAATTCGAAAAGATGAAAACTTTTAGGTTAAAAGTAAAAAAAATCAAGTAATTTTGGATTAAAAATATAATATCATTTTTTAACCCCTCTAAGTGTAGGGTACAACCCTCTATGCAACAATTTTTTAAGAATTCTTTTTATATATAAGAGTAAACTGTCATTTTGGTCCTTGAGGTTTGGTCACTTTTGCCACTTTAGTCTAAAACTCAAATCTTTTGAATCTGGGTCCCAGTGGTTTCAGTTTTATTGTCATTTTGGTCCAAAAGTGAAACCAAGCCATATTTGTATAATAAAAACCTGTTATTTTGTCCTTTTCCTCAGTGGCAAAATGGTCAATATAATTTTCTTATAACACATTATTAATTAAAATAATAAAACTAAATAACCCTTTGACCTCATAAAAGCACAGAGATTATCATCTTCCCCAAAAATCATCTTCTTCAAACCCTCCCAAATCCTGCGATCAATTTTACATACTTATTCATAACACAGTTACACTCCATTAAAACACATCAATAAATGTAAACAAAATAGAAATCATATAAACTTAGCCAGATACCGATGATAATCTCCCTTCATCTTCAAATAAAACACCTTCGAATCAACAGATCCAGCAGGCGGAACAAGTTTCAAGTCCAAGAGCTTCAAAATCCCGTCGCAAATGTCTGATAACTCCTTCTCGATCTTAGATTTGTACTCCTCGATCACCGTTACATGCTCCTGGTTGCCGCGAGACTCTTCCTTCTGCACGGCGAGCACCGATGACGTTCTTGTATGCGACGGAGAGCAGGTTGCGTTCCTCCACGGTGAGTTCTTCGGTGTCGGAGAGTGAGTTGGAGACTTTTGCCACTTTAGTCCAAAATCCAAAAAATTTAAATCTGGGTCCTTGAGGTTTCACTTTTATTGCCATTTTAGTCCAAAATTCAAAAACTCCCTTTTTTGACTGTTGCAACATGTCTTTTTGTTCAGGGGAATTTTGGTCATTTGGAATTATTATAACATACCCCTGTGTCTCTCTCTTCTCTCTCTCTCTCTCAGATCTTCATCATCTTCTCTCTCTCAGATCTTCACCAAACCCAGAATGTCTTCATAAACCCAGATGATGAAGATCTGACCAAAACGCAGATGAACAACAAAACCCAGATGAAGATCTTCATAAATTCCAAAACCCAGATGACCAAAACGCAGATGAACAACAAATCAACCAAACCCAGTTGACCAAAACCCAGAATGTCTTCATCTTCATAGCCCCTTCTCTGTCTCTCTCTCAGATCTTCACAAACCCCAGATGAACAACAAATCAACAATTCAAACACAAATTAATGCTGAAACAAGCAGATCAAGTAACAAAACCCAGATGAATCGGACTGCCGTCGGCTCCGCCACCACCAGTTCCACTTCGCTCCTGCCGCTGCCGGTAAATCGGAGCTGCGACACCACCACCGCCGCTCTCT
The DNA here is from genome assembly GCA_030545235.1 of Helianthus tuberosus. Lineage (NCBI taxonomy): Eukaryota > Viridiplantae > Streptophyta > Magnoliopsida > Asterales > Asteraceae > Helianthus > Helianthus tuberosus. Next base: position 138,367,922 of record CM060378.1, read on the forward strand.
CTCTCTCCTCAGATTCTCTCTCTACACTTCTGAATATAGATGTGTGTGTAGAATGGCACGAAGAGGGAAGGAGGTTTCATGATTTGGGCGTCTGGTCAGAGATGACCTGGAAAACCCTAACACGTTGTGATGAAGTTGTTGTGGTGGTGGTTAGGATGGTGGTGATGAAGGTGGTGTTACCGGTGGTGATAAAGCCAATGTTGTTGTTGTCGGTATTGATAAACTTGGTGTTGCCGGTAGTGAGAAACCCGGTGTTGCCTGTGTTGATGATGGCGATAAGGAAATTTGAGTTTGAACCTGTTTGTTTTCAGTAGATTGTTTGCATAATTTTCTTCTTTTTGCTATCTTTTAAGGGTTTAATCTTCTGGGTTCGAGGAAAAAACTTTGTCTAATCGATGGTTTCGTGATTTGGGCGTCTGATTTTTGTGAAGATCTGAGAGAGAAGAAGATGAAGCTGAGAGAGAGAGAAGAGAGAGAGAGAGGGGTATGTTATTATTGTTGGTGCATGCGTCTGTCGACTTCGTCTTGTATCGAGTCTTGTATTATTTTAGATAAATCAGAGCACAGAAAACGAGAAAATTGGTTTACAGGCAATTTGTAATTTCGCTTGAAACCATTCAAAGATTTCAAACGAAATCACTTTGTTAATTCTGCTTGAAATCGTAATTCTGTGTGAACTGATTCCGTTTGTGTATGTTCAAGCGGAATTACACTGTCTATAAATAGTGGTCCTGTGATTTCGTTTGAAGTATCGGTGTATGTGTGATTTCGGAGCCGAAGTGCTGCCGAAGTGTCGTTTCGTTGTAAAACTTTGTCAAATCAAACAGAAAGACAGTTAAAGTGAATATCTAGCTGCATTGAACTCGATATGTCTGTTTCCGCCTTTCATATTGAGTAGAACGCCTCTTAACGACTCGTTTCGGGTCTGTTAATGATCCTACAAGTGGTATCAGAGCTCAGGAGGAGGAGTTCTATCGTTTTCAGCTTGATTTCATCAGATTTTCTAACTTCTACACCTTCTATTCAAAATTGGACAAAATTTCACGGTTAAAATGGTTTGAATTTCACACATTTTGTGCGGAATTGTGTTTTAACAAACCCTTGAAAGTTTCAGAACTAAAATCGAGCTTAAACCTGATCAATTTGACAAAAGTTGGACTGAAATGATGACATCAGCATAATTCCGTTTGAAATTGCATCCAATTCCGCACGGAATTAGTTATTTCGCTTGAAGTTGTTGTTAATTTCGCTTGAAACCAGTATTTCGTTTGAGTGATTCCGTTTGAAATCACTATTCCGTTCCAAATTGGTATTTCGCTTGGGTGATTCCGTTTGAAAGGCCTATTCCGTGTGAAAAGTGTTATTCCGTTTGAATTGATATTTCGTTTGGAAACTGTTGTGCAAGTGATTCCACTTGAAACTGGTATTTCGTTTGAACGGGATTTCGTTTGAAAGTGTCAGTTTTGAAAAACTTGTTACTGAATCATGGAAGAGGAATTTTATAACGCATTTGCTACCCCAACTACTCCTACTGACATTGCTAAGAACATGAACATGGAAAATGAAACTGGAACTTTACAAAAACCCCCGAAGCATATGGGAATTGAGGAGTATTATGGTTGGAAAGATCGGTTTGAAAATTGGGTTCAAGCTAATCATTTGAGATCTTGGGAGTGTGTTGAGAAAAAGTATGTACTACCAAGTACAGATTTGGGAATTGAAAAGAAAATTTATGAATTTACGGATAAAGAATGAGACATGTACAAAGCAGAAAAGATGATGACCAGTTTACTCCAGCAAGCTATTAAAGAAGACATATTTGTATTGCTTCAACATGATAAGACTTCACGTTCAATTTGGGAAGCACTTCGAATTACGTTTGAGGGAAGTGAGAAGATGATCAAGAGCAAGAAAACATTGTTAAAGAAAGAATTTGATTTATTTTCGAGTTTGCCGGGAGAAGATACAAAGAAATTGATTGAAAGATATTGTCATTTAGTAAGGACTATGTCATTGTTAAATATTAACAAAGATCGTGAGGAATGGGTAGACAAATTAGCTGATGCTTTACCTCAGAAAGAATGGGGTACATTTTTGATGATATTGAAGAATACTGGTGAATATGAAGGTTTGACAATTTCACAGTTCATTGAAAAGATTGAAGGATAAGATCTTGAGCAACAGAAGATTGCAAGAATGAACAATCCGTGTGCACAACACTTGGATTTTCATCATATCCAAGTGTTAATCCGAAAGAATTTACATCAAGTCATCAGTTTCAAAGTTCAAACAGCAACACTGGTCATGTCTTAAACTGCAACATCGCATTGCATCTTCAGAATGGTCAAAATTTTTCTGAAGAAGTTGTCAAAAGTCATTTGGCGTTACTTGTTACAGTATTGGAATCATATGAAGGGTTTGTTACAGGAAGAATTGGAAATCCGATGTTGACGAAAGAAGATTATGATCAGATAGATGCTGAAGAAATGGAGCTGATGGATATAAAGTGGTGTTTAGCGAGTGTTTTGAGGAGAGCTGAAAAATTTAAAATGATTACAGGAAGAGATGATTTCTTGGATGCAAAAGTTTCTACTTTGGGTTTTGATAAATCTAAAGTTACTTGTTTTCGATGCAGGGAGAAAGGCCATTTCAAGAGGGAATGTACCAATCGAGAAGCAAATGAAGCAAAGAATCCGCTCGGTGGAAACGATTATTATCGGAAAACCATTTATCAAAAATTGCTCATCAACCGTATCAACAAAAGGAACCAGAAACTGCTCATGCCAAAATGATAGTAGAAGTAAACAAGAAAGCTTATTATGGTATCATTGATCAAGATGATGAAAAAGTGGCAGAAGGCTTTAGCTGGGACAAATACATTCCATCTGATTCAAAAGTAGCAGCTCTCATTGCACAAATAGTTCAAGAGCCAGATTTGATGAAGGAGTGGATGAAAGCGTTTGCCAGTGATGAGAAGAATCAAGATGATGAATCTAGTTTTTCAGATACTATTTCAGAAGAAACACAAGTGTTTGATCAATCATCAACTGATGACAGTGATGATGAGGAAGAAATGCATATTAATATTGCAAAAACTCATTTATCTCCTGAAAGTTTTCAATTTTATTTTGCAGATAGAATGGAGAGGCTGAAGGAGAAACGTGCAACAAAGAATCAGAAACAAGTAAAAAGCAAAATTGATGCACAAGAAGAGAAATCTAAACAAAGTGAAGAGGTTAAAGCTACTAAGCAGGTAGTTGAAGCTGAGAAAGTGGTTGAAGTTGAAAAGATAGTCGAAGTTGAAAAGATTGTTGAAATAGAAAAGATTGTTGAAGTCATTAAACCTTGTACAAAGTGTTTGAAGTATCGGTGTATGTGTGATTCCGGAGCCGAAGTGCTGCCGAAGTGTCGTTTCGCTGTAAAACTTTGTCAAATCAATCAGAAAGACAGTTAAAGTGAATATCTAGCTGCATTGAACTCGATATGTCTGTTTCCGCCTTTCATATTGAGTAGAACGCCTCTGAACGACTCGTTTCGGGTCTGTTAGCTTCTTGTCTTGAAATGCTTCAAAACCTGCAACAATTGGATAAATTCTATCAATCAAATAATCAGAACTAGAATAACTTTGCAATAATCGTCTGATTCTTTCATTCTCTATCCTTTCTGTCTCCAACACTTGCTTCAACTTAGCACATTCTTCAATGTAATGATTAATTGTCACACCCTGTCTTTTGCGGAAGCGTAAGATGTGTGACTAGTTTGTTATCATTGCATTCAATCGTAATAAACAACTATATGATCAAAACGATGTTCATCCATTCATGAAAATTTGAGTATTACAAACACTTGTTATTTAAGTTTTCAAAACACGACCTTTGACAAGGTTACAATTCAACAAAAGTGGATGACATCTAAACTTGTAGTCTACTTCTAGTTACGACACTTGCGCCCAAGATCCATCATGTCACCTGAAATACATGTAATTTTGGAAAACATCAACATAAAGTTGAGCGAGTTCATGCGTTTTTGTATTTCACGTTTTTATACTTTGTATGAAAACATAGTATGTGTCATGTATAATTCAAGTCTTTCTTGAGTACCCCACGTACTCAAGTATAATTCCCGTTTTCTTGAGTACCCCACGTACTCAAGTATCATTCAAGTTTTCTTGTGTACCCCACGTTTTAAATGATTGTTTATACAAGGACATTAAGGCACGTGAGGACATAGGGAGCATTAGTATATTCTCCTTCAAGGCATGTGAGGACATAGGGAGCATTAGTATTTTCTCCTTTAACTGTGTCGATTACCCTCGACTGTGTCGATTAACCTCGACTGTGTCAATTTCCCTTGACTATGTCGATTTCCCTCGACTGTGTCGATTAACCTCGACTGTGTCGATTTCCCTCGACTGGGACACCGAAGCACTCAAGAGGTCACATAAGGACCCTGAGTGGGGCTCGGCCGTACCCGTTAGATCTAACCCTCGTCCCTAATTAAGTTTTAATGGCAACTCAATATCTAGTCTATGCTCACATGATCTAGTATTTTCTAGGCATTTCTTAAAGCACATCATATTGCACTCGGTACTCGTTCTCACCAAGAGTGCTTCTTGTATTTTTACCATTTGTAAAAATTGTAATATTTGTAACATGTATTTCACCCCCGAGAGTTATAAAACCAAAAACAGTTAGAGAAAAGGGGGAGCATGAACTCACAACTTTGCGTTCCTTGCGTCGTAAACTTCACCGGATTTGCTTATCTAGCTTCGTGACCTATACGTGTTTTCTTAACTTTAGTCACTAGACTTGTATCGCACAAGTACAGTCACTATCTCTTGTATTCGTATTCTTGTGTTAAAAATAACTTATATTTTTAACTAAGTGTCTTACTTATATTATTTTCTCGAAAATAATTATAAGTCTCTTGTATTTTGCACTTTGCACCCGAATTATGTATTTTGCCTAAGTATGGTGTACGTGTATGTTTGTGTTTTCACTTCTCATGAGTATTTAGTGTATTCTTAAGTCCTAATACACTACCAAGTATAATACATACTACATACACTTATCACAAAATGTGGCGATCAATAAATATATATTTTCCTCACAAATATACATACTCATATCCTTTCAGTTTAAATATACAAAATTGGGCTGTTTTCGGGCATTTTAATAAAATAGTTATATTATTCCAAAAATTCCCAAATTTTTACAGAACGTCTTAAACGATCCAAAAATTATTGTGTAAAAATATCGGGGTCCAGTTCATTACCGATATTTTATAAGAATTTATTTTCCGGACTGCAATCAGATTTGTCGCTTTTTGATTGCAGTTTACGAAATAATTCATTAAAAATTCATTGTGAGTCCGATTTACGAAATTCCAGTGGAAGAGTCACAAATACAACAGTGACCAACTACAGTATAAATTTCGTGATCAAACTCCACACAGTATACAGGTTATGACAGAAAACAGGACGCACATTTTCAGCAGCAAAAATGCAGCTCTAGCTGCTGTTACGAAAAGACACTTTAAAAATAGTAAACGGAGTCAAAAAATTATGATTCCAGTGCCATTAGAACCGTATTTCATAATACATGAACCTAGACTTCAAAAAAAATACATTTTTCATTTCATTAAAGTCCTGTTACAGCCAGTTTAAGTCGGCTGGAAAAGCGAATCAGCATGCTTTTTGTAGTATAAACGCCATTAAAAAGTACATTTACGATTACCATTCATCCTAATAATGACTTATCTCGTAACATAAGTTATTTACAGCAGATCAACACTTAAATATTTCAGTTTTATCATGTTTCATCATCATTCTAACACTCCTTTATCATGTGCTAGTTAATATCCAAGACTTTGTTTAAGTTCTTTAAACTTTCTTATCATTCTATCACTACACATCTTTAACCACATAAACAACAAGTAAAACACAAGGATCTAAGTGCTTACCACTAGCACAAGGCTAGGGGAGTTCGAGTGAAGAAAACGAGTGGTTAATAGCGAATGGAGAAGGTCCTTCCACTTCCGAGAGCACCGAGCTTCGTTGTATGACCCGTAGCACCTTTGTACAAGCTTGGAATGGATGATTGAGTGTTGAAGATGGTGGTGATGGGGCTGCTTGATTGAGCCGTGAATGGGGGAGCCAAGGGAGGAAGATGATGAATCTTTTGTTAAGTGGACAATGTGATCTCTTAGTGGTTTATATAAACTCCCATCCAACCAAGCTTTACCCAAGAGTCATTATGTTCCCACTTTACTAAACAAATCACTTAATTTAATCAAATAATCTCATGTTGGGGGGACACATTATAACCGTATGGTTAAGGGGGGTTGGGTAATTGGTTTGGTTTGAACTTCATAGTTAGAGTTTAGTTAGATTAGTTAGGGGTTTAAACTAATTACTAGTGTGTAGTGTTTTGTGACGGGTGTTAGGGTGTTCGGGGACCCTAACTAGCTCAGAAAAATAAAAACAATGCTTCTAGCATTATTTTGGTGTTCCGGGTAATGTCCGGTTGTTCGGTTGGATACCGGTTCGTTAAAGTGCTAAATTGCACCGTTTAGTGTCTTTCAAGTATCTTTTGTGACACTTTCAATTCCCGACACTTAGGGAAGTATTCTGGATGATAAATCATAATTTCTGCATAATATTTCATTGTCAAAATGCTGATTATAGCTGAATTATATAAAATTCTGCACTTAAAGTGCGTTTCGGGTGCTTTTTAGTGCGTATTTTAGCTTCCGGAAAGCCTATAATAAAACCCTTGTATGTACTCTTGGGTTTTAGTGCATTCTTGACGTTGGACCTACACCTAGGCTCCAATTCTAATATCTGACTGCTTTCTGCAGTTCTGTTGACACGATGTGTCTTACCGGTGAGTTTACTAATAATTTTGACGCAATGCTATCATAAGGTAATTCTTGTAGCATATATCAATTCACTTGTATGGAATTCAGAAATTTATTTGTCTGGTAAACCAGATCGTGCACAGTCATTTAAGCATAAATTACTGTTCATTTCGTGTACGGAATGTACGGAAAAGTGACGGTTGTCACATTAATGGCCTTCTGTTTTGTCATCATCACATCATTCATCATAGTCAACGCATCTTCTCTTTCAGAATTTGTTTTTTGTAGACCAGTCACTGTTCTATTTAACACATCATATGATTCTTTCACGTAATTGAGATTAAACAATAATTGCTCTTTCATCTTATCCTGCTCACTCAACTTCTCCTCTTTCTTTTCAGACTGCTTACACGACTCCAAACAGAGTGCAAATTATAATTGCTCTTTCATCTTGTCCGCCTCCGATCTGGGAAGGTTATTCTCCCAGAAAACCAAATGAGGAGCAAGTAAAAAAAAAAGGTAGTCAATATAAAGTTAAAGTCCGAAACAACCGACAATTTACCCGAAAACATTGACGTCACGTTCACATCATCTGACACTGATCATAAGTCTGAGTTAATAAAAAAGGTGGTCGATCAGGTGTTGGATAAAGATGAGGAGTCAGAGTCAAAGTCTGAGTCAGGGAGTTCGAGTTCATCGGTCAATAATCCAAAGTCGTCAGTTAAACGGGTTTATAATAAAGAATTTTTGTTATCAAAATCTAATTTGAACGATGAACCAATCAAAATGGCATATATTTTGATTGATTCAGACAAATTATATTCTGATGAGGAATTTCCAATAAGAGGTGTTAAACCAGAAATGATTAAAAAGGTTTTCAAACTAATAGAAATTAATATTTATGAAATAAAAGATGAAAATCTTTCTGAAAAACCGAGATCTTACACCTCAAGAGTTCAACAAAGATTAAACAAGAAAAAAGGGTTACAGTTCTGGTCCTGGTTATCAAAAGAAACCAAACCATAACGGTAATTACAAAAAGAAGGGATTGGGTTTTATTCCACCTGAAAATCATAAAAATCATAAAAATGAAAAATTTTCTAAAACAAAAACTGTATTTGTTTCAGGGACAAGTTAGGAAGAAGAACAAAAGAGCTCATTCTGGAAGCAAACAAATAAAGAGTTCTTTGCTGAGAAACAAAAGTTTGAAAAGAATGGAGCTTACCAGAGAAAGGAGACAAGAACCTGTTATAGATGTCAAGAAGTTGGTCACATCGCTTGGAACTGTCCTAAAGCAACCAAAACAAAACAGGAAGTTGTTTCTAAACTCAAAGAGAAGATTGTTGAGAAAAATGAACCACCAACTGAAAGATTCAAAATTTTTAAAAATTCAACTTATGAAGTTGGTGAATGTTCAAAAAAAAAAAAAAGATTTAACAAGAGAAGAGTGAATTTTGACAATCAGAAATGGGTTGTTAAGAAATTTGATGAGAAATCTGGCAATGAATCTGATTCCACAAAGTCAGAGGAGCCACAAGTTGAGATAAAACTGGAAACATCAGTACCTCCAATGGATGATGTCAATTTTCCACCATTGAGGGCTGAAAATTTTAAATCAAAAGTTGGAAAAGTTGAGATTTCGAATCAATTCTACTCTGAGAAGAAAGAATTTGATGTCGAAAAAGCTTTTAATGGAAATGTGAAAAAGATTTTTGGTAAGATGGTTGAGGGAAAAGTCACAGGGGTTAAAGATTTTTATGAATCAAAGAAAGCATCTTATTACCCGAGTGAAGATGAGGAGGTAACATCCAAGTTTGGTGAAGCTTGGATGTCTGTTTTTCATATGTAAAAAGTATGACTTGCCGGAGCTTCCAGGTTGGTAAGTGTGAAGCAGGTATCGGCATCTTTCTTGAGAAATTCACAAAAGTGATTTCGTCTTACAAGTGGTAAATTAGGGACATTAAGTTGTACATGATTTTCTACAGTGGTATTTGATGATTGTTATTAAAATTGTCATATTTTTCAAGTGGTTGAAAGAACAAAGTGATGAATGAATCCCCATTTCTACAAGTGATAAAATCAACAAAACTTATTTTCCGGAAAAACCATTTGATTAAAACAAACTTAAGTGTTTTGAAATCAATGGGAAAATAGTTTGTTGTCAGGGGGAGTTCTGATTGTTTATGCCAAGTGGATGGTGATTTGAAGCGATTCGATATCAGTTGTCATTTTATCTTGTATAGTTTGTTTTCAAATTTCCTTTAAATGATTTTGCATTTTAGGGGGAGTAAGAAATTTTCAGAAAATCCAAAAACATTTGAAAATTTGAAAAAGCCAAAAACATGATAAAATAAAAAATGAGTTTTGTTGTGAAAAAGAGGAAATGATAGTACATCAGTGGACGATCACAGCATGCTAAAGAATTTGATAGTTAAAAATGTGATAAACGGTCTCACTGATGATGTGCCAGTAGGTTTTTACACATTTAGTAGATTGTGACGAGATATAAACCTAAATTTCAAACTTACTTATATCGTGGGGAACATCTCTCGGATATATGGGTAACCCCCGAAATCTTGTTTGAAAGGTCCCTCTTTCTGATATACTAGGTCTTTATACTCAGTGATATCTGGGGTATTATCCCGGGACTTCTGATTTTAAGAAAGCAATGGCCTAGTCCCCGGAGAATACTTTCTGCTTGCTTGAAATATAGCACCACCCTCAGCATAAAAAATGATGAAACATTGCAAAATGCTAATCATGTGCTGTTGAAACAAAAGATCCTCTAAAGGGGACACACCAAAAGTCGAAGCCGTCATCTCTCTGATTTTGCGGAAGCAATAGCATGAGCTCTCACGGCCCTCGCATTTTAACCCTTTACAGATATCATATGTGGTATACTCACCTGTAAGACTGAATATTGGGATCTGGATACGGGAGTATATTCTGAGGTGGGACACGCGAATAAGTTTAAGTGCTTAAGACACTAATCTCGTATCTTGAAACAGTTGAACTTTGTGTGAGAATTTAAGTGGATCAGTATACTGACATTCTAAGTGAATCGTTTAGAACTTAAAATGTATAAAGCTTAACGGTGTTGGTGATATGTCTCAGAAACTGATATGATCCTCTTACACAAACTCACAAAAATATTGTCTGTAAATATTTCTTTATTATTTTTTTTATATTCAAAATTTTCAAAAAGATTTTCAGTGTATTTTAGCATAAATTTTAAAAAAATACAAAAAGATTTTCGACGACTGATGTTGGAGAGCTGATTTTCAAAATTCCAAGTGCTAAACATGATGACATTCAGTGAGGGGGAGTTTGTTTGAAATTAGAAAAGATTTTTAAAAGAAAAATGTTTTTCCTACAAGTGGTTCATCAGAGCTTAACATTGTAAAATCATTGGTTGATTAATATTTGCTAGTAGTACATAAATTTGTCAAATTATAAGTTTGTGAAACTTATTGTGAGGTAGAGATTGTGCAGATATGAGAGAGAGCCAAGTTTAGATTATGAGCAGAATGTAAGCCAGGTTATAATCCTGAGTTGATTGAGATCCAGGTTATGATTTTGGACCTGAAATTCTCACAAGCTGATGATGTTGATGAACTTAAGGAATCAAGAGATCTGATCAAGAAGAGCACAGAGATAGGTTGTGATTCTGAAAGAAAGAGAAAGAAGATTGAGGATGCTTTACAGTGTCAGATACTTCAGGAAGAGTTAAAGACTGATAAAGACTGAAGACGTTGAAGACTCGACACTGAAGACTCGTCAACATTCGAGGGGGAGTCTGTTGGTGCATGCGTCTGTCGACTTCATCTTGTATTGAGTCTTGGATTGTTTTAGATAAATCAGAGCACAGAAAACGAGAAAATTGGTTTACAGGCAATTTCAAACGAAATTAAAAAAGTGTAATTTCGCTTGAAATCATTCAATGATTTCAAACAAAATCACTTTGTTAATTCCGCTTGAAATCGTAATTCCGTGTGAACTGATTCCGTTTGTGTATGTTCAAGCGGAATTACACTGTCTATAAATAGTGGTCATGTGATTTCATTTGAAGTATCGGTGTATGTGTGATTCCGGAGCCGAAGTGCTGCCGAAGTGTCGTTTCGCTATAAAACTTTGTCAAATCAATCAGAAAGACAGTTAAAGTGAATATCTAGCTGCATTGAACTCGATATGTCTGTTTCCGCCTTTCATATTGAGTAGAACGCCTCTGAACGATTCGTTTCGGGTCTTTTAACGATCCTACAATTATAATTTCAAATGACCAAAATGCCACTGCACAAAAGGACAAAACAATCAGCTTTCAACAGGCAAAAAAGGGAGTTTATAGATTTTGGACTAAAATGACAACAGAATGCAAACCTCAGGGGCCCAGATTTAAAAATTTTGGATTAAAATGGAAAAAGTGAGCAATCCTCAGGGACCATTTTGGCTATTAACTCTTTTGCGAAATATGAAAAAGTATAGGGGAACAAAGCCGAAAGTAAAAATTTATGAGTTTAAATTCGAAAAGATGAAAACTTTTAGGTTAAAAGTAAAAAAAAAAAGTAATTTTGGATTAAAAATATAATATCATTTTTTAACCCCTCTAAGTGTAGGGTACAACCCTCTATGCAACAATTTTTTAAGAATTCTTTTTATATATAAGAGTAAACTGTCATTTTGGTCCCTGAGGTTTGGTCACTTTTGCCACTTTAGTCCAAAACTCAAATCTTTTGAATCTGGGTCCCTGTGGTTTCAGTTTTATTGCCATTTTGGTCCAAAAGTGAAACCAGGCCATATTTGTATAATAAAATCCTATTATTTTGTCCTTTTCCTCAGTGGCAAAATGGTCAATATAATTTTCTTATAACACATTATTAATTAAAATAATAAAACTAAATAACCCTTTGACCTCATAAAAGCACATATATTATCATCTTCCCCAAAAATCATCTTCTTCAAACCCTCCCAAATCCTGCGATCACTTTTACATACTTATTCATAACACAGTTACAATCCATTAAAACACATCAATAAATGCAAACAAAATAGCAATCATATAAACTTAGCCAGATACCGATGATAATCTCCCTTCATCTTGAAATAAAACACCTTCGAATCAACAGATCCAGCAGGCTGAACAAGTTTCAAGTCCATGAGCTTCAAAATCCCGTCGCAAATGTCCGATAACTCCTTCTCGATCTTAGATTTGTACTCCTCGATCACCGTTACATGCTCCTGGTTGCCGCGAGACTATTCCTTCTGCACAGGGAGCACTGATGAGGTTCTTGTATGCGATAGAGAGCAGGTTGCGTTCCTCCACGGTGAGTTCTTCGGTGTCGGAGAGTGAGTTGGAGACTTTTTCCATGAATTCTACCATCCCTTCATAGCGTTCGACTTGTTCGGAGAGTTTTGCCATGTATACGTGCTCTTCACGCGCCGTTGTAGCCATGGTTGACTGCAGGAGTGAGAGGAATTAGGGTTTTGAATTGAGTTGTTTTTTAGAGAGAGAAAGTTTAGGGAGTGGATAGGTGGAGAGAATATGATCGCAGGGTTTGGAGAAGATGATTTTTGGGGAAGATCTGTGCTTTTATAGGGTCAAAGGTTAATTTAATTTTATTATTTTAATTAATAATGTGTTATAATACAATTATACTGACCATTTTACCCCTAAGAAAAAGGACAAAATAACAGGATTTCATTAGACAAATATGACTTGATTTCACTTTTGGACCAAAATTACAGTAAAACTGAAACCACGGGGACCCAAATTCAAAAGGTTTGGGTTTTGGACTAAAGTGGCAAAAGTGATCAAACCTAAGGGACCAAAATCACAATTACTCTATATATAAAGTACTATTGATTGATAGTAAATCACGCTCCTTATATGAACATATACTTACAATACTTAGGTTGGAGGGAGTGGTCACCCGGGGTGGTGACAGATATAAGAAAATACGGTGTGATTGGTTGTCACACCCTAACTTTTGCGGAAGCGTGATTATTGGTGTGACTTCTTAATACCATAGCATTCAATCATAACAATGCTATATGATAAAACCATTAGATGTTCATCCATAAATTAAGTTTAAAAATATCACAACATAATTGTTTGAAACATCAACACCAAAGTTAAATTACAAACCACAACAAGTTTTAATGAGTTCATGAAGACTCGACAAAGGACCTTAAATAAACCCGAGTTTGGAACCTTGTATCTCGTCCAGGATTAAGATACATCTTGATATGTGCAAAATGCAACATATAAATTACATCAATTGTGGCATAAAACTAACCCTTTTTTAGTACTAATGTTGGAAAAAGTGTGCTTTTGTCTTCCTTTTGTATTTTCAGGATTAAATGAGCTCAAATTAACAAAAGAAGCAAAAAGACAGCAAAATCTAACATAAATACAAGAAAAGGAACAAACGTGACATGCCCGACCCCACGACAGCATCTTCCCAAGCAAAACAAGAAGATAGAAGACTGAACACGCCCCGTGCTCAGCCAGCACGGGGGCGTGCCCAAGTGTCAGCAGAAAAGACAAAGTGGTAGAAGCTTCTATTGCCCACCACGGGGCCGTGCTCAGCGGGCACGGGGCCGTGGTCAACTATAAGATTCGCAGAATCCAGGCAAATCTTCATAGTACAGATATGCTTCTGCACACGGGGTCGTGCTCAGCGGATACGGGGGCGTGGTCAACTAATAAAGACAAGAGCAATTAATGAAGAAAGACAAGGATGTGGACACGGGGCCGTGCCCACTGGACACGGGGCCGTGCCCGAGCTTCTGTTCAGCCTATAAATAGGAGTGCTTGGCTCAAGCTCAAACCATCCCTTGGCACACCACCTCTCTCACACTTCACCCACCACCCACCACCACCTTAACACCATCATCCACCACCATCATTCATTGTCCATCGTAGAGTGTGTGAGTCGTTTCGGGATCCAAGATTGATCGTAAGAGTTCTTGACAATCAAGGCCATGTTTGCCTAAGTCTCTTACATCACTTGGTGAAGACAAAGTGTCTAGTGTAATACTTTTTATTTTTAATCTTTTCGCACTTTTTAATTGGTTATGTATTAATGACTTTAATAACTACTTTCTTATGTTGAAGGTGATTCTTCCTTATCATTTGTCCGTGGTGTCTTGGCATTATTTTACTGTCTATATAAAATAAAAGATTTTCACCATTCATATCTCCACGGTCTATATGGAGGTATGTTGGCTACCTGGTCGGGGGTTAAGGGAACGGTTTGGTAAGAGTCTTGCCGTTGTTCAGCGTTTAGAGATCCTGCAAGGGACCTGGGTCAAATTTAGTAGGACCTCCTTCAATACTTAACGTATTGGATGGCGGGGGTCCAAACTCTTTGATCCCCTCATAAGTTAAACTACTATTAATACTATAACCCGGCTACTTAGGACTGTATCCTTGCTGACTCAGACTACTTAGTCGAGGGTAACGTCACCTTCAAAAGATGGGCCTACCATAATTTGCATTAATAACTTAATTAATTATCTTTCAATAATCCGACCCTTTAGGATTGTATCCTTGCTGACTCAAACTACTGGGTTGAGGGTAACGTCATCTCCAAAAGAGGGGCCTACTACAATAACTAAGATAATCTCTTAAATAGTGCAAAAGTGCGGAAATAATCAAAGGTTACACTAAACACGAGTCGGAGCCAAGTGATTCATCTTGTCTATCTGTTTTTCTTTTATTTTTATTTTTCAGCATTTTAGTTAATTTTTATTTTCTTAGTTTAAAACCTTTTTCTAACTTTTTAATTTGATTAGACGTTGAGGATAAACCGGTATTAAAAGCTCTTGTGTCCTTGGATGACCTCGGTATCTTGCCAACACTATACTACGCTCACGATGGGTGCACTTGCCCATATGTGTGTTTAGTGTTAGTAAATATCGTGTTTTATAAATTTAAAACTTGGCTAAAAAGTGTTAAAAAGGGCTTAATAAATATATTAAAAACTAACGACACTTCACACGCATCACATCTCCAAAACTCTGAAGACTTGGATGACATCTTTTATTTATAACGCAGCTTGAAAAACATGCAACACTTGCCAGATCCACTTAGTTCCCTGAAATACATGTAATTTGAAAAACATCAACAAAAGTTGAGCGAGTTCATGTGTTTGTGTATGAATAAGCCTTTAAAGTATATATGTATGTATGTATGTCCCTGGTATGTAGCAATAAGGAAAAGAAAAGATCACCAATGGGTTGCAAATCCAATGGTATGTGTGAAATGGTGCAGGAAGACTCAAACCTAGCGGATTTTGCCACGGCTTCAGTTTGTGGACATAGTCACCACATGGGCCACCCTGGTCCTCATGGGTGTGGGCTCGCTACACCCAAATAGATCTATCACTCATGTCCCTCAGTCCTACGACGAGGATTAATGGCCTTAAGTGTTATACCCACCTTTCACATGATCAAGCAGTAACCCTCCTTAGCTAACCATGCCATGTATAAAACGTTTGTAATAATTGTAACATCTATTTCACCCCCGAAGTATAAAACTGAAAACAGTTAAAATAAAAGGGGGACATGAACTCACAGTATTGCGTCTTCGGTACTCGTAACTCAAATCTCCTCAGAAAACACGACTACCTACAATGTTCTAACGTCTATAAGACGAACGGGTCGTGCCTTGTCTTAGTATTTACATTTTTTAGTTACGTTTCTTTTATGTCGTTAACATTATCCCAAGTTATAATTATTTGTCAAAATAATAATTATTTTAACTTAAATTATATTTAATTTTGGAATAATTTGTTTAAACAGTACTTTGTGATAATACTTCTCAAGTATTTATTTTCGTATTTCCTTCCCAAGGATGGGGGTATCTCATACATGTATTTTCGTATTCTTGTATTTGTATTTCAAGATAATATATTTCAAGTCTTATTTAGAGAATATATATAAACTTACTTTTATCCAAAACAATGTATTTCAAAGAAATATATATTTTTCCCAAAAATTATATATCTTCCAAATATTCCAAGAAAATACATTTTTACTTCCAAAAATAATATATTTTCTCCTTGTCGAAAATATGATATACTTTGTAATGATAATAAAAATCATATTCTCATTTCTTTCGTATTCCAAAATAATATTTACCAAAAATATATCCATAACGGTATTTTCCGGAATATTTTGTAAGTTACGTTCTTGCGTTCGGTTTCACAATATTATGTGTGTAACTTATATATGTATTCCTTGTGATTTTTTTGGTATTATTTTGGATTGTAAATTTTTGGTACTTTGTTAAGTTATAATACTTTAAATCGTAAAATAATATAACTACCACACAAGGTATACAAATAATCACACACAATGCGTCTTTAATGTAAATATATATTCTAAATACATATTTATCCATTTTTATTTATAAAAACCAACCTCCAATACTTGTATTTTTGTAACAAATTCTATGGCAAAGTTTATATTGAAAACCATAGTTAAAACACACTAGTAAATACTTGTTAGAAAATATTTTTCTAAGTGTTTATATTTTTAGAAAATTTTGACATAGTTTCCCCTAAAAATGGAGGTGTCCATGCAATCAAAGCATATCATTTTCTTTTTAAAATCATCACAAACAATCAACAATTAACCCTAGTCAACTTACACTTACCAAGTGTCCAAAACTATACAATTTACATAACAACATGAACTTGATCTTTCACAAAAACTTGTAGTAACTTGGTGGTGTTTTTAGTAGGTTTAGTTACCCTTTAAAGTGTGTTTATTTCTTTAAAAATCTCATTCTTGAAAGATTTGAGTGTTTACAACTTGTTAGATGATTTTTCCAAAAATCATTCTTTTGAATTTTTATTGTAAACAAAGTGTTCTTATGCTTGTTTCAACACTAGAAACATGATTGGTTCTTTGTGAAACAATTTTCATGTAAATCTTTGTGATTTAGCTTGGTTTCTTTGGAAAACTATTTTAGAAATCATCCACTCACAAGACTTGTATTTTGTTTAAATCATCATTACATGAAAACAACTTTTATTATTCAAGTTCATGTAAACATAAGGCATGATGATCTTGGTCTTTCACAAGATCATCACATTAACTTACTAGATCATGTGTTTAATCATAATCTAGTAGGTTCCATATGATGTCTAACATCACTAACACTAATAATCAATCAACAAGAAGCAAATAATCACAAATCAACAAGTATTCATGTGTTTATAAGCTTATGTTAGAGATTCATGAATATGTCTTTTAGTGTTCATCAAGTTTATCAATGTATATCATCTTTTAACCAACAATATATGAAGTTACAAGAGTTCATAAGAGCCTTACTACTAGCACAAGGCTAGGGAAGAACACAAGATGACGGTGATGACAAAAGTGTTGGATAAAAGCAATCGGGTGAGGTCCTTCAAGATCCACAAGCACCAAGCTTCCTTAATCACCTCCTTACACCTTGAAATGAACTTGGAATGAATGGATGGTGGATGAAAGGTGGTGGTGGGTGTGTGCTTGTTCTCGGCTGAGAATAAGGAGGAGAGGGAGAGAAAGATAAAGTGTGTTTGTGTGTGAGAGATTAAGGACTCCATATCTTCTTATAACCATCTAATGGTATTAACCATTGTGTTTTATGTTCTTGATAGTACAAGCATGATCCTTAGCAAATCCAAGAAAGATCAAATGAAGATTTAGGGAAATCTTGTAAAGATTATGGTGGGGCCATCCTCATAACCGTCCATATGGATGCGGGGGGGGGGGGGTCTTGGTTAGTTTTTAATGGGTAGTTAAGTGATTGAGTTAGATTTCAAGTATAATGTTTAGTGTTTAAGCATATCATGTGTTATATAGTGTGTTAGGGTGTTGGGGATCATAACTAGCTCAGAAACATTAAAACAATGTCTCTAGTATAATTTTGGTGTTTCGGGTAGTGTCCGGTTGTTCGTTTAGATACCGGTTCGTTAAAGTGTCAAACTATTCCGTTTAGTGTTCTTTAAGTACCCTTTTGTGACACTTTTAATTCCCGACACTTAGGAAAGCATTCAGGACCATTTAGTCATATTTTTGCATGTAACTAGCTTGTTAAAAAGCTGAATTTATGCTGAATTATGCAGAATTCTGCACTTTATGTGGGTTTTAGGCACTTTCCGGCATTTTAACTATCACCTAGAAAAGCAGTTTTGTGATCCTTACTTCCCTACACACTATACTAGTGTAGAATTTAGTCTCTGGCTCATACTGGGTCTCAAAACACTGTTTGTCTATGTACTGAACCCCGTCAGCATATTCCTGTTTTATCCGTTAACTGTGCTAATTGTGCTTTGTGCATCATGTATGTCAATATAGTTTGTATGTGATAATGATGTGACATTATGTAATATGTGATGCACATGTAAGTATGATGCAGTAATCAGAAAGCAGTTTAAATCATTAATTGTAATTCAGCATAGTCATTAAGCACTAATCATAGTTAATTAATTATACAGATGCATGCAAATTTGACAGTTGTCACATTCTCCCCCTGTTAAGAAAATTTCGTCGTCGAAATTTATACTACCTTAACTCCCTAGTGTCACATTATGCGTGTATGTATATGGATAATGTTGAGGTAGATAATCCACAAACCGAATCAAATCTTATTCACATCAGGTGATTCCAGGGATATATCTCAACACAAGAGCCCAAGGATTAAAAGGTATGTATTCTCGCATTTGATGTCAAAGGGTACGAGATGTATAGCTGTATAGTCTAGCGTAACTTAGTTAACAGAGGTGTAACAAAGGAGTTTTGACCCATGGATTCTCAAACAATCGGTCACAATATGCAAGTGGGTTTTTACAAACCATAGCATCCGCTAAATGAACCCAAAATCAATAACTTGAATATGAAAAAGATCTGTCAACTTTCGAATAAATAAATGGTAAGGATTAGTGTGTTGACATTCTTGAATTGCGAAAATACACCGAATGAAATACAAGCGAATCTGGTGTCTCATTGTCTTGATTCGTAGTTGCATCAGGAATGTTTAAATGACAGGTCTAACAAAAGTATATGTAGTTTTGTGTGAAACGATTGACCATGATTAGCACAAGCTACAATTTGTAATGACACCACAAGGTGTCATAATTGACATATTTCAACAATAGCGGTGACCGAACAAGTCCACCGTGCTTGGAATCAAAGGAAAGTGTATTGAAACAATTCTGAAAATTTAATTTAAACAGCGTCATGGGGTTTTCAATCGAATTTGTAACATCAAAGAACTACTATTTCTGATTGAAGATGGAAAACAATAAACACTGCGAGGTATTCAATTTGTAACGAAAGAATCGTTAGGAGGTACACCGTGATATGAAATGAATCTAGGTACCATTGTCTCAACACACAACTATGTTGAGACCGCTTTAATAATGATAAACAAAACGGATTTAGAACAATTAAATAGACAATTAAATCTGTGTATAGGGTGCGTAACTAAATTAGCGCAAGCTTCAATTCTGTGAAAGTATCACCGCGAGGTATCGATTTAGTGGAGTCGTAGACCAACCAAATCTACTACGACTTGAAATGAAAGAATCTTTGCAAAAATATTTGAATATGATGCTCCCAATACATCATATGATGTCTTAAACTGAATATGCGAAATGGATAAGTTCAAGCAATTGAACTTGGTTCTAGCGTAATCCGACAATAAACGTATGTATCAGCAAGGGAATCTCAGCATGGTTACGAAGATGAACTATGAATGTAACTTGAAAGAAAAGAAGTTTCAAGAAAGTGTGTTGACTTGATAACAAAAGAGCCAACAATTTCAATAATGTAGGTCATTCGAATCACAAATCAGTAATTAGGTTTAGCAAATTAATATTTGAATTTCAATGAAGCGTCTGTTCGAAACGAACCCACATGCGTAGCAAATGGTGCATGTGTGACATATAAGTTTCCGAGTACTGAAACAATGAGTATTTGTTAAGATGAAGAAATGACCAAGTATCGAAGCAAATGTGTGTTCGCTCTTAGCGAAGAAAATCGGCGCGATGCAACTACCATTAAGGGGGAGTAGAGATGCAAGCATCTACTTGCTAGAAACAAAAGCGGAAATTCCAACAAAAGAAATTTGAGTACTTTCTGCTTGGTTAACTGAAGTAGCATATTTATCAGGATAATGGGGTTTGCTTGAGTTAACAGGTGTGGTTCCTAAGTGACAACCTCTATGAGTTTTGGCCTGGGTTCCCAAAGGATTTAGCACAAGTTTTCAAAGTTTTGTATTCTGTGCGAAACTGTTTTATGCATTGCGTAGGAAACACAATTTTTGTGTATGTCCAAAATAAGTCATTGTCCCATAATTTCCCGGTATGCTTCCTTTCTGAATTCATAGGTAAAGATCCTCACTCACCGATCAATCTTAAAATAGTAGTTGGGTCCTTATAGTTAGTTAAGTAAATGATTCGTTAATCCTTGGCAAGAGTTACCAACTCTTGTTGGTTGGCTTGTTCGGCTCCTGGTAGTTGATGCTCATTTGAAAACCATTGTCCTTCTTCTTAACGAGCGAAACCGGGGTTACTCAAAACGGGAAACTTGGTCTGCTAGCTTCCTTCTCTATCATCTACTGGAGCTACACTGTCAATCCTTGCTTCTCCGAAGGTGTAAGTCGCTAAGGTGCATTGACTGCAGGCGCGGCGCCTGGAATTAAATTGATGCGAAATTCGAATCGTCGTTGAGGAGATGATTCTGGCAAGCCTTCGGGGAAGACTTCAGGATATTCCCTTATCACAGGGACATCTTCGAGTTTTTGGTTCTTCGGCTCCCTTGTCCACGACAATGAGCCAAGAAGGCAATGCATCCCTTGCGCGAAAACTTACGTGTCTTCAAGCACTAGTAGTTTGTAGAGGCGTATCCTGCTTCATGAGTCACGATTGCTTCATCTCTCATCATCAGGGTGTTGATAACAACCATCGTTCGATTGCTTGACAACTGGTCCATTCCAGTTACCACGTCGAGGCTTCCCATTAACTAGTTCTATCGAGTGCGGGTTATCTAACTTATCCCTTTACTAAACCAAGTATATTCTTAAATTCATGAGATACGAAGCTATGGTTGGCACTGGTATCAAATAACATAGATGCAAAATTTTGGTTGACCGAGAACGTACCAACAACCACATCTGAATCCTGGCATGCTTCACGAGCTCCGATGCTGGATGCCCCTTCACGGTCTTGGTTAGTCCTCCTTGGGAAATCTTTTCTAAAGTGCCCCACGTTTCCACATCTATAGCAGCCCGGAACCTTATCATTATTATTTCCGCCTTGGTTGTTGTCATCACTTCCTCCTTTTATGGGACTCTTCACCCAACATGCATCCTTGTTGTGTCCCCACTTTCCGCACTTACCACACTTAGGCTTCTGGCATCGACCTTCATGGTGAAACTTGCACTTATCACATCTTGGCTTAGTCCCCAAGTAAGTCTTAACATCGGCTTGATTGTTGTTAGGGCAATCTTTCTTGAAATGCCCTTTGTCCCCACAGTCAAAACAACCTCGAATATGTTTTTGTTCATTATTGGCTCTACTTTGATAGTCTTTGTTGTCGTTGTTTCCTTCGTGATTTCCGTCGCCATCTTGACCTTAGTTTCCATGTCCCGTACCGATCTGACACATCTCCTTGACATGCCCTACCTTGTCGCAGACATTACTTCTTTTATACCTACATGACCCAGCATGGTGGAGTAGGCAGTTATCGCACTTAGGTAGGTTGCCCATGTACTCCTTTCCCTTTTTGGTTTTGTTCACGTCATTCATTCGGGTATCCTCCTGGAAGTCAGTGAGCTTCCTTTTGTTCTTTCTGGATGACTCTACATGCGTTTCCTTCTTCTTGTCAGGGTTTGAAAGCTTTTCCATTCTAGCTGCTTCTTTACTGAGTGCCACACTTAATTCAAACGCATCGATAGTTGTTGGCGGAGCTGATATCGTCATTAAGCGCAGGATTTGAGGCGCCAGTCCCCAGATGAATGGCTCCATCCTTTTCAACTCTGGTCCCACTAGGTACGGAACAACTCGCGACAAATCGTGTAGCCTCTGCACGTACTCCACCACTTTTGGACCTTCCGTTATTAGCTTCCAGAATTTTAATTCCATCCTCTGGATTGCCATCTGAGAGCAAAACTCCCTACGCATCATTTCCTTCAGCTCATCCCATGTTAAAGCATTCGTAGCAGCTCTGCCCATTGTTCGAACCTGAGAGTTCCACCATGACAGGGCCCCATCTTGAAATGATCCTAACGCATATAGGACTTGTTGCTCTGGCGCACATCTGCTCATTCGCAAAGCAGAATCCATATCTTCGGTCCATTTCGCAAAGGTTATGGCACCTCCAGTGCCGTCGAAATTCGAAGGCTTGCAGTCTAAAAACTGCTTGTAGGTACAACCGTTGGATGGGTTAATCCCTGAGATATTTTCGCTGAGTTGGTAGCGAAGAACCTCGTGCCGCGCGATGGCCTGTGTGATGTGCGTTTGTAGTTCCGCCTCGGTCATGGGCAACTGAATGATCCTTTGAGACATCTTCTACGAAAAGTTTGGATTGGTCAAGCCTCATTTGTTCATGGAGTGTAAATAGTTGTATTTACACGTAATAAATTGTCATATCAACACATCAAGCAACAGCATACTCATAGCATAAGCAAGTAAATGGAATTATGTTAAATGTGAGTATAACAAACAAGTACGTACATTGCAATCATCGCACATTCCTGTATATTAGTAACACGTTTAACGAGAATATTACGATTAGGTTTTCATTAAGCAGGTAAGCACATAATATCTCAATCATAGCATAACCAAGTAATTCAACAATGTATATAATGAGAATATTGCGATTGGGCTTGTATAAATCACCGACCACAATTACAGTTTTACAAGTTCTACGAGTAGGGGTGAGCAAGAAAACCAAAATAACTGAACCGTAACCGAATAACCAAAATAACCGAACCGAAAAAACTGAACCGAAACAAAAACCGACGGTTTGGTTTCGGATTTTTAATAACCGAAAATTTCGGTTCGGTTTTTGGATATCCATTTCCAATAACCGATAAAAACCGAACCAAACCGAATCGATAGGTTACAAAGCCCAATCCATATGTTTTATGTTTAAGTTGGATCTGTTAGCCTTAAGCCTTTAACCCATACTAGTTGTTAATATGTTAGCCTTTAATCAATACTAGTAGCCAAGCCCAATACATAACATTAATAAAAGACTCATTAATCCTAAATTAGGCTGGAACACTATTTGAAAGTTGAAACCCATGAGGGTTGAACAAGTTACATACTTTAATCTATACTAGTAGCCCAACCCAATACATAACATTAATAAAAAACTCATTAATCCTTGTTACTTGCATGTTAGTTTTTAGTAATATTGCATAGTTCACAATTTCTTAGCAGCAACTGTTACTTGTTGTTTCTTATTAGTTTCACTTTCTAGTAATATTGCATATCACAGTTTCCAAGCAACAACACAGTGAAACTCAACAGGAGAAAGAAAAAAAGGGTTATTTAACCGAAACCGAAAAATAACTGAAAAAAACCGAACTGTAATAACCGAAACCGATCGGTTGTAGAAATGTAAAAACCGATTATAGCGGTTACGGTTTCGGTTTCGGCTCAAAACTGAACCGAACCGGTCCATGAACACCCCTATCTACGAGTGTTTCATATCACATCAAAAAGGACTACAGGGTCACACTACCCTTGTCCACAGTATCTAACAATCTACAACAGTCATAAAATCAATATTCGGTCTTCAAAAGACTTCGTAAGCTGAGCTCAATAGCGACACTCTCACCAAAAGTAAGCTATCTGCATAAGACCAAAAACCAACTACGCTGATGGTGGAGGAGGAGGAGGTGGAGGAACGAAAAGCAACCTGCGCAAATGCGCTAAATCCTCCTCAAGAGCATGAATGATATGCAGCAGGTGACTAATCTGCTGCTCCATAGTAAGAAAACGAACGTCAAAATCTGGGTATGGCAGAAGAGGGGCGGGAGGAGTCGCGAATGGTGACTCACATGTACAGGGCGGAGGACGGGGAATCCTCTCTAACTCCATGACTCTCCGACATAACATCTCCTGCTGAAGGTGTAACGATAAAAGTAAATCATCTCTCGTGTAGCCAATGTAGTGTGAAAGATGATATGGATCAGAAACAGGCATCGTGTTGGGCGGAAACCAAATCATTGGCTCGGCCGATGGTACAAAAGCAAAAGGAGCAGTATGTGTAAACTGTGGCATGAAAGGAAAAGCTGCTGACACAGGAGGAATATGAATGGGCTGCTGACTCGATAGACCTTCCGCTGGATGGGGTGGAGGGATATATCCTGTAAGAACGTGATCGGTAAGTCAGTGCGGTGAATGTCAGACACATGTGGGTGAAACGGGGCAATATCAACAGGTGCGTGTGTAGGTACAGGTAGGTGAGGGGGAGTGACAGGTGTAACAACAGGAGGCAAGTCATCATCGTCCTCTATCCACCCATTGCGGATGAATGCATAACGGGGATCCATCTGGGTAGCAAAAGGGGCATGGTCAACAAGTGCAGGGATCGGGTCAGGTAAAGGTGGTGCAACAACTGGTATCCTAACAGGTACGGGGTCATGCTCTGGTAGAGGATCATGAGCAGGCATAGGCTCGGGTGCAAGTATGGGCTCAGGAGCTAGTATAGGCTCAGGGTCGGTTGGTGCCAGCTCAAGATCAGCGGGTAACGGCTCGAGATCAGCGGGCACATCAAAATGCTGATCATCAGGAATAAAGTCAATCTCATGCTCTGGATCAAAGTCAGGATCAAACTCATAATCAAACTCAAAGTCCTGCGGAGGTACATGTGCGGCCGGTATAGCCGTGTCAGAATCCGAATCGGTGGGATAACGCTGTAATCCCAATGCATGTAGAGTAGTAGATGACACAGACTTGAATGAATCAGGACCAAAATGGTCAGAAGAAATCTCAACAACAGGAATATCAATAAGTGGAGCAACAATAGCATCATCGGCTGGAACTCCATCACCCTGAACAGCATCAGGGGGACCGTCAATGAAAAGATCGATATCGTCATCAGCCATGTCATCAAGAGGCAAATCCTCGAGAGGAAATGCAGCAAGAGGCAAAGGATCGGGGATCGGAACAAGAAGTAGATCCTCGACAGGGAAACCATCAGCTAGTGGTGCATCGTCGCCAAAATCTGGTAAAGCAAAAGGCTGAAAGTCATCATCATCGCTACTCTCAGTTCTAGAGGTGAAAGCCTCAGGGTCTGTGGCTATCTCATCGTCTGAAACTATGGCCATAGGGTCTAGGGTATCTGACAGCTCACTCTCAGAAGAAGACATGGTTTCTGTAACAAAACAATCACAACATATGCACATATAACAACAATCATCAATTAAGCATGTAAGTGATAACAATGTATGCATGTATTCATCCTAATCTTCCCAAACTACCCACTCAGTCTCTCAGACTAAGCCTCCCAGTCTCTCAGACTGAACTACTTAGTCTCTCAGACTAAACTCCTCAGTTTCTCAAACTGAACTACCAGTCTCTTAGACCGACCTCCCAAGTCTCTCAGTCTGCCCCAGCTAGTCTCTTAGACTAACTCCCCAGTCTCTCAGACTGAACTATAAACATAAATTTTGAAATGTGTTTCGTGGCTTTGTTTGTAAAAATGTTTGTTTTCGGGATCTGGACGTTTTGTGTATGCAATGAAAACATGTTTGAAAACATTTTCGTGAGAGCCCTAATGATCGTAGTCTAGACTCGAGAGGGAATCCTAGTTCGCTACGACCGAAGCTCTGATACCAAGCTGTCACACCCTGACTTTTGCGGAAGCGTGATTATTGGTGTGACTTCTTAATACCATAGCATTCAATCATAACAATGCTATATGATAAAACCATTAGATGTTCATCCATAAATTAAGTTTAAAAATATCACAACATAATTGTTTGAAACATCGACACCAAAGTTAAATTACAAACCACAACAAGTTTTAATGAGTTCATGAAGACTCGAGAAAGGACCTTAAAAAAACCCGAGTTTGGAACCATGTATCTCGTCCAGGATTAAGATACATCTCCTAAACTCTGAATACTTGGATGACATCTTTTATTTATAACGCAGCTTGAAAAACATGCAACAATTGCAAGATCCACTTAGTTCCCTGAAATACATGTAATTTGAAAAACATCAACAAAAGTTAAGCGAGTTCATGTGTTTGTGTATGAATAAGACTTTAAAGTATATCTGTATGTATGTATGTATGTATGTATGTATGTATGTATGTATGTATGTCCCTGGTATGTAGCAATAAGGAAAAGAAAAGATCACCAATGGGTTGCAAATCCAATGGTATGTGTGAAATGGTGCAGGAAGACTCAAACCTAGCGGATTTTGCCATGACTTCAGTTTGTGGACATAGTCACCACATGGGCCACCCTGGTCCTCATAGGTGTGGGCTCGCTACACCCAAATAGATCTATCACTCATGTCCCTCGGTCCTACGATGAGGATTAATGGCCTTAAGTGTTATACCCACCTTTCACATGATCAAGCAGTAACCCTCCTTAGCTAACCATACCATGTATAAAATGCTTGTAATAAGTGTAACATGTATTTCACCCCTGAAGTATAAAACTGAAAACAGTTAAAAGAAAAGGGATACATGAACTCACAGTATTGCGTCTTCGGTACTCGTAACTCAAATCTCCTCAGCAAACACGACTACCTACAATGTTCTAACGTCTATTAGACGAACGAGTCATGCCTTGTCTTAGTATTTACGTTTTTGAGTTACGTTTCTTTTATGTCGTTAACATTATCCCAAGTTATAATTATTTGTCAAAATAATAATTATTTTAACTTAAATTATATTTAATTTTGGAATAATTTGTTTAAACAGTACTTTGTGATAATACTTCTCAAGTATTTATTTTCATATTTCCTTCCCAAGAATGGGGGTATCTCATACATGTATTTTGTATTCTTGTTATTGTATTTCAAGATAATATATTTCAAGTCTTATTTAGAGAATATATATAAACTTACTTTTATCCAAAACAATGTATTTCAAAGAAATATATATTTTTTCCCAAAAATTATATATCTTCCAAATATTCCAAGAAAATACATTTTTACTTCCAAAAATAATATATTTTCTCCTTGTCGAAAATATGATATACTTTGTAATGATAATAAAAATCATATTCTCATTTCTTTCGTATTCCAAAATAATATTTACCAAAAATATATCCATAACGTTATTTTTCGGAATATTTTGTAAGTTACGTTCTTGCGTTCGGTTTCACAATATTATGTGTGTAACTTATATATGTATTCCTTGTGATTTTTTTGGTATTATTTTGGATTGTAAATTCTTGGTACTTTGTTAAGTTATATTACTTTAAATCCTAAAATAATATAACTACCACACAAGGTATACAAATAATCACACACAATGCGTCTTGAATGTAAATATATATTCTAAATACATATTTATCCATTTTTATTTATAAAAACCAACCTCCAATACTTGTATTTTTGTAACAAACAACCTCCAATACTTGTATTTTTGTAACAAATTCTATGGCAAAGTTTATATTGAAAACCATAGTTAAAATACACTTGTAAATACTTGTTAGAAAATATTTTTCTAAGTGTTTATATTTTTAGAAAATTTTGCCATAGTTTCCCCTAAAAATGGAGGTGTCCATGCTATCAAAGCATATCATTTTCTTTTTAAAATCATCACAAACAATCAACAATTAACCCTAGTCAACTTACACTTACCAAGTGTCCAAAACTATACAATTTACATAACAACATGAACTTGATCTTTCACAAAAACTTGTAGTAACTTAGTGCTTTTAGTAGGTTTAGTTACCCTTTAAAGTGTGTTTATTTCTTTAAAAATCTCATTCTTGAAAGATTTGAGTGTTTACAACTTGTTTGATGATTTTTCCAAAAATCATTCTTTTGAATATTTTTCTTGTAAACAAAGTGTTCTTATGCTTGTTTCAACACTAGAAACATGATTGGTTCTTTGTGAAACAATGTTCATGTAAATCTTTGTGATTTAGCTTGGTTTCTTTGGAAAACTATTTTAGAAATCATCCACTCACAAGACTTGTATTTTGTTTAAATCATCATTACATGAAAACAACTTTTATTATTCAAGTTCATGTAAACATAAGGCATGATGATCTTGATCTTTCCCAAGATCATCACATTAACTTACTAGATCATGTGTTTAATCACAATCTAGTAGGTTCCATATGATGTCTAACACCACTAACACTAATAATCAATCAACAAGAAGCAAATAATCACAAATCAACAAGTATTCATGTGTTTATAAGCTTATGTTAGAGATTCATGAATATGTCTTTTAGTGTTCATCAAGTTTATCAATGTATATCGTCTTTTAACCAACAATATATGAAGTTACAAGAGTTCATAAGAGCCTTACTACTAGCACAAGGCTAGGGAAGAACACAAGATGATGGTGATGACAAAAGTGTTGGATAAAAGCAATCGGGTGAGGTCCTTCAAGATCCACAGGCACCAAACTTCCTTAATCACCTCCTTACACCTTGAAATGAACTTGGAATGAATGGATGGTGGATGAAAGGTGGTGGTGGGTGTGTGCTTGTTCTCGGCCTAGAATAAGGAGGAGAGGGAGAGAAAGATGAAGTGTGTTTGTGTGTGAGAGATTAAGGACTCCATATCTTCTTATAACCATCTAATGGTATTAACCATTGTGTTTTATGTTCTTGATAGTACAAGCATGATCCTTAGCAAATCCAAGAAAGATTAAATGAAGATTTAAGGAAATCTTGTAAAGATTATGGTGGGGCCATCCTCATAACCATCCATATGGATGCGGGGGGGGGGGGGGTCTTGGTTAGTTTTTAATGGGTAGTTAAGTGATTGAGTTAGATTTCAAGTATAGTGTTTAGTGTTTAAGCATATCATGTGTTATGTAGTGTGTTAGGGTGTTCGGGGATCATAACTAGCTCAGAAACATTAAAACAATGTCTCTAGTATAATTTTGGTGTTTCGGGTAGTGTCCGGTTGTTCGGTTAGATACCGGTTCGTTAAAGTGTCAAACTATTCCGTTTAGTGTTCTTTAAGTACCCTTTTGTGACACTTTTAATTCCCGACACTTAGGAAAGCATTCAGGACCATTTAGTCATATTTTTGCATGTAACTAGCTTGTTAAAAAGCTGAATTTATGCTGAATTATGTAGAATTCTGCACTTTATGTGGGGTTTAGGCACTTTCCGGCACTTTAACTATCACCTAGAAAAGTAGTTTTGTGGTCCTTACTTCCCTACACACTATACTAGGTCAATATAGTTTGTATGTGATAATGATGTGACATTATGTAATATGTTTTATCCGTTAAATGTGCTAACTGTGCTTTGTGCATCATGTATGTCAATATTGTTTGTATGTGATAATGATGTGACATTATGTAATATGTGATGCACATGTAAGTATGATGCAGTAATCAGAAAACAGTTTATGTACTGAACCCCGTGAGCATATTCCTGTTTTATCCGTTAACTGTGCTAACTGTGCTTTGTGCATCATGTATGTCAATATAGTTTGTATGTGTTGGATCGTTGTTGGACCCGACTGAGTCGTTCAGAAGAGTTTTACATCCAGTTTAAAGGCGGAATCAGTAAACTGGACACGAATACAGCTTGTAATCTTTAATCTGTTGCTTGTATTGATAATAACAATGTTTACAACCTGAACAGAAATTGGCAGCACTTCGTTACAGTTCTGGAAGTCGCGTACCAAGTGAAATGACAACAACCCTATATATAGGCATGTAGATTTCGCTTGAACTGGCCTGAAGCGAAATCAAGTCATGTTGATTTCGCTTGAACTGGCTTGAAGCGAAATCTTCATGTTAAACATGTCTAAACCCTAATTAAAACCCTGTTGAGTGTACATTCACCCTATCTAGACACAAGACTTGATTATGACGTAATCAACAGACATATAGTGCACCAACAGACTCCCCCTTGGATGTTGATGAAGTCTTTGGCTTCAAGTCTTTGTCTTCATCATTCTTCAAACATTCTGTCTTTTCATCAAAAGCACTCTATCTTCACAGATTTACTTCTTGTCCTGACTCCATCTTCAGACTTCCCTTTGATTGTTGATCCAGACTCCCCCTTTCACAGACTCCCCCTCTCGATATGCTAGAATCTGAGATGTCTGGTTCAAGCTTTGACATTTAACCTCCGTGGAAATTCCTGAAACCTGCAATCACTCATCCAAATATAAGTAACAAAATTTTCATGAAATCAATCAATCTTCTTTAATCTACTCCCCCTATCAACAAACTTTACTGATATGGCAGTGTTAAAGATTCCAACTCCCTCACAGTTTATCATCCAAGTTCAAACTAATGACCTTGGAGATATCACAAACTATTTTTGAAATTTTTAATTTTAATTCAAGTTTCAAATTAATGAACTTGTTTTATTTTTAGAAACACAATCAGCATACTTAGATTTTGAAACTCATCACTCAGACATCAGTTGTCGAAAATAAAGCAGAAATCAAAATCTTTTTGTATTTTCTGAAAACATAAAGCTGTAAAGAAATATGTACAAACATATTTACAAATAATATATATTTTTTTTTAAGTATGCGATATGCGATAGAGGATCATATCAGTTAATAACAAGTTACAAGTACCGTTGAGCTTAATTTCACACTCAGACTTAAACAATTTACTTCGATTGTCGATATACTGATCCATCTTAAATTCTCATACAAATTTCAATTTACTCAGGATACGATTTAGATGAATTAAGAACTTAGATCATTCATGTGTCCCACCTCTTGAATATACTCCCGTATCCAGAATCTCAATAATCAGTCTTACAGGTGAGAATACTACAATGATATCTGTATATAATTTAGGTATGCGAGGGCCGAGGGATCTCAGATCGATACTTCCGTATACGCAGAGAGATATCAGCTTCGACTTTTCGGAATGTCCCCTTTAGAGGATCTTTTTGCTTACAACAGCAGCATATATCAATTTTATTGTTTCAGCATGCTGAGGGTTTAATGCTGTGTTTCAAGCATTGCAGCAAGTATTAGCCAAGGACTAGGTCAGAACTACCGTTCAGCAGAAGTCCCGGAATAATACCCCAGATATCATAGAGTATAAAGACCTAGTATATCAGATTAAGAGACCTTTCAAACGAGATTTCATGGGTTACCTATATATCCAAGTAGTGTTCCCCACGAATTCACAAGTTTGAATTTAGGTTTATATCCCGAATAAATCTACTAAATGTGCGAAAACCTATCGACACATCATCAGTAAGATTGTTTAACTCTTTTATACTTTCCATTTCTTTAGCGTACTGTAACTGTCTACTGATGTACTATCATTTCCTCTTTTTACGCAAAAACTCAATTTTTAAATTTTATCATGTTTTTGACTTTTTCAAAATTTTCAAATGTTTTTGGATTTTCTAATGACAATTTTTCTCCCCCTAAAATTCAAAACCATTTAAAAAAAAATTGACAACCAATACTGATAGCTTTGTCTCGCCATCCATTTTCTGCTAAAAGTGCTCTGATTTGCAGAAAATATAACGTACCCCCATGATTTACAACCCATTGATCTTAACAGTTTGCAAACCATTTTTCAATCTGATGAAAGTAATCATGTTTGTTCAGCCGTGAGAGTTTCGGCGTATTCAATCAACATACAATCAAACAAAATTAAAAACAAACATATTTTTGGTTTTTCAAATTTTAACAAACTAAAAACATATTTTTGGTTTTTAATTTTTCAAATTTTTAGGGTTTTGAAAATATTGTTTATTTATATACATAAAAAACATATAAACTTCCTGTTTCAACCAACACAGGATCCAGCAGCCTCCACTCCTTGTTGTGCCAGGCTGCTCCAACCTCCATTCTCACAATCTTTGAATTCCGTGAGCACCTGCACATTCAAACTTTATCAATCATTTGAACAATTTAGCCCAGGTCTGTTGGACCTTAGGTATTTCAATACAATAATGTTCATTCAATTTTGGAAACTCTCTGTCACTTAAAACTTGTTCAACTTTGACTTCAACTTTCTCATCTTTTTCCAACTTCACTTGTTTCTTAGCACTCCACATTTGACCTTCCGGAGTACCTCTTTTGTAAAAGTTTGTCTCTTTTTGAACCTTTTGATTTTGAATAACATTTTTTGGTTTCCAAAACTCTTGAGGTTTTGTCATATCAACAGATTTTCTCCAACTCTGTGTTGTTCTGAATCTGGGTGTGTAAGAATTCCAGGTCTGTCTTGAATCGAACCTGTTCGGGTTTGATTTCCAATTTTGATTTAAAGCAAACTTGTTTGTATTGTACCTCCAAGTTTGTTTCGAATCAAATCTGGTTGACCTTGATTTCACATCCTCAGATTTCTGTTTTTCAACATCAACAGGTTTTGGATTTGGACACTTTCGTGCAACATGTCCAATTTGATCACATTTAAAACACACTTTCTTTGAAACATCCTTGGCCTGTTGTTGTTTCTTTTTCATAGCATCAAACTCCTCATTAGACTGTTGTCCAATTTTGAGTTTTTCCTCTTCTTTCAAACTTTTCCCTTGAACAAAACTCATCTTTTGTTGCACATTTGGTTTTTTACTTTGATTCCAATTCTGTTTCTTTTTATAACCCAAACCAGCCTTCATGTTTTTCTTCTTAAAACCAGGTTTGTTATAAAAAGATTTATGACCTTTACCAGCAAACTTTGGAATCTCAGACTTCTCAATCTCAACCATTTTGAAAACTTGATTGACCTTTTCTGAAATCACATTCTGAATCGGGAAAACAACATCTAAGAATAGTTTGTCCGATCCAATCATGGTATAAACCAATCCTTTTGAATCATCATTCAAATTTTTCTCGGATTTTGTGTTTTTCGAATAACCATCATAAAAATTTCCTTCATTTTCATCCTGTGATTCAGACTTACCTTTTGTAGACTCATCTTTCAAAACGCTTTCAACAACCTTACTTACCACCTCTGAATCATTAGCATCATCAGATTTGGAGTAAGTCACATCGATACTTTCAGGTAACTGGTCAGCTATGTTCAAACCCTTTGCCACCTTTTCCTCATCATAAAAAGTATAATTGTTTCTCAATGGTGGTGGTACCTGATGAAATTCTGAACCAATACCCTTTTTGCAATTTTCAGTATCTTTGTCATCTGGTGTTATGTTGAAAATGCGTTCGAGAATGTACGAAGAGTTATGATAACTTTGAAGTTTTGTAACAATCTTTTCTTTTTCAGCCAAGACTTGTTTAAGATTTGCAATTTCATCAAAACATTTGTTTAATTCAATTTGCTTTTCTTTAAATCGTCTCTCATACATTTCTTTGGTTGTTAAAGTTTCAGACAATCTTTGATCAAAATTTTTGACTTGGCTCTTCAAAGTATCATAAGCTTCTTGTACTCTCTGACTCGACCACTTTAAAGAATCATACTGTTTTTGTAAATCTTGAAATTTCGATTCTTTTTCAACACAATCGACACATTTTGTAGAACACAGTTGTCTATAAACATCATTATCCTTTTCAAGACCTTGACATTTCTGTATTAATTTTTCAACTTTTAGTTTCAAAATTTCTTCTTTTTCAATCATTTCTTTACATTTCATTTTGAAAACATTTTCAAGTTTGCTTGTTTCAATATCTTTTGTTTTGATTATATCATCTTTTTCAGTACAGGCTTTGCACATTTCTATGCAATTCCTGCACTTGTTTTCTTTTTCATCAACCATTTCAACATTAGATAGATCAAAAGATTTTCTAACCTCAGTCTCATTCAGCATCGGTTCTTCTGATTCAACTTTCTGATCTTTCTCCTTTTCTTCTTTCTGAGCTTCTGCATTCTTCTGTTCTTCTTCGTTCTTCTGCGTTTCTTTAGCTCTCTGTTCCTCTCCAGCAAGCTTTGCAACAGTCTTCACTTCTTCAATCATCTTCTTCAGTTCTTCTTCTTTTCTCTTCTTCATCTCTACCACCTTCGGTAAACTTGCTTCAAAAACTTCTCTTAACTTGATCATCAAATTTGGCAAATAGCTTTTATCAGAAAGCCTTCTTGTGTTGAAAGTGCCTTCACTTGGAAACACATTGGTTACAGCATCAAAATCCACTTTTGATGGATCAACTACTGGATTACCCTGTGGATCCATGTAACACTCTAGTTCTTCATTCCATCTCTTGGCTCTCTGTGCTTCCTTAAATGGTTCATTCAGTTTGCCAATTTCCCATCTTGCACTATCTCTTCTCCACCATCTATCATGATCATCATTTGCAACAAATGCATAACCAACTGCATCTTCTTCAGGTAGAACCTCTTGACTCCAGTCATACCCTTCATCGTCATATATAACTGCAAGAGCCCTTGATTTATCTCTGTTATCTTCAGACTGCTTCAATCTAGGCGGCTCAGATTTATTCTGATGGTAGATTGCCTTTTTGTAATAATCATCTCTGAAAGGGTTCTCCGACTCATCAGCATAAGCATTTCGGCATTCTCGTTTGAAGTGACCCTTCTGCTTACATTTGAAACAAGTCACCTTCGATTTATCGAACCCCAACTTAGTAGATGCACCACCAATTGACTTTCTCCCCGTGATCTCCATGAACCGCTGTGCCCGACGAACCGCACTGGCCATGCACCATCTGATATCCATTAGTTCCATCTCCTCGGGGTCTAATTGGTCATAATCTTCTTTCGTCAAATTGGTATTGCCAATCTTCCCTGCAACGAGGCTTTCATACGATTCAAGTACAGATGCCAAGAAAACCATCTGTTGTTTTGCCGATTCTTCGCTGAAATTCTGCCCATTCTTCAGATCCACTGCGATGTTACACTGAAACAAATTCTTTGAAGCAGATTGGTTTGAAGTGTTTGAAGAAGATCCACTGTGAAAACCACTGTGAAAACTTTCATTGTTCACTGAACTTGAACTTTCTGCAGAAAATGCTGTTCTTGGTGACCCAGCCTGAGGTACTCTGTAATAAAGCTCTACATTCTGCTGATAAGCTGGATTGTTGACTTTAGATCTCTTTATCTCCAGCTCATGACTTTCAAGTTTTTCAATCAGCATATCCAATTTCAAATCTTCAGGCTTTATTGTATTTTTCAACATTAGAGCAAAGTATTTCCATTCTTGATCATCTGGCAATGAATCAAACAGTTTATCCACCAGCTCCTCTTCAGAAGGTAAGATTTGATGTCTGATCAGCTCCACTTTCAGATGTCCGAATCTCTCAATCATTTTACAAACAGATTCATTTTTCATACAATTGAATAAATCAAACTCTTTACGCAACAATTTCTTTTTGTTTTTAACAATTTCATTACTTCCTACACATTTTCTCTCTAACGCTTCCCACAAACTCTTTGAAGTCTTTTCTTGTTCGAGCAATGAAATAATATCCTCTCTTACTGACTGTTTGATCAATGTTATCATTCTATGTTCAGCCACAACATTTTTTATATCTTTTTCTGAAAAATCTTTTGCATCTATTAACTCTCCTCCTTCTTTTACTGGTGCAACATATTCATCTGTCAGTTTTAACCAGTTTTCAGTAGCAAAAGCTTTTACCCAACCCTCAAATCTATTTTTCCACCAGTGATAATCTTCCACTTTCATTAGCTTTGGTGGCTTTTGTTGGCTCCCGTACATGTTCTCAAACTTCAAATTCTCCGAAATCTCTTTTGAATATTCTTTCATCTCAGATCTTCTATCTGACGATTCGGAAGTGAACGCGTACATATCGCTAAACGGGTTTATGAAATTATCATCCATCGTGAACGTACCTGAACAGAAAAATCAGTCAAACACTTAGAAATTTTCAAAGTTTTGAAACTTCAGCAACTTCAAGCGAAATACTTGAAATGAAATGACTTCAAGCGAAAACAGCACTATAATACTGTTCAAGCGAAATCTGTCAATAAAACTGATTCAAGCGAAACCAACTATTTCGCTTCAGATAGTTTCAAGCGAAATCCAGCAGAATCAAGTTCGCTTCAGAAATTTCAAGCGAAATAGTCCAAAATGTCTGACTTGAAGCGAAAACAACCTGTTATCTTCGAATACTTTCAAGCGAAACCCTGTTTTAGGTCATTTTTATCATGTTTTAATCTGAATTTTAGTCCAATTCTTTGTAGGCTTTGTTAAAACTACGTTTTACACGATATACTCGAAAATCAGACCATTTCGACCGTTGGAACTTGTTCAGATCTGAAAAATGTAAAAAGAAATGAGTAGAAAGAAGATAATCCGGTAGAATCAAGCTGTAGTAGTATGAACTCCTCGTCCTGAGCTCTGATACCACTTGTTGGATCGTTGTTGGACCCGACTGAGTCGTTCAGAAGAGTTTTACATCCAGTTTAAAGGCGGAATCAGTAAACTGGACACGAATACAGCTTGTAATCTTTAATCTGTTGCTTGTATTGATAATAACAATGTTTACAACCTGAACAGAAATTGGCAGCACTTCGTTACAGTTCTGGAAGTCGCGTACCAAGTGAAATGACAACAACCCTATATATAGGCATGTAGATTTCGCTTGAACTGGCCTGAAGCGAAATCAAGTCATGTTGATTTCGCTTGAACTGGCTTGAAGCGAAATCTTCATGTTAAACATGTCTAAACCCTAATTAAAACCCTGTTGAGTGTACATTCACCCTATCTAGATACAAGACTTGATTATGACGTAATCAACAGACATATAGTGCACCAACAGTATGTGATAATGATGTGACATTATGTAATATGTGATGCACATGTAAGTATGATGCAGCAATCAGAAAACAGTTTAAATCATTAATTGTAATTCAGCACATTCATTAAGCACTAATCATAGTTAATTAATTGTACGGATGCATTCAAATTTGACAGTTGTCACATTGGTGAGGACGAGTTGCAGGTCCAATTTGTTTCAGATTAGGTTAGCAGATCTTTAATCATGTTCTCATTTGGGGAAGTTTTGAACTCGAAGATATGTTGTTTTCGTTTTCTGGTGGTGGTGCTGTTATTGATGCAAGCTTCTAACATCGTCGTTGTTAGAGATGTGAGATTAAATATATAATTATTATAATATTTAATCTTGTAGCCATTATATTCATTTATATTATATAGATCAAAATATATTAATAACCTATTAATAATTAGTTGGTAATTGTTGATGGACCATATTACCCTTATTAACTAATTAGGTTTCCTCTTGGGTGTATATATATAAGGAGATTATTAGAGAGTTTAAGTGTTAGACAATTACAAATTTCATACAACCCTAATAACATCAATTCGTCTCTCTCTCCATAACCGAAACCAACCCTTGTTTCGGTTTCATCACCATCATAATCTTACACCCTAAGGAGGAACCAGATCATCCTGACAAGTATGTCAAACTCAATGGTTGCATCTCTGACTGGATTCTCTACTGTAACAGGTATGGTATTCATGTTTTCCATTATGTTTAAACAGAACTGATCAACAAGAGAAATTGAGAATTTTGTTAGAAGAAGCGAAATCAGAGGTGAGGAGGTAGGATGTGGAGGACCAGAGGTGGTGGCCGACTATCGGAGGTAGGAGTAGTGGCTGAGGTGGTCTGGAGGTGGTTAGTGGTGGTGGTTATTCAGTGGAGGAGATGAGATGGTGGTGGTGGTTTCAGAAAGAAGAAGAAGGGAGTGGGGTGGGAGAACCAGAAAATGACCAAACTACCCTCACATGCCAAGCACATGGGGTGTTTTAACTAAGAAATTTAACAGAGGTTAGGTCAGGGGACCAACCGAGTTCATTTTTGACAACTTTTGGGACCAGGCGTGTAATTAGTAAACCACTAGGACCAAGTATGAATTTTGTTGCAAACCACAGGGACCAACCAAACATTTAACTCTTAAAACTCTAAATATAATTTCATATATTAAAATAATTCGACCCCAACATCTTATGCTCAATTTTTTTCTTGACACGTGGAAAAAAAGACATGGCTCAATTTGAATGTTAAGTTATCTAATTGTGACAAAAACAACACTAGTAACCTAATTAGAACACTTTTAAAACTATTCTGTGAAATTTTTGATTGGTTGGAAGGGGTTGAGACCCACCATTAATTCCCTCACCCTCCCACCTCTCTCCTCTTCAAACACTCGGTGAATACTCACCGATCAAGTCCCTCACCATTCACCGGAGAGATGTCACCGAAGGGGTGGCAATGGTTCCCCGTGCGGCAACCCAACACCCCACATCCACTCCCCGATATCACTCCACCCCCCCTTATATTTAGCTTTTTTACTAGCCAGTACATACATCCTTTTGATCCTACTTCTAAATTTATATATTTTGTCCTTTACGGGACTTAACCTTATAACACAAGACACATTTTTTCCACACCTTGATACCACTAGGCTAGAAATAGAAATCTGTTGATATTTTGTCCTTGTATTTAGCACTAACTAGAAACGTTTTGTTGGTGTATCATGACAAGTTTTGAAAGCATGTGTTTTTTTACAACCGTGATGAAAATTTGATTTATGTCGAATTTTACAGTTTAGTTTAAGTTTATAACTTTTATTTGTAGGAGCAATTTCGTATATTCTTGTAAATTTGTATAGTATAAAAAATATATTGTTTTAAATGAAGGAATTATGTCTCTTGATTTAGAACGTAAACATGGATACATATATATAGGAGGTAATATTACACATAGGGACCTCCATAAATCACAACTTAAACAAATATATAATATTATCTAACATCCCCCCGCAAGCTGAACGGTGGAGGACCAAGACGTAGCATTTGACGGATGACATTGAATTGAGAAGACGGAAGACTCTTTGTAAAAATGTCAGCCACCTGAAGCTTGGTTGGAATAAATTTAGTAGTTAATTTTCTGGCAGCAACTAGCTCACGCAAGAAATGATAACCAAGATCTATGTGTTTAGTTCGTTTATGAGCCACCGGATTCCGAGTGAGAAAAATTGCACTTTGATTGTCACACAAAATTGTCGGCCTGCTCGGTGGAAGGGCATAAAGTTCCTAAAGAAGATGAGTTAACCACACAATTTCTGTGGCCATGTTTGCCATGGCTCGATATTCTGATTCACAACTAGAGCGAGCAACGGTTGGTTGTTTCTTTGCACTCCATGAAATGAGATTGCCACCCAAAAATATTGAATATCCATAGGTGGAACGTCTTGTTTCCAAGCAGCGAGCCCAATCAGCATCAGAGTAACCAAGCAGCATCGTCTGAGTGGGTCGATTGTAATGCAATCCATAAGAAATCGTCCCTTTGAGATAGCGCAAAATCCGTTTTACTTCCTGGAAGTGAGCAGTGGTGGGAGTATGCAGAAATTGGCTAACTTGATTCACAGCGTATGAGATGTCAGGCCTCGTGATCGTCAAGTACTGGAGAGCACCTACAATGGACCGGTATTGAGTAGCATCTGAGAATAAGTCCCCTGTAGAAACAAAAGAAACATTGGTGCTTAAAGGTGTTGGAGCAGGTTTTGCATC
This sequence comes from Helianthus tuberosus, assembly GCA_030545235.1. Lineage (NCBI taxonomy): Eukaryota > Viridiplantae > Streptophyta > Magnoliopsida > Asterales > Asteraceae > Helianthus > Helianthus tuberosus. The sequence goes on from CM060378.1 coordinate 138,407,394, forward strand.
CAACATCTTAGCACAGGTTAAAATATCTAAGGTGTATTTAGATTGGTTCAAAAAAAGACCATGATGCGTGTAGGTAACCTCCAGTCGCAAAATATAGTTGAGTTTCCCTAGATCTTTTATAGCAAATTCTGAGTTTAGTCGGGATATGAACGATGTGAGGATAGAAGGTTGATTTCCAGTCAAGATAAGGTCATCAACATATACAAGGAGATACATAAGACAAGATCCATTTTTGTAAATGAACAAATAAGGATCCGCACGACTGCAAACGAAGCAGATGTCAATGAGGAATAGACTTAAGCGATGAAACCACGCCCTGGGTGCTTGTTTAAGACCGTATATAGCTTTGTTTAATTTGCAAACATGAGATGGAAATTTAGGATCAATGAACCCTTTTGGTTGTTCCATGAACACTTGTTCGGTGAGACGATCGTGTAAAAAAGCATTGTTAACATCAAGTTGGTGAAGATGCCAACCGTTTATAACTGCCAGAGCAATAACAGTCCGGACAGTGGCAGCTTTAACAACCGGGCTAAACGTATGTGAGTAATCAAGGCCAGGAACCTGAGTGAAACCTTGAGCCACCGTCGAGCTTTGTAACGTTCAATAGACCCATCGGATTTAAATTTAGTTCGAAAAAGCCACTTTGAGCCAACAATATTGGCATTTGTTGGTCTTGGAACAAGGGTCCAAGTGTTGTTTTTATGAAGGGCATTAAATTCCTCCTCCATGGCCCGTACCCATTTAGTGTCTTTAGAGGCAGTATGATAGGTTGTAGGATCCGTGGCAGCAAATAAGGCACGGTGCAATGGAAGACTGGTGGTATGGGCCAAGTCCACACGATGGCGTGGTTTGAAGATACCCGCTTTTGCACGAGTGATCATGGGGTGCGACGGTGGTGGTGGAGGAGGAGGAGGGATCGTAGAAGGGCTAGGAGAGATGGGATCATCATCGCTCGATGAGTGAGCATGTGATGTCGGAGTTGAGGGAGGAGTGTGAATGTCAGACAAGTGAGGGCTGTTAGATGAGGATGGACCGGGTATGTTGGGCGGAGACGGGTGCGAGGTTATTGGGCTGGGGAAGGTAGGCGAAAGAGGAGGTGATGGAGAATTTGGGCTATGAGAAGATGGGCTCGAAGGAGATGTGTTAGGTGGGCTTGTTGGCATCGGATGGTAAACTATTTATGATGAACACAACTGACGAAAAAGCTTCAACCCAATATTTAGTAGGAACTTTGGCATGAAATAACATTGCCAAACCAGTTTCCACAATGTGCCTATGTTTTCATTCGACCCGACCGTTTTGTTGCGGTGTGTAAGGACAGGACATCCGGTGTAGCGTGTCGTTCCCTTCAAACAATTAACGGACACGATTGTTGGTAAATTCAGTTCCACCGTCGCTTTGAAAGATTTTTATTTTCCTTGAAAATTGGGTTTGAACAAAGGGTATAAAGATAGACAGGGCTTGAAAAAAATCAGATTTTGCTCGCAAAGGGTATGTATAACCATGTAAACCGTGAATAATCGTCTACAAAAGCCACATAGTAAACAAAGTTGTCAATTGACTTCACCGGGGATGGGCCCCATAAGTCACAATGAATTAAGTCCAGTGGTGCATTAGCACGTTTATTATTCATAATAAAAGGTTGCCTTTTTGATTTGGCAAGTTCACAAGGAGTGCAAAGACCTGGTTTAGGTAAAATGGAAGTAAATGACAAACACCCTTTATTTTTAAGCATAGTAACTATATCAAAATTAACATGCCCGAGTCGGGAATGCCAAAGTTCAAAGGAGGCTTTTGAAGAAGGGTGAATAGAGACAAGGGCTTCATGCGAATTGCAAAGCACGTAAAGGTCGTCTTCACGGCACCCCCGGGCTATTGTTTGCTTGGTTCGGCGGTCCTGTATGTAAAAATAGGGGTGAGAAAAAATAACATCCACATGATTATCTTCCGTTAATTTACCAATTGATAGAAGGTTTTTAGTTAGGCCAGGTACCACCAAAACATCATTTAGAGTAAGATTACCACATATGTTAGTGTGACCCACATGAGTGATTGGTGAACTTTCACCATTACCAAAGTACACCTTCTCATTACCTTGAGTTGGGGTCGAATTCGGGAGGGCATTATCATTAGGAAGCATATGAGTAGTGGCTCCCGTATCAGATGTCCAATCGGGAACTGATGGGTTCACTTGACATTGTGCAAGAAATGCTTGTGCTATAGCATCATCACTATGAGTGGCCGACGAAGCAAACGAGGCCAAATGATAGCATTGGGTTGCGTAGTGACCGGGTTTCCGGCACAGTTGGCAGATCGGTGGGCGGACATGTTTTAAATGAAGGAATTATGTCTCTTGATTTAGAACGTAAACATGGATACATATATATAGGAGGTAATATTACACATAGGGACCTCCATAAATCACAACTTAAACAAATATATAATATTATCTAACATATATAATCACATATACACGTTCAAAATGCTCTAATTATTTTACAATACAACCTAACCCCTATAACATTCTACTTCACATCACAAAACACACGTCACTTGTGACCTAAACCCTAAAGCTAAAGCAAATGGAAATCCAAAACAATCGCCAAAATCAGTCATCCCCACCACTTCAAGTTATATTCTGGTAACAGGGATCACAATTTTTTATTTGGGGAGGTGAACAAAAGGATACAATGGCATGATGAAAATAACTATAGTTAATTAATGATATAATTTTTCATTGTGCAAATATAATATCATGTACGTTTTAAAAGTCGATGACATAAATCTTGAGTTGTTTCATTATGATAAACTAATAGTTTGGTGTGACAAAGCGTTTTCGACACATTTAACATTTTTTGACACATTAAAATAAACTAGAGGAGAATCCACACGATGTGGCAGAGAACAAAATAATTAGGTTGATCTAGCTAAACTTGGATTTTAGTTGTATTGTGCCCAACCCGTATAGACCACTTAGCTCGAATTCAAATTGAGTTGGCTTAGTTTGAGCTCAAAATCGAGCTATTTTGAAGCTTGAGCTCAACTCAAATAAATTCCGAGTAAACTCAACTTGGCTTGATTTAGCTCAATTCAGTTATGAGCCATAGCCATAACTAAAACCAAAATTTTTGGTTCGGTTCACTATTAAACCAGCATATTGATTATTAATAATAGACCCATTCACCAAGAAAAAAAGTAAAACTAAATAGGCCAAAGGCCCCATTGGCACAATTAAACAAAGCCGTCATACAATTTTGTGGAGTTACTCTTCACTATTTATAAGGTTTTTCTTTTGGTAATGTTTGTTTAGGCAAACGACCTGGGACAATATATGTTTTTATAAAGTTTAATATATAGGTTAAGTAGAATGATTGAAAGGTAATTTCACCATCATTCTAAGATTTTAACCTTCTTTAAGTGTTTTAATATGGTGGTTATATAGTTCGTCATGCAGTGTAAACATAGTTGTAAGAATCGCTAAGCACTAGTCGGTCGATGGAGTACCAACTAGCGTTTAATCGGGATTAGTCATGATTAATCGGGATTAACCGGATTGAGATTTTTATATATGATTTTTTACTTTTATGCATGTATATGCACATTTTTATATGATTTTTTTAAGTAGACATGTTTTAAACCCTTCTCTACCCATTTTTTTGAGTATACAAGATTAATCGTTGGAATATGAAGGTTTTGGCCGACTTTCCGACTAGTATCAGTGTACGGATACCAATCTCGATGTCTTACCCTCCCTTTTCGAGAACCTGATCGGAATCTCGCTGGAATAGCCTATATCCGACCAACTAGGGCCGATTTTGGCCAACTAGGGCCAATTTCTGGCTGACTAGAACCGATTTTCCAACCGACTAGAGCTGAATAGGGTCGACGCTGACCGATTAGGACCGACTAGCGATTAATCATGATTTTTCCAGCGCTCTGTGTATATATAATTTAGTTAAACATATTATATGCTGTGCGTATATATATAATCAAAAAATAGAAAGTTTATTAGGTTTTTTTAACGAATAGAAAGTTTATTATGTTTTTTTTTTCAACAAGTTTGTCTGATACGAACCAACGGATAGAAAGTTTATTATGTTTTTTTTTCAACAAGTCTGTGAGCTTATCCGTCGTCACAAACGAACCCACTCAAGTTTGTCTGATACGAACCCAAATAAGGCAACAGTCGTGGTTTTGTCGCACGTCGCAAGTCGCAAGCCATACTAACGTTTGGGCCCTCCATTATAAATGCTCTAATAAGCACCATAGCACTAGAGTATTTACTAAAACAACTTTGAATTGAAAAACATTATCTATCAACTTGGTTGAGCCACTATCAACGGGGTGTTTATCATCTAGTTCGGCATAGTTTTGTCATAAATTTTGAGTTGAATCTTTAATTATGGTTTTGAACCGATTCGGTTGTTTGGGTCTGCTGGACCAACCAAAGATATTTGAGCTTTTATATATATATATATATATATATATTTATATATATATTTTTTTTAAATATTCAATTCATAAATGATAAATATAAATCTATCCTATTCTAATAAATAAAGAACTTGGGTTGACACATGGCACCCTTGACAATCCAGAAATTTAGTGGGAAAAATTTATAGAATTTTCACATTTATTGTTTAATAATCTAACTAGCGGTAAGACCCGTGTGCTAACACGGGTCGTTTCTTAGAAAACCATGCATAACAAATATAAACGATGAGTATAGTTATATTTATATAGACTTATAAATAAAATAAATAAATAAGTCAGTCTGTAAATACTTAAAGTTTAGAGTATAAAAACTTAAAGTTTAGATTGTGCTGAGTATTGTTTTTCTTCCATAAATGTCTGAAGAACCATTTTGATGATGTATTCTTCTTGAGCCTTGTCTTCTTTTGTTAATTCATCCATCTGCTTTTCTTTCCTTCTTCGATAAAGGATGCTAGCATGTGGAGCAGTGGGTCTCCTGATAATCAGGCTTTTTAGGAGCAGTGTAACCTGGTTCCTTGACCCATAATCAGCAGTTATCAGCTCTTCTTTCATTCTTTTCAGTTTCAAGGTCCTTTCTGGCACATTTTTCTTGTAATTGGCCCAAACTGGAAGAGTTTGCTTTACCTTGTCTTGAATCATCTTTTGAATTCTAGCTGTCTCCTCTTGCAGTTCACTGATGGTCCATTCTTTGTATTGATACTTTTCTGCCCTGTACTTCTTGTATGCCATTATGTATTCAAGATAGTCATTTCTCATGCTTTCATCATCGTTTTCTAATAATTTCTGACAAAAGACTTTTGAGAACTGCTCTAAAGTTCTAACCTTGGTGAGCAGGTAATGATAATTTCTTTGAATCTCTTTGTCAGACTTTCCCTCTGTATCTCTTTTAGATATATCCTCTGCTTGTTGGGCCTTTATTTTGAGATATTCTTCTATATTTCTTGGCAAGGGATAACCTTGAACAGATGGGAGTTTCCTCTTTTCAGGATCATCTTCAGAGTAGAAGGATTTGATTTCCTCCCTGACTGCTGGAAGATCTAGAGGATATTGTACTCCTACAGGGCCAATGGCAGTGTTTTGATTGAAGGATTGAACTGAAGATAATGGAACAGGGTTTGGAATGGTGACAAGGGACAGTGGTTGTGTAGATGTTAGAGTTGGGGAAGTGTCATCTTCCAGTACAATGTTTGTTATCTTTCTCCTTTTGTGCTTTAGAGAAGTTGGTGGTGTATTTGTGGGTTGAGTGGCAGTGATTGAAGTAGTTGGTATATGACTAACAGCTGTTGAAACAACTGGTGTTTCAACCACTGATGTCACTACAACAGTTGATGTGTCAACTGTTGTTTTCTGCTTTTTGGCAGGTAGTTTTTGTGGTGGTGATATTGTTTTTGGTATGGTAGTGGATTGAGTGTGGGTTGATGTAGCAGTGATGGCAGTTGTTGAGATAACATCTGTTGGTTTGGAGGTTTGATGAGAGGAAATTTTAGGGATTTGAGGAGTTTGTTTGGTGGTTTTGGAAGGTGTGGTTTTGGGCTGGCTTACTTTTCTGGTAGGCTGTATTCTTTTAGGTTTAGAGGTACACTGCTCTTCTTTTCCATCAAAACTTTCTTCTCCTCCTCAAACCTTTTAGACCCTTTTATTTCCATTGACTCTTTCATGTTTGCCTTTAATGCAGAAAATGCATTTTGAGTCTCATCAACCTTTTTGGAACCATCTAGCCTTGGGATTTTTACCACAAGTTTGGACATTCGTTCTGGTGGCATGTATAAACCGTCTTCTTTTCCCTTCTTCCCTTTAGTTTTCTCTCACTTTTTGACATCATCAGGATTTTCAACATAGATGATTGAAGGAGGAGCAGTGCCAGTGGTTTGAAGTAGATGAGCTTTAATGGCTTTGATGCCTGCTTGAGTATCTTTATATCTAGCTTCCATGACATTTATGACCATTTGAAGTTGAACTTCATGTTGTTGATCTGCATATTGCCTTTATATGTGAAGCAGATGTTGAAACAGATGCCATAGCTCAGCAGGGGATGGAGCAGATGTTGCAGATGGTGCAGCAGTGGGTGTAGCCTTTTGAGCTTGTAACAACTGTTGCAGCATAGTTTTGATTTGTGCAACAGATGTGTCAAGTTTATCAACCCTCTCCGTCAATTCTTTGTATTTTAAACCATCACCCAAGTTAATGGGATCATCTGATTTCTCACCAGTGGTGGTTGTATCAGTGGTTGACTTAGGAAAAGTTTCCCAAAATCATCCACTGATGCCCTTTGTTCTCGGTACTGGGGACTTCTTTCTTCAGCAGAGCTTACCATTTTAAGGTCACCAGTGTATAATGGAAACACACCAGTGGACACTATGGTTCCCAAAGAAGAAATTTCCTTCAAGGGAGTCTCACTAATAAAACTACTGTCCAGGTGTAAACCAGTGGGTCCAACACCTGTAGTAGCTGCTCCACTTGAACTACTGACAGGAATTACTTGTAATTCATGCAGTGTAGCCTCCTCAACTGTTGGTGGGTTAGCAGAGATAGAGACACCAGACTCAGTCACTTGTGGTATATTCTCATTGACAGGTGATTAAGAAGAACTGATTTTTATCTGGGCAATATCAAGTGTATCCAACAGAGGTATCATTGATAGTGGGAGTTGGGCAGTAAAGATAGGGGTAGAAAGAGAATTTTCCCCGAGAGTTGGGCTGTCGAAGATAGATTCAAGTGAATCCATTCCTTCATATTGTGGTGTCCCTGTTGATACAACCTGATCCTTTTGAGAGGATGCAGGAGGAGTTTTAGGCTCAGGTTGAGATCTTTCTTCCATCTACTATGAGGAAGTAGCAGTAGTGGTTTCAGGTGACTTTTGTGTTGTCACAGGTGTTACCTCTGGGATCTCATCTTCCAGAGTCACCTTTTTGGTGGGTTTGGGGGGGGGGGGGGGGCTTTTGGATTGTTTTCTTTTTGGTCTTTTTGGTGATTTTTGGTGTGGGTTTCACAGCAGGGGTTTTGCTTCTGTGATCACCAGGAGCAGTGGGCTCAACAGCAGGGGCCTGAGGAGCAGTTGTTGCTGCTAAATTCTGCTCAGGTACCTCTGTTTTGTGTTTTTGAAAGTTTTGACAGCCTTGTGAATGTTCCAGAAGTTAGACTGTTTATTTGAATAGGATTTCCTTGGATAAGCACATGTGCATTATCATTTGAAATTTTCTTTTGAAGATAAAAACTTAAAAACCTTGGAAACAATAAAAATGATTTTTTATTAACATTCTTAACCATATCATTGAAAATCTCCTAAGAGTAGTTAAAATTTTCTTCAGCCATGATAGCATAGCCCAGGTATTGGATTTTCAATGGTATTTAATTAAAAGCTGTTGTTTTATTTGACACACACATGAGGAGGGTATGGAATAAAAATCTTGGAGCGGGTGGAAAACTGCCCTTTTGTAAAGTATCCTTTTTCATTTCTTCTTCATACCCACTCTCAATGAAATCAATTTGGTACTATGTTTTTGGGAAAGAGCTTTTATCTGTAAGATCATTGATTTCAAAAACCTCTGAATTGGTTTGAGGTGTGTTGACCACTGGAATTCCCCTTATTGATGAAGTAATAGCTAAGGTCTTTTTGTCCTTAGTTTCAAGCTTTGCATTTTTCCAGAACTCTCATTGGGTATCTAGGTAAATGGTTTCATTGCAGGTCAACAAAGTTTTGTACTTTGAAGATGAAAGTGCATCAATCACGAAATGAAAACCTGTGTTTTGACTTGTTTTTGCAAGTGTACACACGCAGTTATGACGGGTTTTGAATGGATGATCCATGATAAATCAAAGGTAGTTAAGAACGAAGGAAGAAGATGAGTGATTTGAGAGAATTTGATGAAAACTGCTTTTGAAAGGAATTTTGAATTCGACTCGACAGTCAAAACCCTGTTTGGGGTTTTGATCAGGGTTTTATAGGTGGAAAAAGTGAATGCTGACGTGGTAGCGGTTACAAAAGATCTGACGGCTAAGTACTGTCCATGTGAGAACCTCTGATGAATAATGGATGACAGTTGTTAGGAAACCACTGATGAATCAATATCAGTAGTTTACAGTGCTGAAAATGAAAACAGTAACTGATTATAACTATCAGTGGATTAAAACACTGACCTTTAACAACAGTCATTATATAAACAGTGGTTCAAGCATGTTCCTTCTCCAAAAAACAATATTTTAACCCATCAGTCGTTTCAATCCCCTTCAACCTCCACAAAACACTATTTTAACCCAACAATGGTTTTAAACCACCATTTTAACCAAACAGCGGTTTCAACCGCAGTTTTCTCAACAGTAGTTCCAAACATCTGCTTTCATCCATCTGTTCACCAAAGTCAACAGATGTACCAACCACTGTTTTATTTTCAAACATCTGTTCCCAATAACAGAGCTTAGATCATTTAAACATACCTTTGCCAATATTACAATGCTGAAAATGAAAACAGTAGCTGACTATAACTATCAGTGGATTAAAACACTGAGCTTTAACAACAGTTATTATATAAACACTGATTCAAGCATCTTCCTTCTCCAAAAAATAATATTTTAACCCATCAGTCATTTCAATCCCCTTCAACCTCCACAAAACACTATTTTAACCCAACAGTGGTTTTAAACCATCATTTTAACCAAACAACGGTTTCAACCACAGTTTTCTCAACAGTAGTTCCAAACATCTGTTTTCATCCATCTGTTGACCAAAGTCAACAGATGTATCAACCACTGTTTTTTCAAACATCTGTTCCCAATAACAAAGCTTTGATCATTTAAACATACCTTTGCAAATATTACAAGCATTTACACTCTCAACCCTAAATATTTATTTACTTAATTTAAATAACAAACATGGTTAATAATTTTAACACAACTAATTATATAAAACTACAAGTGTCAAACAGAGGTAACTATATAATAAACAAAGTTTAAAACAACAAACAACAATCAATAGAATACAACATACTAATTCCAAATCAATGCGCGAAACAGCATACAAAGTTCATCCATCTGTTGACCCAAGTCAACAGATGTATCAACCAGAGTTTTATTTTCAAACATCTGTTCCTAATAACAGAGCTTTGATCATTTAAACAGACCTTTGCCAATATTACAAGCTTTTACACTCTCAAACATAAATATTCATTTACTTAATTTAAATAAATATTCATTTACTTAATATAAAAACTACAATTGACAAAACAGCATACTAATTCCTAATCAATTGGTGAAACAATAGTCTTGATAAATATAGCTCCTTTCGGACCATTGTAGTTGTCAACATGTTGGAGGTATTTCAGAAGTTCGTTGTTCAGATCAACACTTCAATCATATCCCCCCAGATGCTTGTTATCAGCCACTTGTTGTCTCCAATTATATTAGTCCTTCAGCGCCTATCTACATAATCAACTGTGACAACCCGAACTTTCAAGGTCTTTCCTCGACATGTTACTTGTTTCACACCGGTGTTTTCGTAATTTTTTTGCATTGTATTTGTGCATGTTTGGCATATGAATGATTACTGTGATATTGTTTGGTCTTATGATTATTGAATATGACTAAGGTATTGAAACTTATTAACTGCACACTCGACGAAACACGGGATCCTTGCCACAAACCCCTACTCGACGAAACACTAGATGTTTCGCCATTAACAACATGACGAAAGATGGTCTTTCGTCAAGGCCCTGATTCGCCAAAATGGGCTTTCGGCCCAAGTGAGACCCCAACGTTATATTAACCTTACACCCGCATAACAATACGTACGATCATAATCGGTGAAACCCTAAACTCTCCTTCCTCTCCCTTGCACGCGGCGGCAGTCCCCATCCCTCTTGAAGTTCTTTCTAGTCCTATCTCGCATCCGGTTAGTGCACGATCACTAGACATAACCTATTTGTTGTGTAGATTGGTATAATCATCTTCACATGATTATGTATGTTATGATTGATCTGATTGATATGAATCATAGTTGATATGAATATGGTTAGGATCGGTTACAAATCTGATAAGTTTCATCGAATTCAAAATTAGGGTTGTTTGGAATATTTGGTTAATAATCACAGAACTGAAACTGTTAATGATTGGTGTGAATAAGAACAATGTTGTCTATGCATGATCTGATTGGTTATGGTCTTCAGTGACATATTTAGGGTTAAAGATTATTGATGGTTGAATTATCTACATTAAATTAATGATGTAAACTGTGGAGCATGAACCGTAACCGTTAGAAACATAACGTTTGATCCGATTTGGGAATTGATAAACTTGTTTGCTGAAATCATGGGTGTTTGTTATTAAGGAAATATTGTAACTGTTAGAAGGACGACGAAGGTCCCTCCCCACGAAACACCCTATCGACGAAACACACTAGTCTTTCGCCACCCACCATGTCGACGAAACACCCTAGTGTTTCGTCGTTTGGAGTTTTGCCCACCCAGTGAGTAGTTCACAACAGACTGTAGTTTAGAGCATGTAAGATAATGAATAACTATGTCACTGTCTGTTAAGGATATTAGTTATGTATGAGGAAAACATGAGCACATTTAACTGTTGAATACTGTTGCGAAACATGTGTGTGAATTGTGGATATGTATGAGTTGGAATGTCTGCTATGTGTCATTCGGAAACCGTTGATTGAATGCACACCATGATTGCAATTTATACGTGAACCTTGTGAATGTAAACTGATATTGCATACGTGAATACCATAGGCTGTGACTGTTTAAGTGTGAACAAGTAACTAGTCATACCGAGCAAACCAAGGTGAGTTCACTTCTCTTAAAACAAGCATGCGTCCTGTGGGGACAATCAAACTGACAAAACTTGTAAACGGATTTTCGTAAACCCATATCCTTGTAGGGGATATGAGGCAGTTTTCAAATACCCACATCCTTGTAGCGGATGTGAAGCGGATTTCACATATGCATATCCTTGCAGGGGATATGCAACGGTTTTCAGTAAACGTTAAGGTTGGATAATACACTCATTCTCTATCACTTAAGTCCCATCATACTACCGGGTTAGTTGCTCGTAGGGCAACGGGGTTATTACTTGATGGCGCTATTAGGTTTGGCACCCTCACGACGTACCTGGATAGGACGGGCGTGAACTAATAACGTTAAATCATGACCAATGTTTGATAATGCATTGGGGAAGGGCAAAAAGGGATGTCTGCGGTATCGAGTTATTATCAACTTAACAAATCATAAATCACTACCTGGTATTAAACGGTTAAAGCAAACTGTGAACTCACCAGCCTGTCTGATACACTTTTTCTGCATGCTTGCAGGCCCTTAGGTACACCGTTATGGAACTTGCTGTCTGGGAAGCTGGAGTGGTCATGGGTCGTGGTATTTGGAACGCTTCTCAATGTTTCATTGTTGAACACTTTTATTTAAACAAACTATTATGATTCCGCTGAACATGTTGATTTTATTAAATGGTGTTTGAATGATACATTTACATTTAATGAAAGGTTTTATTTTATCTTATATGTATATGGTTCAATGTGATTAGTAGCTGGATCCTGGTACGTCACACGCCTCGCGGGGGTTTCCGCTTGTGGTATTTTTGGGGGTGTAACAGTTTGGTATTAGAGCCACTGGTTATAGTGAACTAGGTTTTAAAACGTTTTCATAAAACCAGACTATAACCAAACAGTATCGAAAGCGACCATGACACTCAGCTCCAGATTGCAAGGTCCGTTCTCTGTCTACTTTATGCATTACTTGTTTAGTAATCACACACTCACAGCTAGCATGAAACTATATACTAGATACCATGATATGATTACCAGTGCTGCATGTTTTATTGAAGCCAGATAGTGTAGCACTACCCTTCGACTCTTGTGATTCTAATCTTGTAATGCCTTTCGTGTTGCTATTTGGATGTGGGGGAAACTTTTAGCACGAGTTAAGAGGCACTGAGATAAGCATGCAAATTGCCTTATTATTATGGGTGCACACATAATAATAACGTAAGGTGCATGTGAGTCCTAGTGAGGCTTAACGAGTGCGAGAAGGGTTTCGTCCTGTCGTTTGGTGTAAACTTTGTAGCTTGTAGATGCAACATGAGATTTGACTCCTACCTTATCTCGAATCTTAAACTTGTTCCCTCTCCTTATATAGAATCATGAGCGGATGAGGCTATGGACGTGGACACATTGCGATGACTCAGGCTGAGTTAACAAATCTGATTAACACCCGTGTGGTTGAGGCTTTGGCAGCCTATCAAGCTGGTACGATATGTGCCAATTATTCATTATTCTTGTGTAGCGTACCCAAATTCTTACCCGTGTATTGTAATTTCTTTCGTCCATAGGTCTCCAAGCGAACCAAAACCAGAACAATCCACCTGTGTGTACGTTCAAAACGTTCATGGATTGCAAGCCCCAAACTTTCAGTGGAGCTGAAGGTCCCGTGGGACTGCTCTGTTGGTTCGAGAAATCCGAATCTGTTTTTGCTATGTGTAACTGTCCAGAGGGGGACAGGGTGAAGTTTGCTTTTGGCACCTTGGAGGATGGTGCTCTGACCTGGTGGAATGCACAGGTGCAGATGTTGGGCGTCGAGATGGTGAACGCGACCACTTGGGATGATTTCAAAGAGTTGATTCGGAAGGAGTACTGCCCTCGGGATGAAATTCAAAAGTTGGAAAACGAGTACTATGACCTGAAGATGGAAGGATCTGAGATTGAGGCTTATACGAAACGGTCTCATGAGCTGGTAAACATGTGTCCTAATTTATCCCGACCACCATCTCACAGGATTGAGCTCTACATTAAGGGATTGGCACCATCAGTTAAGGGGTTAGTCACTGCAGCGAATCTCGACAACTTACCGCGGATTATCAGGCTGGCTCACAAGATTACTGATGAGGAGGTGGAGCGTGGCTCGCTGCCACCCCGTATTGCTGCTACTACCGCTGTCACTTCTACTACCGCCGCCCCCACCACCGACAACAAGCGTAAGTGGAACGATACAGATAAGACAACAAACTCAAACCAATCACAAAAGAAGCCTGATTACCACAACAGCCACAGTTTTAGTCAATCGTCTTCAATTAACCAGAATCAAAGCCACAGCTAGACTTTTGGTTACGCAGGAAAACAACCAAAGTGCAATAATTGTGGTTTTCATCACTATAGTCAGTGTAGTCAAGCATGTCAAAGGTGTGACAAGTTGGGTCACATGGCGAAAGATTGCAGAGCTCCACATTCCAAGCAACAACAGCAACAATCTCAGCAGCAGTCACAGAGGCAACAACCCCAGCAGAATCGGGGTAATCAGAGGGGATGTTATCAGTGTGGCAGTGAAGGGCATTTCAAGAAGGATTGCCCACAGTTGAACCAGAATGCCAACAATAACAATGGGGTTAACCGCCAGAACAACAACAACAATGCGGGAAACAACAACAATGGGAATAACGGTGGGAATGGCGCTCGCGGTAGGGCGTTCACTATTGGGGCAGGCGATGCAAGGAACGATGGCAACGTTGTGACCGGTACGTTCTTTGTTAATGGTATTATTGCTTCTGTACTATTCGAATCTGGTGCCGACTGGAGTTATGTGTCTTTGGGATTCAGTCGTCAGCCAGGGTTAAGTCCTGCGCCTCTTGTAAACAAGCATGTAGTGGAAATAGCTGATGGCAAGTCGATAGAAGCCACACATGTATTCTTAGGGTGTAAACTCGATCTTCTAGGTCAAGTGTTCAACATTGACCTTCTTCCCATCACTCTTGGTAGTTCTGATATAGTCATTGGTATGGATTGGTTGTCCAAACACGGAGCAGACATACTTTGCAAGGAGAAGATCTTGCGTGTACCTCTCCCTAGTGGGGAAACATTATCTGTCCAGGGTCATCAAAGCGGTGCAACTGTCAACATCATTTCATCTATGAAAGCCCAGAAATGGTTACGAAAGGGCTACCCCGCTATTCTTGCGCTTGTTACAGATGCTCGTCCTGAAGAGAGGAAAATCGATGATATACCAGTCGTACGGGAGTTCCCTGACGTTTTTCCCGAGGAACTTCTAGGTTTACCTCCACATCGTCAGGTGGAATTCCAAACTGATCTTACACCAGGAGCAGCTCTGATCACTCGCGCACCATATCATCTTGCACCTGGGGAGTTGCAAGAATTGTCCAATCAACTCCAAGAACTGTTGGATAAGGCTTTATTCGACCCAGTTCTTCGCCTTGGGGAGCCCCAGTGTTGTTTGTAAAGAAGAAAGACGGGTCTTTTCGCATGTGTATCGATTACCGCGAACTCAACAAGGTGACGGTCAAGAATCGTTATCCCTTACCTCGCATTGACGACCTGTTCGACCAGTTGCAAGTGTCGAGCTTCTACTCGAAGATTGATCTAAGATCGGGCTATCATCATATGAGAGTCCGAGAGGAGGATATCCCAAAAACAACTTTTCACACTCGGTATGGCCATTACGAGTTCCTGTGAATATGCCATTCGGGTTAACTAACGCACCAGCGGTATTTATGGATCTCATGAACCGCCTATGCAAACCATACCTTGACGATTTTGTCATCGTGTTCATCGATGACATTCTGATCAACTCTAAGAGAAAGGAGGACCACGAACGGCACCTACGTCTTATCTTGGAGCTCCTGAGGAAGGAGCAGCTTTACGCGAAGTTTTCTAAGTGTGACTTCTGGATTCGAGAAGTACACTTCCTCGGCCACATCGTTAACGAAATGGGGATACACGTGGATCCTACTAAGATCGGCTCAATCAGGAATTGGGCCGCACCAAAGAATCCTTCAGAGGTGCGACAATTTCTTGGACTCGCTGGATACTATCGAAGGTTCATTGAGGGTTTTTCAAAGATCGCGCAACCTCTCACCGCTCTGACACAGAAGGGTGTAGTGTATACCTGGGCAACGAAACAGGAAGACGCTTTCCAGCTTCTAAAGCAAAAGCTTTGCAGTGCACCGATTTTGTCTTTACCAGAGGGTACCGAAGATTTCGTAGTGTATTGTGACGCCTCTATTCAAGGTCTCGGTTGTGTGTTTATGCAACGTGAGAAAGTTATAGCCTACACCTCTCGACAGTTAAAGGTCCATGAAAAGAATTACACGACTCACGACTTAGAGTTGGGGGCCGTGGTGTTTGCGCTCAAAATCTGGAGGCATTACTTGTACGGTACTAAATGCACTATTTATACCGACCACAAGAGCCTTCAGTATATTTTTTACCAGAAGGAATTGAATATGCGACAGCGTCGCTTGGTAGAACTCTTAAACGACTACGACTGTGCAATCAAGTATCATCCAGGAAAGGCTAACGTTATAGCCGATGCCCTTAGTCGAAAGGAAACGAAACCCAAACGTGTTCGCGCCTTGCAGCTCACCATTCACTCAAATCTCCTAAATCAGATACGTTCTGCATAAGCTGAAGCGTTGAAAGAGGAAAACATTGAAGCAGAATACTTAAGGGGCATGGAAAAAAGGCTTGTAGAAAGATCGGATGGTATTCTCTACTTCATGGAGCGTGTATGGATTCCTTTGTTTGGTAACCTTAGGGAGCTTGTGATAGACGAAGTGCACAAGTCTCGGTACTCTGTCCATCCGGGTTCGGATAAAATGTATCAGGATCTCAAGGTTTTGTATTGGTGGCCGAAGATGAAGGCCCACATCGCAACTTATGTAAGTAAATGTTTGACTTGTTCAAAGGTCAAGGTGGAGTATCAGAAACCCTCGGGCCTACTTCAGCAACCAGAAATACCTATGTGGAAATGGGAGCAAATCGCCATAGATTTTGTCACAGGGCTACTTAGAACTCAAAACGGAAATGACACCATTTGGGTGATCGTTGACCGTCTCACAAAATCTGCACACTTCCTCGCAATCAAAGAAACAGACAAGTTCTCGCAGCTGGCTGCTATCTATCTATCTAAAAGAAGTGGTTTCCAGGCACGGAGTGCCAACCTCAATTATCTCTAATCGAGATCCACGTTTTACATCCGATTTGTGGCAAGCGATGCACAAATCATTTGGCTCACGTCTCGACATGAGCACTGCCTATCACCCTCAAACGGATGGACAGAGTGAGCGAACCATACGGACATTGGAAGACATGCTGCGATCATGTGTTATCGATTTTGGTAAGGGATGGGAGAGACATTTGCCCTTGGTGGAGTTTTCTTACAATAACAACTACCATACCAGTATCCAGGCAGCTTCGTTCGAAGCTTTATACGGGCGGAAATGTCGATCTCCTCTCTGCTGGGCTGAAGTGGGTGACAGCCAAATCACAGGCCCGGAGCTTGTGCTCGGAACTTCTGAGAAGATAGTACAAATCAGAAATCGTATGGCGGCGGAGCGCGACCGTCAAAAAAGATATGCTGACCAGCGTAGGAAACCTTTGGAGTTTACTGTGGGCGATTGCGTTATGTTAAAAGTCTCACCCTGGAAGGGTGTGGTACGTTTTGGGAAACGCGGCAAGCTTAATCCGCGTTATGTCGGGCCATTCAAAATTCTGGAACGAGTCGGTAAGGTGGCATACAAGCTCGAGCTACCTGTTGAGTTGGGTAACGTCCATGATGTTTTCCATGTTTCACAGTTAAAGAAGTGTTTATCCGATGAGACGCTTGTAGTACCGTTTCAAGAGCTTAAAATTGACGACAAGTTGCAATTTATCGAGGAACCAATTGAAATTATGGACCGGGAAGTCAAAGTTCGTAAGCATAGCCGAATTCCAATCGTGAGAGTTCGTTGGAACTCAAGACGTGGACCAGAATTCACGTGGGAACGCGGTGCAACTAATGAATTTCTTTCAAGTATCCTCACCTTTTCCCAAAGAAACAATCTAAACCCGGTGCAACTAATGAATTTCGGGACGAAATTCCCCTTTAAGTTGGGGATGATGTGGCACCTGGGGAAAATCCACAGTCATCCTGATTTGACATTTCGCCGTTTTCGGAGTACATCTCAAATTTCAGGACGAAATTTCTTTCAAGTTGGGGATGATGTGACAACCCGAACTTTCAAGGTCTTTCCTCGACACGTTACTTGTTTCACACCGGTGTTTTCGTAATTTGTTTGCATTGTATTTGTGCATGTTTGGCATATGAATGATTACTGTGATATTGTTTGGTCTTATGATGGTCTTATGATTATTGAATATGATTAAGGTATTGAAACTTATTAACTGCACACTCGACGAAACACTGGATCCTTGTCACAAACCCCTACTCGACGAAACACTAGATGTTTCGCCATCAACAACACGACGAAAGATGGTCTTTCGTCAAGGCCCTGATTCGCCGATATGGGTTTTCGGCCCAAGTGAGACCCCAACGTTATATTAACCTTACACCCGCATCACAATACGTACGATCATAATCGGCGAAACGCTAAACTCTCCTTCCTCTCCCTTGCACGCGACGGCAGTCCCCATCCTTCTCGAAGTTCTTTCTAGTACCATCTCGCATCCGGTTAGTGCACGATCACTAGACATAACCTGTTTGTTGTGTAGATTGGTATAATCATATTCACATGATTGTGTATGTTATGATTGATATGAATCATAGTTGATATGAATATGGTTAGGATTGGTTATGAATCTGATGAGTTTCATCGAATTCATAATTAGGGTTGTTTGGAATATTTGGTTAATAATCACATAGTTGAAACTATTAATGATTGGTGTGAATAAGAACAATGTTGTCTATGCATGATCCGATTGGTTATGGTCTTCAGTGACATATTTAGGGTTAAAGATTATTGATGGTTGAATTATGTACATTAAATTAATGATGTAAACTGTGGAGCATGAACCGTAACCGTTAGAAACATAACGTTTGATCCGATTTGGGAATTGATAAACTTGTTTGCTGAAATCATGGGTGTTTGTTATTAAGGAAATATGAAACTATTAGAAGGACGACGAAGGTCCCTCCCCACGAAACACCCTATCGACGAAACACACTAGTCATTCGCCACCCACCATGTCGACGAAACACCCTAGTGTTTCGCCGTTTGGAGTTTCGCCGCCCAGTGAGTAGTTCACAACAGACTGTAGTTTAGAGCATGTAAGATAATGAATAACTATGTCACTGTCTGTTAATGAATAACTAGTTCACAACAGAGTAGTTAACTGTTGAATACTGTTGCGAAACATGTGTGTGAATTATGGATATGTATGAGTTGGAATGTCTGCTATGTGTCATTCGGAAACTGTTGATTGAATGCACACCATGATTGCAATTTATACGTGAACCTTGTGAATGTAAACGGATATTGCATACGTGAATACCATAGGCTGTGACTGTTTAAGTGTGAACAAGTAACTAGTCATACCGAGCAAACCAAGGTGAGTTCACTTCTCTCAAAACAAGCATGCGTCCGGTGGGGACAATCAAACTGACAAAACTTGTAAACGGATTTTCGTAAACCCATATCCTTGTAGGAGTTATGAGGCGGTTTTCAAATACCCACATCCTTGTAGGGGATGTGAGGCGGATTTCACATACACATATCCTTGTAGGGGATATGCAACGGTTTTCAGTAAACGCTATGGTTGGATAATACACTCACTCTTTATCACTTAAGTCCCATCATACTACCGGGTTAGTTGCTTGTAGGGCAACGGGGTTATTAGTTGATAGAGCTATTAGGTTTGGCACCCTCACGACGTACCTGGATAGGACGAGCGTGAACTAATAACTTTAAATCATGACCAATGTTTGATAGTGCATTGGGGAAGGGCAAAAAGGGCCGTGTGCGGTATCGAGTTATTATCAACTTAACAAATCATAAATCACTACTTGGTATTAAATGGTTAAAGCAAACTGTGAACTCACCAGCCTGTCTGATACATTTTTTCTGCATGCTTGCAGGCCCTTAGGTACACTGTTATGGAACTTGCTGTCTGGGAAGCTGGAGTGGTCATGGGTCGCGGTATTTGGAATGCTTCTCAATGTTGCATTGTTGAACACTTTTATTTAAACAAACTATTATGCTTCCGCTGAACATGTTGATTTTATTAAACGGTGTTTGAATGATACATTTACATTTAATGAAAGGTTTTATTTTATCTTATATGTATATGGTTCAATGTGATTAGTGGCTGGATCCTGGTACGTCACACGCCTCGCGGGGGTTTCCGCTTGTGGTATTTTTGGGGGTGTGACATCAACTACACGAGGATTATTGAAAACAAACACCTTCATCCAGCCTTCTTCTTCATATCTGAGCAAATCACCAGTTAGCTCAGCAGACTTTCCAATAACAATCAAATGCAGCCTCTTTGTGATGGTCAAAAAATGCCCTTGGCAAGGATTGACTACAATACTCTCTGGAAAACGAAGCATTCTGAAAGTCTCACTCAGAACATCAAAAGCAACGACGTTCCTCTCACCTAGTGGATACCAATAATTTGAAACCATAAAATATATGGTTTTATCAGCATAAACTCCTGTAGACCATGAATAACCACTTGAACCTAAATTGTTTACGCTACCGAAATTTATTGTTCTCCATGACTCACGACGTCGTGAGTAAACACGAGCAGCAGCTACATTACGGTAACATCTGATGTTCAGCACTTTCAGATCATTGAACTGATCAAAATAAATTCCAGCAGTATCAGAGTTTCAATCATGATTGTAATTGAAGTAGTCATCAGACAAAATATTATAGCGCCTGGTAGTTGGATTCCAAAGAATCAGCTCACAGCAAATCCCTTCATTGCAAACTAACAACAAACCATTAAATGACGATAGAATACGTAAGAAGCTAGGGTGGACATTGTTAGGAAAACTTAAGGTGTTGCTTCTAACAACATCCAAATTACCAGTAACTACGTCGTCAACGACAATTGACGTGTCTCTAAAGGATAGTAGTTTCTTTTGTACTGAATCTCCACTTCGGAGAGCATGCATCATCTGAAATCCATGACTTGACAATTCCCTATAAAAATTCTTGGAAAGACATGTGAAACGGCCAATATCTTCTGCAGAGAGCCTTGTGAAAATCTCGTCGACAATCACTTGAAACCCAAATTTTTCCATTTTCAAGTGAACCAATGCGTCTTTGAAAGTAAAAGAAATTGTAATGATATTGATAAACAAAAAAACTTTTGAAGATGATTGAGTAGATGGATGAAAACGGTAATGATCAAAACCTCTGCCCAATGTATTTTATATACCCAATGAAGGCGGTTATGACTAAATATTTCGTCAGACGAAAGAATATGATGCGACACTCGTTAGGCTTTTAATGCATTTCCATGGGAAAAATATAAAATTAAACACGTTATTATAATTACAATTAACCTTTTCATTTACCTATAAGACACCTTTGCCATAAGACAGAACTGATTGAGTGACGTGCATTAATTGCAAAGTACATATCCCAAGGCATTTTGAATTTGAAATTACCGTCAATTTCAAACCACTACTATGGTATATGTTTGTCAAATGAAACATCTGCTAAGTTATACTTTCTTGGCTATGGGCAGTAGTTTGCACTCTTGAATGTGGGCCAGACCTTTGACATTTAAATATAGAGCATTAGTTTGAAATTAAATGTATTCTAATTCAGATAAAAAATATCAGATAAAAAATTGACACATCAGCAATCATCATTTAGTCATAACTCAGATAAAAAATCTATTCATTTGGAATACAAAGATATTGCGAACATCTGTTAAAGCTCTTTTAGGCAACAACAGATGTTGGCAACAGTAGCAAGTCAAACAGCCGTTAGATCAGCAGATGATGATTTAGAGCAGATGTTCTCTATACACTAACAGAAATTGATACAAGATCAACATAATCTAATTAAACTCAGAGACAATTTCACTTCTACATCAAAAGTACCGATCTGCAAAAATCAGATGATATTAAAAATTACATAATAATACTTATTCAGCTTAAAATTACAACGAAACTTTAAAATCTAACAACACTACCAAGAAATTTACGAACCTAACAGCAAAAATTTAGTGCTTTTAGCTTCAAATTTAGTGCTTTTAGCTTTAAACTCCATCAATGTATATCTTCGACAATCGCCATGAACTCCACGGAAGTACTCAATGCGTCAACATCAGGTTTCTAGAAACCTGATCTCTCGTGAACAGATCAAGAAGCAATACATGAAAACACTTCTTCAGCTGTTGAAGAGTAGCCCTGTCCTCATATACTTAATCCTTAACTTTGTTCATAAAGAGCTGCTTTAAACCAAACTTTATGCTTCTTTTAATACAAAAAAGGCAGGAAAGACCATTACTCTAGTAAGATAAAATCTTATCTTACAGCAGTAGCAGATCCTTTCTTGCGTTTAGTAGGAACTACTGCGGCTTCTACATCATCATCATCTGCCCAAAGTCATATGTAATCATCATTTAGTCATAAGCAAAAATTATTTTAAATGTACATTTAAAAATCTTTCTTTGTGTTTAATTTAACCTTATGCTTCTTTTAATACAAACCTATAATAACCCGCAGCAGATTGTATGAATTTCAAACAACTGTGATTAGACTGAAATATAAAGCGAGAACTAGAGTATATCACTTCAAAATTAAAAACTCGAAATTTCAAATTTGGAGTAGCAAAAAACACATACTTTAAACGATGTTGGAACAATGATACTGGAAACAACCGTAGAACAATCATCATCATCATCTGCAACAGATCATTCACAATTATCATTTAGTCATAACTCAGATAACAAAACTTTAGTAAAAATCAAAAACAAAAACACATACCATGATCAAGGCAAACCACATATCCAAAAAAAAAAATTTCTGAAAGTGGGTCAGAGAGAGCTTCGGTTTTCTCTTATCATTTATGAACAAATGTCGAGTATTGAGAAGAAGAGATTTGAGGGAGAGATACATTACAAATGTGGTTTGAAAATACAAAAGAAGAGAACACGTTTATATAAGAAGATGATTGACACAAGTGAGTGAGTGACATGCATTAATTGAAAATTACATATCCCCATGCATTTTGAATTTCAAATTACCCGCAATTTCAAAACATCTGCTTCTACTTTCTTGTAGACGGGCAGTGGTTTGCCCTTTGGAATGTGGGCCAGACCATTTGAATACACAAGGAAGTGGTTTGAAATCAAATTAAAGTGATTTATATATTAGACTTTATGATGTAACACAAGGCAGTGGTTTGAAATCAAATTAAAGTGATTTATATATTAGACTTTATGATGTAATAATGACATAAGAAAAACATTGTTGGACAGCCTCTCCTGCTGACACATCAGCTTTTTTTATGTCATTGGGATTTCTCCTTTTATAGAAAGTATAGATAGTTAAAAAAAGTTAAAATCTTTAATTATGTAAACTTCAAATACATTCCGTAAAACAAGATTCCTTTTTGACTTTTCCTATTATTCAGAATCCAATTTATTCACATTCTATTCACATCTTTTTAATCGGAGAGTTAGGGTCAACAATCCCTCTTTAATAGTTCTGAATCCTTGTATCATAGTAAAATTGAATCTTCCGCGCTCGATGTCGTCGGATTAACGTGTTCCTCTTTTTCATCGCTTTGGGTTATAAATAGATTTTAGATTTCAATTTCAGATCCGCATTATTTTTGCTTTCTATCCTGCTAATGAGCGAAATATATCTACTGCATATGACTTCTCTGAATTGCGGGTATCGGATTAAATTTCAAGTTAGTGTTTATTTTATTTTATTGTTGTATCAGCCAACTTTCATTTTTTTTTTTGTGATTTTAGATTGCGATTGGTTCTTATTTTTTTGTTCACGCGTTAGAATTTGAATCTTATGTTGATATGTTGTATTGCGTGTGTTGATTTTGTAGGAACCGTTCGCATAAATAAATAAAATAAACAAATTTTTATTACTGATTACAAAACAAAGAAATAAAGAAAGCAGAATTACAGTACAATTACAACTGGAAAAACAAAATACAAGAAATGAAGATGAAGAAGAAGACTGAGGCACGTGTTCAACACGCTTCCCTTAAAACAAATTCCGAGTCTCCCAAGAGTACTCGTTTTGTTTCCCAGAGTACAATAGCCGGAGCAGTAGTACTGCCGGAATTCGCCTACAACCCGAAGGTTACCTTGAAACTACCAGAAAGATATCAGAAAAGCTGTAGAGAGAAAGTGAATTGTTGTTGTGTTGCTGGTATTCGTTGTGTCTATTCTGCAGTGACTAAAAGCTGTATTTATACAGCTCCAGATTCGAACCAGTTAAAAAAAGGAATTAAAGGAGAGGTTTAAATTGCATTAAACGTCTTCAATGCAATTTAATACGTCATTTAATTCTCAGTCAAAGACCGTTAACTCGTCAGTTTCGAAGTTGAACTGTAACTACACTGTCATTCAATGTTGGAAGCTTCTGCGCGCACGCGCGCAAGACACACTGGTGTGCGCGCACCCAGGTCTGCACGCCCACGCGCGGTGCGTCCTTTTGGCTCACTGCTATGTGCGCGTGCGCCACACTGACTCAGGTCCATGCGCGCTCATGCGCGGTGCGTCCTCTTGGCTCACTGCCATGCGCGCGTGCGCCACATCACCTGTGAGCCTCTACGAGCACGCCACACAGTCGCGCCGTTTTGGACCACTTTGGTGCGCCGCGCACGTCACATCAGGACCCATTCACCCTGCGCAACCGCGCGGCTTCTTGCCACTTGTACCCGCGCGCGGACTGCCACGTCACGCGCCTCGAACCTGCATGTCACTTCACCACTTGGTCCTTGCAGCTTCTATGATCCACCACGCGCACGTGGTCAAAAATACAAAGGCGGCTCTCAAGCGGCTCACGGCGATGCGAGTGTGCGAAGTGCGCCATCAAAGCGCCACATTGCGCCTCATCGCCCACGCCACGCGCGCGAGCGAGCGAGCGTGTGCGAGTGCGAGTTAGGGTGCTCCGCACCCTTCGCGAGGACACTTAGTGTGTGCTTCCATGAAACAATAAGGATGGAGAGTTCCCACTTAAATACCCGTTTAAGTTCCATCTCTCCTCCGATGTTGGACAAGGTGCTACTTTCCCTTTTGTTTCAGCATTCAATGTTTCAAACACCCAACTTTGAGCATCGATATCTCATTCATCTTAGCTCCGTTTTGGACGTGGTTTAGTTCGTTGCGAAGCCCTTCCAACATAGAACACAAACCCACAAATAAATACATAAAACCCGCTCATTTTATTATATTTATTTCTAGTCCAAAATAGGAAAAAAAATCATTTTCCTATATTTGTGAAAAATGCTATTTTCACCTATTTTTCCAACAATCCCCCACATGAAAAATGATATTTTCATCAAATTTCCAACAATCCCCCACATGTATGGAAATCGATCTTTTCCTTACACTTTTCAACGATAAACTTCGACAGTTGAGTATTGCAAGATAGGTTGGTTGAAGCCTTTGAACCTTCTTTTGTGAAACATACTTAGCTTACTAGCGATTTGTAGACGCGATGTCCTTGAACATACCTCCATTTGTGTAAACGACAATACACTTCACACAATACTCTCCCTGGTTTGGCCAACCCCTCATTGTTGTGTCCTATTATGGTCCTGGAACACTAGCCTGGTTCTGCGAGAGCTCTAGGATTTGCGCACTCCACAAATCCATTCGAAGCGACCCTACTTCTCTCTAACATAGGTGATTCCTATGAATCATTAAAAGTATCATGGTTATTTGATTTCCCGAAATCGTTAACCTTAATATGCTTAGCCTCACTTCAATGTCACTGATTGGAATGGACTAGGAAGTATATATAACTCCCTTTTATGTAGTTTGGGGTACTCCCCCACAGTGACTCCGTTTTGGTAATATGATTAAGTTGTCCTATTGAACTTAGATCTTGGGATCTCCAGTCAACTAAGTTAGGTTTCCCTCATATTCCCATTTATCACGGGCTTTAGTCCCATTCCTCTTGACGACGTTTCTACTAACTCTCTGCTTAAGCCTTTTGTTAACGGGTCCGTAATGTTATCCGTTGATCTCACATAATCAATTGTGATAACACCCGTTGAGAGTAGTTGTCGTATCGTGTTATGTTTACGTCGCATGCGCCTTGATCTGCCATTGTACATCAAGCTTTGAGCTCTACCAATTGCTGATTGGCTATCACAATGTACACATATGGCTGGCAAA
This sequence comes from Helianthus tuberosus, assembly GCA_030545235.1. Lineage (NCBI taxonomy): Eukaryota > Viridiplantae > Streptophyta > Magnoliopsida > Asterales > Asteraceae > Helianthus > Helianthus tuberosus. The sequence goes on from CM060378.1 coordinate 138,433,018, forward strand.
GGCTTTGGCCATCTTGGAATATATTCCATGAATTGACGTAGCCATTCCGCCTCCTCGCCTGACTTATCTAAGGCGATAAATTCAGATTCCATTGTGGATCTTGCTATGACTGTTTGCTTAGAAGACTTCCAAGCAATAGCAGCTCCTCCAAGTATAAACACGTAACCACTTGTTGATTTGGAATCTTTATTATCCGATATCCAGTTTGCATCGGTGTATCCTTCGATCACTGCTGGTTGTCGGGTATAATTCAGTCCATAATCTCTTGTGTATCTTATGTATCTAAGCACCCTCGTGATAGACTTCCAATGATCCGCGCACGGATTGCTGGTGTATCTACTTAGCCTACTCACCACGTAAGCCAAGTCGGGTCTAGTACATGTCATTAGATACATTAGACTGTCAATAATTCTTGAATACTCTAACTGAGCAACTCCATCTCCTTTATTTTTCTTGAGATGTTGGGAGGTATCAACTGGAGTTCGAGCTACACTCGTGTCTCCCGAGTTGAATTTTTCAAGAATTTTATCCACATAATGAGATTGACTTAACACAAGACCATCTTGGGTTCTTTTGATCTTTACTCCAAGAATCACATCTGCTAAACCCATGTCTTTCATGTCAAATCTCGCTTTCAACATGCTTTTAGTATCTTTGATAATTTTATCATTACTCCCAATGATAAGCATATCGTCTACATAAAGGCATAAAATCACATAACCTTCATTTGTATCTTTGAAATAAACACATTTGTCGCACTCATTTATTTTGAAACCATTGTCAATCATGACAAGATTAAACTTTTGGTGCCATTGTTTTGGTGCTTGCTTCAAGCCATACAAAGACTTGACGAGTTTACATACTTTACCCTCTTGACCTGGGGCGGAGAAACCTTCAGGTTGCTCCATGTAGATCTCTTCTTCTAAATCGCCATTTAGAAATGCGGTTTTAACGTCCATTTGGTGAACTTCCAAATTTCTTAAAGCCGCTATAGCAAGAACCAATCTAATCGAGGTTATGCGCGTCACAGGCGAGTAGGTATCAAAGTAATCTAGACCTTCCTTTTGTCTAAATCCTTTAATCACCAACCTGGCCTTGTATTTATCAATACTTCCATCAGTTTTCATCTTCCTTTTGAATATCCAATGATATCTAAGTGGTTTGCAACCAGGTGGAAGATCTACTACCTAAGTATGATTTTGCAATATAGAATCAATTTCATTCCTTATTGCTTCTTTCCATTGAGGTCATTCTGAAGAGGAAACCGCTTCGCGATATGTATTGGGCTCGCCCTTAACCATGTAGCTAACGAAGTCTGGACCGAAGGATTTTTCAACCCTTGGCCTTTTGCTTCGCCTACGATCACTTTCTTCAACCTCAGGTCGTTCATGTGTCTTATCATGAACTACCTCATCAACTGGTGTAGATGAGCTTTCACCTACTTCAAAATTAGGTGTTAATGACGTTGCATGTGTTTGTCTTCCCAAAGGAAACACATTTTCAAAGTAAGAGACAACGTTAGGATTCACCTCCATGATAGTGTTTACGTGTACATCAGGATTCTTGGACTCATGTACAAGAAAGCGATGTGCACTACTTTGATGCGCATACCCAATAAATATGCAATCAACAGTTTTGGGTCCTATCCTAAGAGCCTTAGGAGGTGGTACAATCACCTTTGCTAGGCACCCCCACACTTTCAAGTATTTGTTTGAAGGCTTCTTCCTTTTCTATAACTCATATGGAGTTTCGTCTCTCTTTTTTAGTGGTATCTTGTTCAAAAGATAATTAGCCGAGAGAATGGCTTCCCCCAACATTTCCTGGCTCACCCCAGAACTTATCAACATGGCGTTCATCATTTCTTTCAATGTGCGGTTCTTTCGTTCCGCCACGCCATTTGATTATGGAGAATAAGGAGGTGTACACTCATGTACAATGCCACTTTTTGCGCGTAAATCGGCAAAAGGTGCAACATATTCGCCTCCTCGGTCGCTTCGCAAAGCTTTTATCTTCTTTTGAAGTTGATTCTCAACTTCATTTTTTGTACAAGATAAATTTACTTATTGCTTCATCTTTACTTTTTAGTAAATATACATAGCAATATTTAGTACTATCGTCAATAAACGTGATGAAGTACTTATTTCCACCTCTTGTGGGTAACGCTTATAAATCACAAATATCGGTGTGAATTAAATCAAGGGGTTCAGTTATTCGTTCAACCGATTTCGATGATGATCTTGTAAGTTTGGATTCAACGCATGTTTCACATTTATAGTGTGAATCAATATGGAATGTTGTTATACAATTTAAATTGATTAAACGGCGTATTGAATTAAAATTTACGTGACCTAATCTACCATGCCATTTATTCGAATCAGAAAACTCAAGAATATAAGTAGAAGTAGTAGCAATTTTATTCATGTTCTTCTTGACCGCCATTACATTCAATTTAAACATACCATTTTGGGCATAGCCCTTGCCTACATATATTCCTCGTTTAGTTAGTACAAATTGATCGCTCTCAAAAACTAAACGAAATCCAAACTTATTAAGCAACCAACCCGAGACTAGGCTCTTGCGCAAGTCTGGGACATATAACACGTTGCTTAAAGTGAGCTCCTTCCCTGAAGTCCACTTCAAAATCACCGTTCCTTCACCCTTGATGTCCGCGGTGGCTGCATTTCCAATGTACAGCTTCTCATCTCCCGCAAGCTCTTTGAAGGTGGTAAAGAGGCTCCTGTCTGGGCACACATGACGGGTCGCGCCCGTATCAACCCACCATCCTTTTGGAGTGTTGGTCACCGCATTGACCTCATCCAACATTGCATTTTTTTCGGAAATCATTGCCACCAAAGGCATCCCGTCTTCATCCACCATGTGCGCACGCTCACGCTTTGGTTTCTTGCATTGGTTAGCCCGATGCCTTGGCTCGTCACAGTTGTAACAAGTCCCTTGGAACGTTTGAGGTTTCTTTTTCACAACCCCTTTCTTCGGTCTAAGTTTGCTAGCCTTTGCTTTCTGTTTGTCCTTTTTCCCCTTGCCCTTCGCGCCCTTAGAGGATTGCCCATGCTCAACCAGATTTGCGCTAGCACTAGTCTGCGCAAGACTGCCTTTTTGGGCAATTCTATTGTCCTCTTCAATCCGAAGACGAACAATAAGGTCCTCTATAGTCATCTCCTTTCGTTTGTGTTTAAGATAATTCTTAAAATCAACCCAACTAGGAGGTAATTTTTCAGTCATCGCTGCCACTTGGAATGTCTCGCTAAGTGTCATGCCTTCCGCAAAGATGTCATGTAGTATAATTTGGAATTCTTGGACTTGAATCATAAATGTTTTAGAATCAACCATTTTGAAATCCAAGAAACGGGCTACCACAAATTTCTTTGTGCCAGCATCCTCCGTTTTGTACTTCTTGTCCAAGGCATCCCAAAGATCTTTGGAAGTCTTGACATTGTAGTACACATTATACAATGCATCCGAAAGCCCATTTAACACATAGCCTCGACAAATGAAATCCGAGTGCTTCCAAGCCTCTACCGCGCTCAGAGCCTGAGCGCTGGTCTCCCCTTCCGCAGGTTGGGGAGCGGTTTCAGTTAAGAACCTCGCAAGGTTCATGGTGGTCAGGTAGAAGAACATCTTCTGCTGCAACCTTTTTAAGTGTAGACCCGAGAACTTCTCGGGTCGTTCAGCGTGATTAGCCACTGTGGACGCTCCCACAGTGGTGGCGTTCAATGGGGTTCCCGTCACAACACTCGTCTTGTTAACGTTGACGTTTTCGGTCGACATGCTGAAAAATAAAATTTAAAGTTTTAGTCAAAAGGTCTGTTTTACGCAAAAAACAGAAGTAACACTTAAATTTTAATTTACCACAAATTGACTGTTTAGGCTTCTAAGTCCAACTTTGAAGACCAAAAACAGAAAATTTATAATTTTTAGAACTTACTAATTGGCTTCTAAGTCCAACTTTGAAGACCAAATCAGAAAGTTTTAGCACTTTTTTAGGACAGGTCTAAAAGTAACCAGCTCTGTTTTCAACCAAAGTCGCACCTTTGAAGATGAAAACAAAAAAAACTGTTTTTAAAACACAAACTGAGTGAATCAAAACTGGTTTGAATCACAAACAGAATGGTTTTGATTACACGAACGGTTTTAAAAATTTGTTTTAAGATTGTAGGAACCGTTCGCGTAAATAAATAAAAAAAAAAAAATTTATTACTGATTACAAAACAAAGAAATAAAGAAAGCAGAATTACAGTACAATTACAACTGGAAAAACAAAATACAAGAAATGAAGATGGAGAAGAAGACTGAGGCACGTGTTCAACACGCTTCCCTTAAAATAAATTCTGAGTCTCCCAAGAGTACTCGTTTTGTTTCCCAGGGTACAACAGCCGGAGCAGTAGTACTGCCGGAATTCGCCTACAACCCGAAGGTTACCTTGAAACTGCAAGAAAGAGATCAGAAAAGCTGTAGAGAGAAAGTAAATTGCTGTTGTGTTGCTGGTATTCGTTGTGTCTATTCTGCAGTGACTAAAAGCTGTATTTATACAGCTCCAGATTCGAAACAGTCAAAAAAAAGGAATTAAAGGAGAGGTTTAAATTGCATTAAACGTCTTCAATGCAATTTAATACGTCATTTAATTCTCAGTCAAAGACCGTTAACTCGTCAGTTTCGAAGTTGAACTATAACTGCATTGTCATTCAATGCTGGAAACTTCTGCGCGCGCGCGCAAGACACACTGGTGCGCACGTGCCCAGGTCTTCACGCCCATGTGCGGTGCGTCCTTTTGGCTCACTGCCATATGTGCGTGCGCCACACTGACTCAGGTCCATGCGCGCTCATGTGCGGTGCGTCCTCTTGGCTCACTGCCATGCGCGCGTGCGAAGTGCAAAGTGCACCATCAAAGCGCCACATTGCGCCTCATCGCCCACGCCACGCGCGCGCGCGCGCGCGAGCTTGTGCGAGTGCGAGTGCAAGTTAGGGTGCTCCGCACCCTTCGCGAGGACACTTAGTGTGTGCTTCCATGAAACAATAAGGATGGAGAGTTCCCACTTAAATACCCGTTTAAGTTCCATCTCTCCTCCGATGTGGGACAAGGTGCTACTTTCCCTTTTGTTTCAGCATTCAATGTTTCAAACACCCAACTTTGAGCATCGATATCTCATTCATCTTTGTTAGGATCTGAGGCTCTTATGATTGTGTTTGTTTGTATAGTTTGAACAAATCAATAGAAGTGAACAAAGTTTAAGTGCAGCGGAAATGAACAACAAACTTTGTAAACACAATTAAAAAGGAGAATAGTTTTGATAAATACATGCTTTTCATTGAGTTTTTAAAAGCCCTGTTAAAGACTTTGTTACCATGTGATGATTCTGAAAAACTTGTCTAGACCTCTTGTAAGTTTATTCACTGGGGATACTATTGTTACCTGAACTTCCCTGACCCAATGAATGCACACAGTTGTTTGATGACCATTTTTACCCCAATTTTTACTCTTAAGTGTTTTATATTTATACTCTTTTCTTTTGACTTCAAAAGTTTTGAGATAAACACACTTCTGAGTTTTTGTGATTTTCCTTCTTCCCTTTTTACCCTTCCCATTCATAAGTAATGAAATACTTACTAGGAGGTCTTTATTGGAGAAATACTTAATCCAGAATCATTTTGCAGTAATGTTTTTGAGAGATCTGGTCATATTTTGTACATGCATATGTCAAATCTCACATTACTTATGATTTGGGCTATTTCAACACCTAATTTTCTTAATGTGTTTTTAACAGAGTTGATTTGGTCCTTTTTAACAGGATTCCCAACCTCTTTTTCAACACCTAAGATCTTGTAACTAAAGTTTTATGTAGGAACGTTATACGACCTGACGAGTCGATCAGAAGAGTGCTCAGACTGAATCAGAGGCGGAATTCATTGATTCAGTCTTTGTTTAGCTTGATTTCACTATTTAACGTCTCTTTTATTGATCTTCTAACAATATACAAGCTCTGGAGACAAACTGGCAGGGCTTCGCCTTAACACCATCTAACTCCTTCATAGTTCCGCTCATAGATCACCTATTTATAGGCCAGGGTGGTTCGCTTATATGGACATGTCCATATAAGCGGACCTACATAAGCGGACCTACATTGGGTGGTTCGCTTATATGGACATGTTCGTATAAGCGGACCTGAACAAATAGGTTCCCATATACGGACATGACACATAAGCGGACCTATCTAACTCATGTGTTTCTTGATTTTCGTTCACTATACAATCAGCCCTAGCCTAAGACTCGAACTAAGATGTAGTCGACAGACAACTGCACCAACATTTTAATTTCCCTCTTTTTATGTTAACAAAAACACTAATTGTTATTTAATCAAACATAGGTTTTGTTGACACGAGGTACACACTTTAGCAGCAAACATGATGAATACAGCACAAAAGTTCATAACAACAATTGAAATCAATTTTGTAAAGAAGATAATTATACCATAGTTAACAGATATATTTTCAGATCTGAAACCTATAGGTGATTTATGTATGACATCATTTGTTGTGTGAATTTTGTGTGTCTTATGACATCTTGGTTGTTTTACAGAGCTTTTGGATAGTCACTTTGAACATGATTTCTCATTACTCTGTTTTTCAACTAAATAAAATCAACCTTAGTATCAATGAATTTTGAGCTGAACTGTTATGTCAAATTGATTGTTAGATCGAATTTGACTGTCCATGCTCTGATACCAATTGTTAAGATCTGAGGCTCTCATGATTGTGTTTGTTTGTATAGTTTGAACAAATCAATAGAAGTGAACAAAGTTTAAGTGCAGCGGAAATGAACAACAAACTTTGTAAACACAATTAAAAAGGAGAATAGTTTTGATAAATACATGCTTTTCATTGAGTCGAATGATTACAATACAAATCAAAAGATTACAAGTCATGCTTACAAATTAAACTCCCCCTCAGCCTGATACTCCATGGTTGATTGCTCAAGATGAAAGGATTGGACTAGAGGAGAAGAATTCACTTAGTCAATCAAATGTAACAGTACAGGGTACTGCTTCATTTATAGGCAAACCAAACCACTGAAGCATCTCAGCTGACGTCACCATGAAAGTGACATCTAACAACCTAACAACCTGTAACCACTGTTCTTATACAAACACCGCTAATCTTAACCACTGACTCTATAAAAAATAAGTGACACACTAAACTACTGCTTTCTCCTTTCATTAGTGCTTTCCTCAAGGTTGATCAGTCCTTGAGTGGGCAGTCCTTTAGCATCGGTAGATTGAACCAGCAGTGTTTAGCAGTCTTCAGGGCTTCATCAGCAGTTTGAAGGACATCAGCTGTTGTATACGGACAGTGGATAGAGGACCATCAGATGTTATAGCCACTTTCAAGGGGAAAGCTTAATGCAAACAACTGCTTATTATGAATCCACAGTTGTGATCCGGTTTTGGCTCTTATTATCTGTTCCTCTGATAGGGTTCAATCCCAACAATCTTAGCTCCGTTTTGGACGTGGTTTAGTTCGTTGCGAAGCTCTTCCAACATAGAACACAAACCCACAAATAAATACATAAAACCCGCTCATTTTATTATATTTATTTCTAGTCCAAAATAGGAAAAAAATCATTTTCCTATATTTGTGAAAAATGCTATTTTCACCTATTTTTCCAACAGATTTATCACAAGGTTAGGGTTTACGTGTTAATTGCATCTTATTGTTAATTGTGTTATGGTTGTATCCATTTATCATGTTGTTTTGTTTCTGTAACCCAAAGCACGTGAACACCATCAATTTATTATATATTTATCATACCGAAGTTGAAGGTTGCAGTCATTTGAGAACTAAAAGTTAAATTTACTGATCTCCTAAGTTTATATCTCTGGCATATATATGGTCCTTGACTCACAAATCATATTGAGTTGTGAGTTATATATATTTTCCATGTTATTTTAAATCATGGTGAAAACTTTTTTTTAATTTATTTATTTGAGGCATGGTCCTCGACTCATAATGCAGTTGAAATGGATGTTAACATTTTTTACCAAAAAATTATCATTTAATATATGATACCTAGAATATATTTTGAGTTGAGCTTAGGTTTCACATGTTTAAATCACATTTTATCGGAAAAGGATAAAGTTAAACCCATCTAACCATTCAAACTTATTTTAATTTTCTAAACTTTATACTAGGGGTCTATTTGAAAAGTATTTTCTCAGTTCTTATGTATCCTACTTAGTTTTATGTATCATTTCCAATTTTGCAATAATATATCATAAGTAAAACATTTATTTAAATAATGAATTAAGAACCTAGTCTTCTTGCTACCATGGTTGTTTAAATAAGAACCATGAGTTCGAATGGTGTTTAAGATCCTTAGATAATCTAATTAAATATGTAAACTAGATTATTATTTTTTCTCACCCACGGTTCAATGGCTTTAAATAACATTACTCTCATCACCGACCTTGATGTGTTGATCAAATGCAAGGTTACTTGAAAGTTAACTCCGAGAAAACACCATGTGTAATCATTCTTCAGTTTGGGAAATTGAAGTGGCATTGAGGTTTTTCATTAAATTATTATGATATTTTTCTTTACAAAGTCTACACATATTATAGTTTTTAATAGTTTTTCAACAAAAATAGCAAACACTAAACTTTTTTTTTCTGTTTTCAGGTTACGCATATGTTTCAAATTCTTACTACTATGTACCGCTAATCATTGATTAGACTAAAGAAATTATTGAATATATGAAAAAGTATGAAATTTTGTACTAATGTTTATTTATCTCTAACTTATTTATCTCTAATTTACTGAAATGCTTTATAATAATTAGTATTATTCCATTTTTTAATAAACATACTACTTTCCAAAGTTGCTAACGATAGTTCTTCGTTTCAACGTAGCATATCTTCATTGATTATGTATTCCTTGCAGAACAAATTTGTTATGGACAGTGCTTTCAGCAGTATTAGTTTATCAATAGAAGTTTTTATTTTTGTCAATCTTGAGTTGTATCTAATCTCATAATTTTATTTTACATTCCCTAAGTTTAATATTTCCTTTATTGTTTAACCCGTGTAATACACGGGTTACTAACCTAGTATCGTATATGTATAACTGCATATTCCACATATAATAAAAAATAGAAAAAATTACACCGTTGGTGCTTGTGGTTTCTATCAAATTTCAATATAGGGTACTAATAGTTTTTTGTTGCAAAATCAGGTATTAACTTTCTAATTTGTCACAATGTAGAGTACTAAGGCTAAACCTTGTTAACTTTTTTTGTCAAGTTATACTAAAATGACTGAAATGCCCTTTAATAACTAGAAAGTCTATTTTTTAATTAATTATATTTGACTAAAATTTTAAAGTTTTATTTATATTTATATGTTTTTGTTTTATTTATATTTTTTTATAAAATTATATGGATTTGAAGTGCATATTATTATATATAAACTCAAAGTTTATAAATAATAAACTTCAAATACATTTAATTTTATAAAAAATATAAATAAAACAGAAAAATATAAAAATAAATAAAACTTTAAATTATTTTAATCAAATATAATTAATTAATAGACTCTCTACATATTAAAGGGCATTTTAGTCATTTTAGTAAGATTTAACAAAAAAAGTTAACAAGGTTTGTCCTTAGTACTCAACATTGTGACAAGATTTGGCCTTAGTACTCAACATTGTAACAAATTAAAACATTAACACCTGATTTTGCAACAAAAACTATTAGTACCCGACATTGAAATTTGACAGAAACCATAAGGACCAACGGTGTAATTTTTTCTAAAAAAATAAAGGTAAATAACTTGTTAGTTTCACACGAAAGTTACAAATCGTGAATCAAACTGTAAACCTGGATTTTCAAACTATGAATCGGGCCATGTAAACTTCTAACCGGCAGAATTAACTGATTTATGGTTCGATTAGTTTCTACTTTCTACACACTAAATTAATAATACGTTTGCATATCCGATCATGTATGAAAGAAAATTCTTACTATCCAGTTTTTGGTTTTAGATTAAAATGCACGGATAGTCCCTATGGTTTGTTAAAATAATACATTTAGTCCCCAACTTTTGAAAATTACACTCATGCTCCCTGTGGTTTGCTCGGTTGTTACTTGGGTAGTCCCTAGAGTGGATATAGGTTAATTTTTTCTGTTAAATGGAAGTAAAATGACTAAAATGCCCTTATCATTCACTACCCTCTCCCTTTTCTTTCTCTCATCTCTCTTTCACCAGAATTCCACCACTACCATATTTTCAACATGATATTGCTATACTAAGTTTACCGACAAAAACAAGATACGATAGTCTAGCGTATTTTCAACCAATGACAAGTCTCGTCTGCTAGATCCCATAAAATCGGAGATCAGCAGTAACTAGTTTTTCCAGCTTCAAAATTCCTAAACCAAACCTTCGATCTGGAAAATGGAACGTTTCGTGAAAGGGTTGCTTGATGTGGCATTAGGTGGCGATGATGATCGAAACCAGCGACAAGAAGATGGGACCGATGAATGATCCAGATCTACTTCGTGGGCCCAGGTTAGTGTCGTTGATTTAGGATGATTGTTTTTGTTTTTTAAGGTTTTTGATTAATGATGGATCAGATGATGATGTTCAGGTTTTTTTTTTTGAACGGCCGACAGAAAATTTTATTTATTCAACTAGCAAGATGCTAGACACCAAATATACAATATCTAATTACACCATTTAGGCCGAGGCCAATCCAACACCATTCAAACACCGAAAACCTACTCCAACCTTCCCATGATAGGCACGTCTCCCTGGACCTATTTTTAACCTAAAGATAGCCTAACGACTTAACTTCTTCCAAAACTTTAATTACGTTAGGTTGAGCACTATTAAAATTACCTCGTTGCGAGTCTTCCATATGCACCAGATAACTATTTGAATAATTGCTTGCAATGTCTTCTTTCTTTTTCGTGATCCCGGACTGAAATCATGAAGATCCAACAAATCCTTGAGTTCGAAAGCCACTATTGGAGGAATTTTGCACCATGTAGCAACATTCTGCCAAACTATTTGAGTGAAATGACAAGCAACAAACAAATGTTCACTTTATTCCACATATTCTCCGCATAAAACACAAGTCGCGTCTACAATATCGATATGTCTTCTAATTAACGCTTCCCTAGTTGGGAGTCTATCCTTTTCTGCTCTCCACGCCACCATGCCCACCTTTTTTTGGAGTCCAACTATTCCATGAGAAGACCCTGCTTGGCGGTACTCTATCGGCAGAACTTAAAAAAAAATTATGCTTGAAACCGAAAACAAACCTGAATTATCCAAGTTCCATATCTGTTTGTCTACACCATGTGATACAACAATAGCATTTAATAGGCCTAGCAGATCGTGTAGTTCAGCACTTTCCAACCCAACTGAGATGGGCCTAGCCCAATCCCGAGTAAACAGCGGACCTGGACTAGAAGGATAGAACCGACCAGCAACATTACAAAACTTGTTATTTTCAAGATTAAATAAGCTGGGAAATCTCACATTTAAAGGTGATTCACCCAACCAATTATCTAGCCAAAAAGATGTATTTGAACCGTCTGCTATTACTGCTTTGATAGCCTTCCTTAGATATATTCCTCGTCTAATTAAGGTGTCGTTGATGCCCACTATTTGTTTCCATGGCCCAGTTATAGAGACCTTAACCGGGATTGCCGACTAGGACCTATTATTATGATGAAACACCCATATAACATTCCTCTATAATCCTTCTCTCTGTACTCTGAAACGCCACCACCACTTTGCTAGCATAGCAAGGTTAGCATCTTTGAGTGAACCAAAACCGAGACCTCCATACTCGATCGGAGCTGTTGTTTTTTTTTCCATGCAACCCAATTCATTTTTGCTTTCTCCTCATCTCCTCCCCAGAAAAAAAACCCGTCTAATCCTCTCAAGTGAATCGATAACCTGGGCTGGTGCCTTAAATAAGGAGAAATAATACATCAGTAGAGAGTTAAGAACCGATTTAAGTAGTGTAATTCTACCACCATACGATAAATGTTTAGCCTTCCAGATCGATAATCTGCTTCTGAATATTTCAATCACTGGTTCCCAGTTACGAGAAAGATTCATGTTGGCACCAACAGTCAGCCCTAGATGTTTGAATGGGAACGATCCTTTCTTACAATCAATAATATTTCCCATATGTTGGATTTCCAATTCGCTTACACCAATACCATAGACATTGCATTTCAAGAGATTAACTTTGAGTCCAGAAGTTAGATAAAAACATATAAGGATCCTTCTAAGGTTCATAATATTATTATAGGACCACTCACCAAGAAACATGACGTCATCCGCGTAAGTAAGGTGAGAAATATATGGACCATTATTAGTGCATCTTATACCTCTGAATAGATCTTCCGATATTGCTTTCTTCATAATCCCAGATAATGCCTCCATAACGATAACGAATAGGAATGGGGAAAGAGTATCCCCTTATCTAAGACCGCGTGTACAAACAAATTCACGAGTGGGGGAGCCATTTACTAAAACCGACGCCTTTGCCGAATAAAGAGTCGCCATTACCCATTTTCGCCATCTACTCGGGAAGTTCATTTGCATCATAATGGAATCAAGAAAATTCCAATTGACCGAATCGTATGCTTTATGGAAGTCTACTTTAAAAAACATGGCATGTTTCTTTGACTTTTTAAGCCACCCGATTATCTCATTTAACATTAACGGTCTGTCGATGATACTTCTACCAGCCAAAAATGCCGATTGCTCATCCGAGATTAGTTTTCCAATAACGCCCTTTAGTCGGTTAACCAACACCTTCGATATTACTTTGTTAATTACTCCAATCAAACTAATGGGATGGAAATCTGATGGAGAACTTGGATCCTTAGCTTTAGGAATTAAAGCAATGAATGAGGAAGTGCAACTGATGTTTAGAGTCCCTTAGCTATAGAATCTATTAAACAGTCCAATAAAATCATCTTTAAGGTTCTCCCAACACCTTTTGACAAACGTGAAGTTGAATCCGTCAGGACCAGGAGCTCGGTCCCCCATCGCAATCCCAAATGGCATTTTTAATTTCAACAACAGAAAACAGTGCTTCCAACATGTTTGCATCCAAATCAGAAATACTAGATAGATTCGGACAATTAATACCTGGTCTGCGCCCCATTAGTTCCGAAAACTGATTACTAAAAAATTCAAAAAAGGCTTCTTTAGTAACCAATGGATTTGACTCCCAAACCCCGTCTATTTTCAGGCCATTCACTCGATTGGTGCTGATGTTTGAATTGATAATTTGGTGAAAGAAGGCAGAATTTTCATCGCCCTCTAATGCTTATCTAGCCCGATATTTTTGTCGGGTATCCAAATATTTTAATCTGTCCTGTTCTGACACAAAAGTTTTACACTCCGCCCTTTCGCGCAACTCATCCTCCGACAAGAACCTTTCTTCTGCTAGATTATCCAATGACAAAGCCCTGTTCTTTTTGTCATTATACATTCCTACTGAACGATTCCTTTCCTCCTTCAACCAAACCTTAATATTATTTTTTAGCCATCTTAATTTTATTGCAATCGCCAGGTCTTCTGGGCCCTTAAATGAAAAATTATCACATCCTTGACTCACAAAATCCAAGAACCCAGGTAATTCGAACCATGAATTAAAGAACCTAAATGGGGTGGGGCCAAAGTCCGTTTGGACCGTGGAAAGGATGATTGGTCTATGACCCAATGCTACTCTATCCAAGGCTATCACAGACGCCATCAACCACTTCTCCATAAACCCGAGACAAACTAAATAACGGTGAAGTTTACTCAACTTATCTCCACTATCTGAAATATAAGTATACTTACCTCCAGTCATGTTATATTCCGATAACCCTGCAGCCAAAATGAATTTATTGAAAACCTGAGCATTGGAGGTGTTGAACTCTGAGTTTTTCCTTTCTGAAGCGTCTCGAACCTCATTAAAATCACCCATCAGAACCCACAATCCCTGAATTGAGTTTCTAACTGTTAAGATCTCGTTCCATAACGACCTCCGGTTTCCCGCTGTCGCAACCCCGGCCCCTATCTCCTGGGATCGGGCGGACGCGAACTCAGATTTGGTGGTATCGGTGGTTTATCATTATTTGGCAGCGGAAATTTCATCAGGACCATAGTTAGGAAATATTTATCAGAGTAAAATTCCACATTTTTATATTAATAAACACATGGGTAAGACCCAAGTTTCTATTACAGACATGTTTATAGGGATAAACCCTAATTTATTGAATTTAAAACATCGTCTATTAGGTAACTTTTATAGCCACATTTTTCCAAGCCTTCAGTGCTCTCCAGCTGGCTTCTAATTGGCTTTCACATTCTGTTACCTGAAACGCGTTTTAAAAACATTTGTCAATGGGAAATACTGGTGAGTGAATCCCAGCTTAATCAAGAAGCATTTATCCTTTACCAGTATTGAGAGCAATAACAATGTTTATATCTATACAATTACTCATTCAGTACTGTCAATTCATGACTGGTGGGTCATATTACACATAGGCTATCTCGTTGTCCAATGGCAACGTGTTCCACATTTTGTATACAAAACCCCAACATACCGGTAGTAATTGAAGAACTACAAAGACTCAATCACTGCTAATCACATTGTAAATTATTTAAGGTTTTGTAAAAACAGTTGGTAAAAAGGTTTACAAAAAGGAGATTACACACATTGCTACTTTAGACTTTCCTTGGTGGATTCCTGGTTATAATCTATTAATTAAACAATTCACTTGTGTTAGTATAATAACCCAATATTTACATTAGTAATACCCTCCCCGAGACAGAACTCCAACGACTACGTCGGGCAGAACCTCAACAGCCGTTACGGAGCTCTAGATCAACCGGGTAGCGTATCTAATACGTAACCGGGGTTATAATACTTACAACGGGGCAGAACTTCATTAATCAGGGGGTATAATATCCGATTATAACTTCTACCATATAGAAATTCGAGAGAGAAAGCGAAAGACTGAACGATTCAAATGAACAGCCGATGGCCTCTATTTATAGGTCTGTTCGACCATCTTGTCGTGCCCCGCGTAAACCTCAGCCAAGGGCTTCGCGGCCCGCGAGGCTAGCTAGGGTAGGCCCTAGCTTGGCTGATTCGACTCATAGCTTCCACACGCGTTATGCCACGGGGTACCTCAGGGTGCGGCCATGGCCTTGAGCTGTCGCGGCCCGCGTAAGACTCCTTAAGGGTCTTCGCGGCCCGCCAGGAACTATTAAAAAAAATTTTATTAAATTTTTACAAAACTAAAGTATTTAGGGTCCATTATTCGTATACAGGGTGTATTTTAGGACGTATAGGGACATTTTATTAGGGGTGTCGGAAATATTTTAGGAGGGTTGTTATATCCTCCCCACCTTGTTTTAGAACTCGTCCTCGAGGTCTACTAAAATAGGTGTGGATATTTCCTTTGCATCTCTGATTCAAGCTCCCAATTGTACTCTGGTCCTCTCTTGGAATCCCATTTTACTTTGACTAAAACCAATCTCTTGTGCTTGAGATTTTTTACTTTCCTGTCTTCAATTTGTAGAGGCTTTTCTACAAACTTGAGCTTTTCATTTATCTCTGTCTTTAAGAGGTATTATTAGTGATTCATCGGCTAAACACTTTTTGAGATTACATACATGAAAGACATCATGTATTCCTGCTATCTCATCTGCCAATTGTAGCTGATAGGCTACAGGTCCTATTCTTTTGATAATTTCAAAAGGTCCAACATACCCGGGGATTAGCTTTCCTCCTTTGATGAATCTTACCACTCCTTTCCATGGAGGGACTTTTAACAAAACTTTATCTCCTACTTGAAATTCCAATGGCTTTCATCGGTTATCAGCATAGCTTTTCTGACGATCGCGTGCTGCTTTTAGTCGTTCCTTGACTTGAATAATCTTATATGTTGTCTCTTGAACTATTTCTGGTCCAGATAATTGCTTTTCTCCAATTTCTGCCCAACAAACTGGGGTTCGGCACTTTCGTCCACAAAGTGCTTCAAATGGTGCAGCATTGATACTGGTATGATAGCTGTTATTGTAAGAAACTTCTATTAATGGCAAGTGATCGTCCCAATTTCCTCCGAAATCAATTACACAAGCTCTAAGCATATCTTTCATTGTCTGAATAGTCCTTTCGCTTTGTCCGTCCATTTGAGGATGATAAGTTGTACTTAAATTTAGCTTGGTTGCCATTGCTTTTTGGAAACTTGTCCAAAAATGAGAAGTAAAATGGCTATCTCTATCAGAAACAATTGATAAAGGAATACCGTGTAATGAAACTATTTCATTTACATACAATTTGGCTAATTGTTCCATACTGAATGTTTCCTTCATTGGTAAGAAATGAGCAAATTTAGTTAGTCTATCACAATTACCCAGATTGTATCATTACCCGTTTGTGTCTTGGGTAATTTGGTAACAAAGTCCATTGTTATCAATTCCCATTTCCATACAGGCACTTCCAATTGCTGTAACAAACCTGAGGGTTTCTGGTGTTCAGCTTTGACTTGTGAACAAGTAAAACACTTGGCAACATAAGCTGCTATATCCTTTTTCATTCCTATCCACCAGAAATTCTTTCTTAAGTCTTGATACATTTTATCATTTCCAGGATGCATCGTATACTTAGACTTATGGGCTTCTTCTAAGATATGGAGGCGTAGGTTTCCTAGTTTAGGTATCCAAATTCTTTTCTTGTGGAATCTCCAATTTCCATCTGTTCCTTGTTCTAATTCCTTAATCATTCCTTTCAACTTCTCAGTATCATCCTTGATTACTGATTCCTGTGCTTTTCTAATCTGTTCGTTTAAATCTATCTGCAGATTTAATTTAAGAGAATGTACTCTCTTTGGCTTTTCGTGATATTTTCGACTTAAAGCATCGGCTACTACGTTAGCTTTTCCTGCATGATACTGGATATTACAATCGTAATCACTTAGTATCTCCATCCAGAGTCTTTGTCTCATATTTAACTCTTTTTGCCCGAAAACATATCTTAAACTCTTATGATCAGTGAAAATGGTAAACTTACTACCATAAAGGTAATGTCTCCAAATTTTAAGGGCAAAAATTATAGCTCCTAATTCCAAATCATGGGTTGTATAATTTTCTTCATGATTCTTAAGTTGTCTAGATGCGTAAGCTATAACCTTTTGACGTTTCATCAACACACATCCATAACCTAATTTATAAGCATCACAATATATTACAAAATCTTCAGTTCCTTCTGGTAATGCTAATATGGATGCGTTGGTTAATCTTTGCTTAAGGATTCTAAAGGCTTCTTCTTGTTTTGGTCCCCATTCAAACTTAACAGATTTACAGGTTAATTTCGTTAAGGGAATGGCTATTCTAGAAAAATCTCGGATGAATCTTCTATAATAACCGGCTAGTCCTAGAAAACTTCTAACTTCTGTTGGTGACTCAAGGGTTTTCCATTTGGTAATTGCATCAATCTTTGTGGGATCCACATGAATTCCTTCATGGTTGACTAAATGTCCAAGAAACTGTACATGTTCTAACCAGAATTCACACTTAGAAAACTTTGCATAAAGATTTTCTTTTCTTAGCAAATTTAGGAGTACATGCAGATGCGTTGCATGTTCCTCTTTACTTTTAGAATAAATTAGAATATCATCTATAAAGACAATTATGAATTTATCCAAATATGGCTTACATATTCGGTTCATCATGTCCATAAATGCGGCTAGGGCATTGGTTAAACCAAATGGCATGACAATAAATTCATAATGGCCATACCTTATTCTAAAAGCGGTCTTAGGAATGTCCTATTCCTGTACCTTTAATTGATGATATCCTGAACGTAAATCGATTTTAGAGAAAAATCGAGCTTCTTGTAATTGATCAAACAAATCATCGATTCTTGGTAATGGGTACCGATTTTTAATCGTGACTTTATTTAATTCACGGTAATCAATGCACATTCGCATCGACTTATCTTTCTTTTTGACAAACAATATCGGTGCTCCCCATGGCGATGAACTTGGCTGTATGAATACTTTTTCTAACAGTTCGTCTAATTGTTTCTTTAGCTCTTGCATTTCTAAGGGTGCCAAACGGTAAGGTGATTTGGCAATTGGTGCTGTTCCTGGTAACATATGAATTCTGAACTCGACTTCTCTATCTGGCGGTAGTCCTGGTAATTCTTCTGGAAATACATCTGAAAATTGAGATACTATAGGGATATCTTTTAATTCCTTTCCTTTAGTGTTAATGATTATAGAAATCATATACACTAATGATCCTTTCCTAGCATAACTTGTTGTTTTCATTACAGAGATGAATTTTGTGGATCTAGTTGGCTTATCTCCTTTAATTGTGATCTTTTCACCTTTTGGTGAATTTACTTGTATTGACTTTTGATCACATAAAATACTGGCTTTATTAGCTATTAACCAATCCATTCCTAATACAACACCAAATCCTGCCAGATTCATTGGGTAAAGGTTTGCAATAAACTTTTGATTTAGAAATTCTATTCTTGCTCCCTGCAAGATTTCGGTAATCTTAATGGTCTCTCCATTTGCTGTTTCTACTAAACATTCTTGTTGGAGTTTAGTTAATGGTTGATTGAGAAGTTTGCAAAATGAAGTATTAATAAAACTTTGGTTCGCACCAGAGTCAAATAATACTTTAGCAAAAACATCATTAACTAAAAACGTACCGACAATCACGTCCGGAATCATTTTGGCTTCTTCTGCAGTCAGAAGAAATGCTCTAGCATTCTTAGTAGTTTTGTTGTTTGTTGTTGGAGCTAATTTTGGACAGTTTGGCTTGATATGACCTTGCTCTCCACAATTGTAGCATATCTTATTGGTGGGTTTCTTCCTGCAGTCTTCTTCCTTGTGTCCAGATATTTTGCAAAAATTGCAGTATATGGAGCATCTCCCAGAATGCTTCCTTTTGCAATACTTGTAGTAAGGTGCAAAAGTAGAACCTAAATTTTTTCCACGGTTGGAATTACCGTAGCGAAATTATTGGGAAAGCTTTTGAGCTAGGTTCTTCCTTTGGTTTTCTTCCTGGGTACGTACAGTTCATCTGTCAAGGTATTAGCTAGTTCTACTGCTTCTTCTATGGTTTGTGGTCTAGCTCCCTTGACTACATGCCTGATTTCACTGATTAATCCCGATGTAATGGGAGATTAACACTGGTTCAGGTGATACTAGGGTTGGCACTATTCTAGCATATTCAAAGAATGTAGTAGTGTAACCTTTACTATCTACTCCAGTTATTCTTAGATTTAATAATTTATTTGCTATCTGTTCCTTTTCATTGGGAGGACAAAATTTCCTTTCTATTGTATCCGTAAACTCGTTCCATTCCATGTCATAAACCCTGTCACTTCCTCTAGATTGGAGGATAGTGTTCCATCATTCTAAAGCTGCATTTTTAAACAGATTGGAAGCAAACATTATCTTATCTTCTTCTGCGCACTTGCTTATTTTTAAGACTGCCTCAGTCTTTTCTATCCAACGTAGAGCTGCAATGGGCCCTTCATTGCCAGAGAATTCTATTGGTTTACAGGACCAGGATTCTTTGTAAGAACAACCAAAAGACATGGTTCTTCTTCTTCTTGGAATTAGCATTTGAAAAATGGGTCCATTGTGCACGTTGTGACTAAATTCAGTATGGGTTCGCTTACTCCCATTACCACTTTTATTATTATTTTCCGCGTCCCTAACATTTTGGATAATAGCTGGCATGGCATCCCTAATTCCTTGGCTTACAATATGACGAATTTCACTGTTATTTATTTGATTTTCATTATTCTGGTTTTCTTGATTTGCTGCGTCGGCCATCTGGATTTTAAACAATTACCAGATATTAATATCACATGAAAATATCCAATGCAACCATTACACAACAAGCATGCTGATCCAAAATCGTCGAACATTGCGACTTACTCTATTTTATATTAGGCATCTATATTTATTACAAATACAACTGGAATTAAAAGAAAATACTAGTATGCATCACTAACCACAAAATGGTGTACACTACAATATATTATTATTATATATATAAGAATTTTTTTTTCAAACATACACACATATATATATATGTATATATTATTATTATTATTATTATTATTATTATTATTATTATTATTATTATTGTTGTTATTATTATTATTATTAGTGATAGGGGTTCATCCAAAATTCCATATTACGCTCGTCATATTTCCAGACTAGTCGTTCCCCTATTTGCCTCATTCTCTCTAACTTTCTTCTAAAATCTCCTCACCAAAGGTTCGGAGTTCTTGCACATTTTCAGTGCTCATGGGTGGTGTAGGTGCTGGTATTGGGTCTGGGAACTGGGGCATATGTTCTTCCTGAGGGTATAGATTCTCTAGAATCTCCCTAATGTATTGGTCATTATAGTAATATGGGTCTAGGGGATCCAAATCGGGATAGGGTCCTACTAGATCTTGTATGGGCTCCTCTATGGGGATTGGATAACGTTGCTGGTAATCCCTATGGTCGTAAAACCATGGGTCATAGTCTAGAGGAGGGGGTGCAGATACCCTAGGAATCTCAGCTGGGTTTAGTTCAATGTCCATGGGTTGTGTGGGAAACAATGGTAATGGCTGGGGTGCTATGAGTTGCTCTAAATTAGGGTCTGCTGCTGTAGTTGTTAAGATATGAAAATTTGCTAGACTCCTATTGAGCATATCTTGTGTGTGAGCATCCATTTCTCTCTTAAAGGCAGCTAAAACTCGCTGTTGTTGTAACTTTTTCATCCTTTTCCTACGTTCATGTGCTCCTCTGCTGAACCATCCTCTCTTCTTGGGAGGGAATGACTTTTCAGATTGGGCCTTGAACACGAATATCTCATCTTCGTTGTCAGCCGAATACCCTGAGAGGGTAGGCTGTGAAGAGGTGCCTTCGTCCCTAGGTGAACCGGACAGTTTACGGTAAGCGTCTGAAGGTCCTTGGTCACTCATGCTGTAAACTAACAAATTGTCAAATAACAAAAAAATAATAATCTACACGTATGCACATAATCTTATTGATTATTTCCTAACAGAATTGAAAATTTTAATGTCAGCAGAACACTTCTTTGGCTGAAATTAATGGTTGTAGCTCTGATACCAACTTCTGTCGCAACCCCCGGCCCCTATCTCCAGTGATAGGGAGACGCGAACACAGATTTGGTGGTATCGGTGTTTTATCATTATTTGGCAGTGGAAATTTTATCAGGACCGTAGTTAGGAAATATTTTATCAGTGTAAAATTCCACATTTTTATATTAATAAACACATGGGTAAAACCCAAGTTTCTATTACAAACATGTTTATAGGGATAAACCCTAATTTATTGAATTTAAAACATCGTCTTTTAGGTAACTTTTATAGCCACATTTTTCCAAGCCTTCAGTGCTCTCCAGCTGGCTTCTAATTGGCTTTCACATTTTGTTACCTGAAACGCGTTTTAAAAACATTTATCAGTGGGAAATACTGGTGAGTGAATCCTAGTTTAATCAAAAAGCATTTATCCTTTAACAGTATTGAGAGCACTAACAATGTTTATATCTACACAATTACTCATTCATTACTATCAATCCATGACTGGTGGGTCATATTACACATAGGCTATCTCGTTGTCCAATGGCAACGTGTTCCACATTTTGTATACAAAACCCCAATATACCGGCAGTAATTGAAGAACTACAAAGACTCAATCACTGCTAATCACATTGTAAATTATTTAAGGTTTTGTAAAAACAGTTGGTAAAAATGTTTACAAAAAGAAGATTACTCACATTGCTACTTTAGACTTTCCTTGGTGGATTCTTGGTTATAATCTATTAATTAAACAATGCACGTGTGTTAGTATGATAACCCAATATTTACATTAGTAATACCCTCCCCGAGACAGAACTTCAACGACTACGTCGAGCAGAACCTCGACAGCCATTACGGAGCACTAGATCAATCGGGCAGCGTATCTAATACGTAATCGGGGTTATAATACTTACAACGGGGCAGAACTTCATTAATTAGGGGGTATAATATCAGATTATAGCTTCTACCTTATAGAAATTCGAGAGACAAAGTGAAAGACTGAACGATTCAAATGAACAGCCGATGGCCTCTATTTATAGGTCTGTTCGACCATCTTGTCGCGCCCCGCGTAAACCTCAGCCAAGGGCTTCGTGGCCCGCGAGGCTAGCTAGGGTAGGCCCTAGCTTGCTGATTCGACTCATAGCTTCCACACGCGTTATGCCACGTGGCACCTCAGGGTGTGGCCCTGGCCTTGAGCTGTCGCGGCCCGCGTAAGACTCCTTAAGGGTCATCGCGGCCCGCCAGAAAATTGTTTTTATTAAATTTTTACAAAATTAAAGTATTTAGGGTCCATTATTCGTATACGGGGTGTATTTTAGGACGTATAGGGACATTTTAAATAAATTAGGGGTGTCAGAAATATTTTAGGAGGGTTGTTATACCCACATCATTAGGTGCATAAATGTTAACAAAATTAATGCGACATCCCGATTGTATCAGCGTCCCTGAAACCACCATAAAATTCTGATTCTTAATAACATTTTCACACGAAAAGATTGTCGGGCACCAAAGACATGCTAAACCCCCATATCTGCCCTGTGATTCCACCACTGCATATTGAAATACAGACCGGCCCCAGAAACAGTTGAACATGAAGTTGGAAGAATTACCCAGCTTAGTTTCCTGGATAGAAAGAAACTGAATACCATAGGTCATTTTCAAACTTCTGATCCAATCTACTTTGCGAGGATTCCTCACCCCCTTATATTAATATATAAGCAATTCATTGTAAACCCTTGTTAACACCTTCATCTTCAGTCAATTTCTGGGTTTCAACATCAAAACCCTCTAAGCTAATACCCACCTTGGTCCCAATTACCTTAGTGAGTTCAACTTCTTCAAGTGTATTCATTCCTTGACTGAATGCTGACGCCAAATTAGAGGGATCAGAAGCACTTGTACCTGTACCTGAACCTGGAACTGAGTTCAACTCCGGCGGTAACTCCGACGGGATCCGGTTACTTTGAAAATTGACAGGTTCTGACTCATCATCACCAGCGAATGCGCTCTCCTTGTCGTTTTCAGTAGCAGGGGTGTTTAGGCCAAAATTATCGTATCCAGGGTCCACATTTTGGTAACAGGATCGGACAGGTGGGCCTTGCATTGATCCAGTAGATGTTGGGCTCCTAACTGCTCTGGGTCGTTTACCTAAAGACTGAAATTGATCCAACAAAATTCCTGGGGTAGTGGGCTGCTGACTTGGCTCAGGCTGGGTTGCATTATAACCACTATTAAGATCGCCATTAATATTCTCATTGAGACCCACAAAATCATTGTTAGACTTTGAAACACGAACCGCCGAATTCACATTCCCATGCAACTCATGCATCTCTGAATTAAAACTTTGCTTAGGGGCTTGGGCCTGCGTTTTCTCTACTTCCGGCGATGAAGTGAAGAGATCCGGTGACTCTCCAATGCCAGTCTTCACCTGTGGTTCCTCATTTTCCGGCGCCGGGACATATTCCCCTTCTTCCAATTGATTATCTGCCTGTTGACTCTCTTCGTCATCTGAACCTCGGTCAGACTGTTCCTCCGACTCATCATCTAGAAAATCTGGCGACCAGCACCCCGAGATTTCTGAGACCCATACAACAAACTTTCGGTTTTTCCAGTTCAAAACAATCGACTCCTCAATACGCGACCCCTGGGCCGTAGCAATAACTATCACACCATAGGAATTATCGTAAGATTGCCATGAAAACTCTGAAGGTTTAACTATTTTCCCAAATAACGAACCTATTCATTCATAAACTGCATTATCCCGTAAGATGAAAGGCACACCAGAAATTCTAACAGACACTATTCTTTCCATCGGCAAATCTTCCCCATTCTAAACATAAAACTTCAAAAAAACGTTGGCTAACACACCTCCAAAAACAACTATTATTTCATTAGCGTCCAGTCTGTTGTGTAAGGTAATTAGTACACTCAATCCACCGATATAAGACAAACCAAATTCTTTTAGTTCGCCTTCCTCTAGAGTTCGGTTAACCCTGTTAAGAGAATCAACATCTTTTGCCACACCTATTATGGACCTTCCAATACAATGCAACGTGTATACTGAACCATTGCCCTCTATTGTTATTGACTTCGATCCCTGGCCATTGCTAACATCCTTATCTTGGAATAGATCCCGAAATGCCTGTCCATCCCGAACATACGCTGAGTCGGATGGACCAGCACCATTATTCTGACTATTGTTGTTGGCTGTGTTGGATTTTGGCGGCTCCGATTCCTATGCCCTCCATTGTTTTTTTCCCCTAACATATCCGTAGTGTATATAAACTTCTTATGGTTCTTATCGTACATTGCCAGGGACACTTTAAGTTTTGTTTCAAAAATTCTTACCGTATTCATATCTTGAATAACAGTGTCGACCTTACCCGCAATGACATACCGGACAAAACCAAAATGATTCCTTTTTGAGTCCTTTTTCCGAGCAACGTAAGCATCCGTTATGAATCCATGAGGATAAAAAGCTCTCCACAGAAGGGTTTTTGTCACCCTATTAGGTAAGTTTTGAACTAGAAACGTCATCTCAATACCGTCAGGACGAGTTCTCTTGTTTTTCCGATTTTGTACTTCTGACCAAGGACCACCTTCATCTTCCCTCCGATACTCCTCCATTTAAATTCCTATCCACGCGTGAATACCGGATTTTAAAAGGTTAACGGGATTCGTATCAATCTAGCTAAACTATAAAAATAGCCGCGATCAATAACAGACCCGCTAAGCAATCAAATCCAGATTCAAATCCTTTATACCACGAAACACAGCCTAGACAAGTCGCGAATGGATGGAACAAAAGAACCGATTAGAAATAAAGGTTAGATCAAAATTCACAGAAAGTAAATCGATTAAACCTCACTTTCTAATTAATTCTACTGTTCATCGTCGAGCAAACCTGAGCGGCGGGAGAAAACACGAGAAGGTCGACGGAGAAAAGAGGATTCGATCAGTCACCACAGTACCGAGGAGACTCACGACACTGCTAACAATCTCGTTATGATCGGCAAGGAAAAGATCCGCATAATCAATTACAGGGTGTTATACAAAGCCTGAGCTCCTGAACGGCGGTAAAAGAAACGAGGTATCGCCGGCAACTTTTCGGTTTCCACAAAGAAAAGAGTTCAATAATATTGAACTAAACCAACTCAATTAAGTTATAAGTTGCAGCGAAGTTCAGGTTGTGTCTGGTGATGAGGATCATGAACAGAATAATAATATTCATAATCAGAGGAGTGAGGTTAGTCATTAGTGCTTTTAAGATTAAAGATTTTGATATGATGGGGGTTCTGGTGTTTATTGATTGGGTGCTGTTAGTGATTCTTATAAGAATTTAACATCTGGGTATGTCATAGAGTGGAGAAGATGAAGGGTAAATTTGTCATTTCACATTCACTTAACGGAGAAAACTAACCGTCATCCACTCCAGGGACCATCCGAGTAACAAACTGTCAAACCACAGCGAGCACCGGTGTAATTTCTAAAAGCTGAGGACTATAGGTGTTATTTTACAAAACCACAGGGACTATCTGTGCATTTTACTCTTGGTTTTATTAACAAAAATATATAAAATTTATGTTTGCCCTGGTTTTATTAACAAAAATACATAAAATTTATGTTTACCCTTAAGAAATAATTTATATATATATATGGGACCGCTAGAATAAGAACCACCTCCAGTTGTAAGAACCGCGAGAACCACTTTCTGGCCTTTAGATCAAGGAGATGGATGGATGAGATTAAAAGTATTTAAAAATAATATTAAGTATTTTTTGTCTTATTATGTCTTTAATATTTTATTGTTAAAGGGTATTTTAGTAAAATTACTTTGTTTTGTCTTTTTATATATATTAATTTTTAATTACCTTTTTTGTCCTATTCATTAATTACTTTTTGACTAAATTATTTTTTATTTAGAAACAGATTTTTTTGTTAAACAATTTTTTGAAATCAAGTTTTTATGATAATTTTTTTTTAAGATTTGTTTAAAAAAACGTTTTGAAGAGCCGTTTTTTTTACGCCCGTCTTTTTCGGGCTTCGTTTTTTAAACGCGCCGTCATTTACGTTAAAAACTTTACATTTTGCGTTAAAAAATTTACGTTTTCCGTTTTACGTTAAAAAATTACGTTTTCTGTTTTTTACGCGCCATTTTTTCAAAGCGTCAATTTTTACACGTTTTTTTAATGCGTCGTTTTTAACACGTTTTTTTACACGCCGTTTTTTGCACGTTTTTTTTACACGTCGTTTTAACGCGCCGTTTTTCTGACGTTTTTTAAACTTTATATGTTTTACGTTAAACTTTTAATACTTTTTACGTTTTACGTTTAACTTTTTACGTTTTACGTTTTACGTAAAAAAATTTACGCTTTACGTTAAAAAGTTTTATGTTACACTTTTTACGCTTAACGTTTTACGCTTTACGTTAAAAAGTTTACGGTTTAACTTTTTTTTTTACAAAAACTTTTTTACGCTTAACGTTTTACGTAAAACGTTTTACGTTTTTACGTCTTACGATAAAAAGTTTACGTTTTATGATAAAAAAGTTTACGGTTTACGTTTTACGTACAACTTTTTACGTTTTTACGGGTTTTACGTAAAACTTTTTACGTTTTTACGGGTTTTACGTAAAACTTTTTACGTTTTACGTTCCACGTAAAACGTTTTACGTTTTATCTAAAAGTTTTTTTACAAAAAACGAACGCACCCAGAAAATCGCTACTCGGTAGGTGTCTCAGATAGATTGCTATCATCATCGACGCCTCAATAAAAATATAAAAACCCAACAAACATCAAAAACAAAGGGTATCTCGAAAAAAAAAACGGGGTTTGGCTCAGATTATCCGATAATCAAGAGGCTGCAAAAGTGGGGTTGCAGGATCAAAAACCCTACCCTCCGCCGTCCTTGCCGCGCCATCGTCATCAAAATCTACGTTTTTTTTTTTTGCATCATCGCCACCCCATCGATCGTATCAAAACCCACAGATTCAAATATCACAAATAAAAACCCCCAACATATCAAAACCCACTTCAACCACTATTTTTTACAACCCCACCAAAATCATCAAAACCCACCAAACTTCAAGCAGAAAAAAAAACCCAAAGTTTTTGAATCAAAGAACCCCTATCAAAACAGAAACAAATCGAACCTTTGGGCCAATCATCAAGATTCACAAAGTCCCAAAATTCAACTAAACCCATATCATGAACACAGACCAAGAATCACCAGACCAAAATTCAAGAACACAAATCATGAACACAGACCAAGAATCACCAGAAAAATCAACTAAACCCAGAAAAAATCAAGAATACATACCAAAAAACCATCGGTATCATCATCATCATTCAAGAACACATATCATGAACATAGACCAAGAATCACCAGAAAAAATCAACTAAACCCATAAATGGATGAAAGGGGCGGTGTTGTACGACCCCACTACAGCCAGACGTTGAACCACCACCACCATCGATGCTAGATCACACACCACCACCTGTCGTTGACCCACCACTACCCAGCCGTCGAACCGCCACCACCAGCCACTAACCCACTGTTAGAACCACCGCCGCCGACCAACCACCACTGTAACATGTATGGTGTTGGAACAATCTTGAGAGAGAGAGAGAGATTAGGGGGTGAAGGACACCAACATCATAGATCGGGACACCAACAACCACAACATCAAATCGGAGCTCGCTACCCCCAAATCGGAGCGGGGATGATGGCGGCGGTGGTCGCCGGAGTAGGAGTGGGGGGTTCGCCGGAGTAGGAGGGTGATAGTTTCATCAGTGAAGATGATGAAGATTATCTTCATCAGTTAGGAGAGACATGAATGGGTTTCAAAAATGGTCTACAATTTGTATTAGTGATGACTGATGAGAGATGAGAGATGAGAGAGACAATTAAAAAAATGACATAGACTTCTGGTGGAATTAATGAAGAGAGAGGGTGAGAGATTAGACATATGGGGTAAAAGACCAAAACACCCTTTTAGTTGGCACAATGTGATTGGTTGAGAGTGGTTCTCGCGATTCTTACAACTGGAGGTGGTTCTTATTTTAGCGTGATCCTATATATATATATATATATATATATACACATATATAGGGGGCCGCTAAAATGAGAACCACCTCTAGTTGTAAAAACCATGAGAACTACACCGTACGGGGCAAGTTGGACCAAAATTTTTTTTCATAAACGTAGATGTGTGTATTACAAACACATATGTAAAAAAATGTCGTGTGTGTAGTTTTTTACACCACAAGTTTGGTGTTTACGGGTACCGTAAATTTACGGTACCCGTAACCCGTAAACACCAAACTTGTGGTGTAAAAAACTACACACACGACATTTTTTTTTTGAATTTTTTTTACATATGTGTTTGTAATACACACATCTACGTTTATGAAAAAAAAATTGGTCCAACTAGCCCTGGATCAAGAGGTTCTCATGGTTTTTACAACTGGATGTGGTTCTCATTTTAGCGGTCCATATATATATATATATACTATATAATAAAAGAAACCAATAAGTGACACGTGTCATTCATTGAAGGCGTCTACATTTGTAATTTCCTGCCTTTTCATACTTATCTTATATCAATTAATTAAATAATAAATAATTAATTAATATTAAATCTTATCTTACTTTGCATGTCGGATAGAATCATTCTATTTTTTTTCTAATAATATATTATCTTCAAATTTAAGTTATAAATATTCTATTTTTTCTAATAATATATTATCTTCAAAATTAAGTTATAAATTAAAGATATTTTTTAAATAATAGAACACAACAATAATCTTAAACTTAAAAAACAATAATACGCTCATATAAAAAATTTAAAGTACAAACAAAATATATAAAATAACTTATTAGACATTAGATCAAACTTTAAAAAACACTAATTAGAAAGAGAAGCTAATAATATAATTCTGTTTTTGATTTTTCAAATTCGGTTTCTAATCAATTCGAATTAAACTTAACCAAGTTTCTGATTTGATTCGAATTAAAGCGAACCAAATTTATGATTTTTTAAACGAATCCAATAGCATATTATTTACTATACAAAATTACATTTATTTAACCGTGTAATACATGGTGTTTTTAAAGATATTTTTTTTTATTATTTAGTATATATTCGCCTCGCTTGCGGTATGCGCATATAATATATATGTGTGGACACTCGGAGGGCAAAAGTGAAATTGCACTAATTTTAATGTTATTTTACTAAGTTCGTGAAAATAACGTTAAAAGCGACGGACGGTTAATAATGCATCATCATGTGGTGGCGTTGATAACAGAAAGACAAAAGGGAACATGCACCAATCGGTCTTTGTCCCGATTGCTGAGTGTTATGTGCCTTATGTCCAAGGCTTGAAGCAAAACTACTATCGAGCCGGGGGTCTCACTGAAAGCAGTCTCTATATCTTACCCTCCTCAGACCCTACCTTAGCTTTGCTATTGGTGGGATTTACTGAGTATGATGATGATGATTTAGTACATATAATTAGATTTATTCAACCCGTATAATACACGAGGTTTATAAGGATATAATTTTTTTTTATTATTTAGTTTATAAAATTACATTTATCCAACCCGAGTAATATACAAGGTTATAAAATTACATTTATTTAACCTGTGT
The DNA here is from genome assembly GCA_030545235.1 of Helianthus tuberosus. Classification (NCBI taxonomy): domain Eukaryota; kingdom Viridiplantae; phylum Streptophyta; class Magnoliopsida; order Asterales; family Asteraceae; genus Helianthus; species Helianthus tuberosus. Next base: position 138,462,825 of record CM060378.1, read on the forward strand.
AATACACAGTGTTTTTAAAGAAATAACTTTTTTTATTATTTAGTATATATAATTAGATTTATTCAACCCGTACAAATCACGAGTTTTTATTATTTGGTATATAAAATTATATTTATTCGGTACAATACATGGGATTCTTAGAGATATAATTTTAATATATAAAATTACATTTGTTCAACCCGTGTAATACACGGGGTTCTAACCTAGTATATATCTAAAAGAAACTCTTCATGTATTTTGAGGTAAAGTAAATCGACCTCGCTACCCAAGTAATATGGGTGATAAGTCCAGCAAAAGCTGATTCCAAAACGAAGCCTACTTTTATTTTCCAAGCCCAGCCCAACTTAAAGTAAAAAACTTAAATTGGCCTATGGGTCTTATGACACTCAACTTTTACATATATTTTACTAGTTTAGAACCCCGTATATTACACGGGTTGAATAAATATAATTTTATATACTAAGTAATAAAATAATTACATCTTTTAAAAACTTGTGTATTGCACGATTTGAATAAACACATGTCTTGAAATGAATTTTGAGGTACTATTTACTTATTGTAACATCTCACTTTATTTTTTATTAGGTTAGAGAGTTGTGTATTACATGGTTTATAACATTTTACTTTGTTTTTTTTTTATTTATTAGTATGTTAGAAACTTACATATTACCTGATTTTGGATAATCAGCAGAACAAAAAGGAAAAGAAATATTTTAGTAAAAAATATTAAATATACAAGAGATAAGCTGGATATTATGATTTAATATTATTATTTCATTGGAGTGTAAAACGGGATAATGAGATCCTTTATTAAAAGTAGGATTCTAAATATACCACATGTATAAAAAATATATATGTTCTACATGTATTGAATAAATCCTTTTAACGAAACAGTTTGTTAAAATAAATATTTTTATTTTAATATATGATTAACAGTTATCCTTGTCCTTATCATCAAAATATAAAAATAATTAAAACTACCAATTAAATAAAATCTTTATCTATATAATATATTTAAAACGCTAATATTTTTTTTTAGATTTTAATAATTAATATATGATTATAATAATTAATATATTACTATCAGTTATCTTTGTCTTTATCATTAAAATCTATTCTACAAATTTTAAATTTAATATTATCAACAATTGAATTTCCATAATAAATATTTAGAAAAATAATTATGACCGCCTCATAGAGCGCAAATATGGTTTCTTTTATTATATAGTATAGATCCTTGTCCTTATCATCAAAATATAAAAATAATTAAAACTACCAATTAAATAAAATCTTTATCTATATAATATATTTAAAACGCTAATATATTTTTTTAGATTTTAATAATTAGTATATGATTATAATAATTAATATATTATTATCAGTTATCTTTGTCTTTATCATTAAAATCTCTTCTACAAATTTTAAATTTAATATTATCAATAATTGAATTTCCATAATAAATATTTAGAAAAATAATTAAGACCGTCTCATAGAGCGCCATGTGTCCCTAGTAAGGTTTCTTTTATTATATAGTATAGATTCAGTCACCCTTCACTAGAGGTGCACAAACCGGGTTTTTTCAATACCTGGTTCGGGTTATGGAACCGATTCCGGGTATAATCGGGTATCACTTATACCGGGTATTGCAAGAACCGGTTCCGGTTCCTGTTTCGGTTCCAATTCTAGCATTAAAAACGAGGTTTTTCAATACCTGGTTCCGGTTATGGAACCGGTTCCGAGTATGGTCGGGTATTACTTATAGCGGGTATTGAAAGAACCGTTTCCAGTTTCTAGCATAAAATGCCATACCGAGTATACCCAGTTCTGGGTCGGGTATGGAACTGGTTCTTCAAAAATCAGGTATAATAACCGGGTATTAATAAACCGGCATTTCAGGTATTGGAAAAAAACTCCTTTGAAGTGGGTTTATGGCTAAACTTTAATGTTATGTTGTAGACAAAGCATGCTTCTAAGATTGCAAAACTTTTATTTTTATTGCAAGCAAAGTATGCTTGTAAGATGCTCAAACGATAAACAATGAGTATGGGTGGGAATTATGGATTTTATTTTAAGGTTAAAACTTAAAAATATGGATATGTTTGTTATTTTGAGTTAGCTCACATGTTAAAAACTAAAAATATTGACATGTCCGTTATTTTGAGTTAGCTCACAATAAAGAAAAGTAGTGCATTAGACTAAAGGGTACGGGGGCCGGCTTAGGCCCGGCCTGGCCCGGCGCCGGTCCCCCAAACCGCCCCCTCAGTCCGGCTCGTCCTAAACGGCTCCCACACGACGCGGGCGACGTGCCTCCTTTTCAAATTTCTAGCCGTTACAAACGGCTATATTAATAAAAAAAACAAAAAAAAAACTTTTCCAATTTAAATAAATAACCCATATCTCATCCTTTTTTATACCAAATTCTCAATACTTCTCCCGTTCTCATCCAATTTTATAAAAAATACTCCATCTTTTTTATAGAATCATGAATCCATTCAACCCGAACAATCCCAACCCGAACCAACCTAACTTTTTTTCGACTCCCGCTTACAATCCGACTATGGATCCTTCATGGGTGTCTCCGCAATTTACGTTTTTGGGTTTCCAACAATCACCCAACGCCTTCAAACAAATGTCTCAACTTCAACAAATGCAACATTACCAAGCACTCCAACAAATGATGCAATTCCAATCGCAATCGTCAACATCCAAATCGCAACTCCCGGTTCAAGTTGACGGTGATGATGATGATGAAGTAGTCGTCCCCGAATCGCCACCTCAAGAGCTCAAGCGCAAAAAAAACAAGGGGAAGGGGAAGACGGTTGAAATCGTAACCGAAAACAAAGGCGGTTCGAAAACAAAGGCTCGACCTTGGACAAATGTAGAGGAGGAGGCGCTAGCAATTGCGTATGTTAAGTCCTCAACTTGCCCGATTGTCGGTATGAACCAAAGTTTTTTTTAATTTAAATTTAAAAAGATTTATTTTTTACTTTTACTAATGCATTTTTTTAAATTTAGGGAACAATCAAACGGGTACTAGTTTTTGGAAGGCGACAACGGAAAGATTTAACGGGATTATGGGACAAGGCCCGATGTGTGATATCGATTCCGTCTCGGGATTATGAGGTTGGATCTCGACTCGGTTCCGGAGGATGAACGCGAGGTTTATCGGAGGATGAAAGAGGAGGTTAAGAAAAAATGGACGTCATAGGTTGTTTACTTTTTTAATCGTATCGTTATTTTTTTCGCTTTTATGTTTTCCGTTTCTAGGATTAGTAATTTTAATTTTTTGGAAATGTAATTTTTTTATGTTATGAAATGAATTTAATTTTTATGAAGTTTTTATTAAGTTAACAAAAAAAACTTAGAAAATTATAAAATAATTAGGTGGGGTAGGCCCATCCTCCACCCCCTCAAAATGCAAGGAGGCGCATCCTCCATAGGATGGTGATGTGGCGCCTACGTGGCAACCCATCCTCATGGGATAGGGCCCTCCGTACCCTCTAGTCTTATAGATTGACACTTTAACGCATCACATATTCACAATCATAGATTCAGAGTTTAATGCATCAAGTATTTTAGACTAAAGGGTATGGTTAGGATGGGCTTGGAAGGGATGAGCCTCCACGTAGGCGGCTCGTGGGGGATGAGCCTCCATCATATTTGAGGGGGATGGAGGCTCGTGGGGGATGGGGCCCCACCTCATTATTTTATAATTTTCTAAGTTTTAATTTATTAACTTAATAAAAACTTTATAAAAATTGAAAAATACAACATAAAACAACATAAATAATTTCATTTTATAACATAAAAAGAAATTACATTTCCTAAAAAAAAAATTACCGAAAAATAAAAATAAAAAAGTACATTTCCTAAAAATAAAAAAACAACCTACGACGACCATTTTTTCATCACTTCTTCATTCATCCTCCGATAAACCACTCGTTCCTCCTCCGGAACCGAGTCGAGATCCAACCTCATAATCCTAAAATCCTCCGCTCGAGCTTGGTCGGCCGACACGGTTTTCTTGTGAGTGTATTTTTCGGCCGCGAACTGTTTGAACGAACGGAATTCGTCTATCAACTCGTCCATTTTCGCCGATGCCTTCGAGCCGCCCCCTCCACCCGAGCCGGCCCCTTTGCGCTTTCCGGCCGCCTCTTTTTTTGCTTTGTCCCTCCTGGGGGGACGTTCCGCCTCGTGAATGGGCAACACGTCCTCGTCATCTTCCGGGTCGTCGTTTATGTTGATTTGACAACGACCGGTGGAGCCTCCCGCACTATAACTTCCGGACTCGGAAGTTTTAGTCCGTTTGGCGGTTGCTACCTCATTTGGAATCGGCGTCCATTTTTGTTGTTTCCTTACTACGTTCCATGCTCGGAAGTGCGGGAAAGGCTTTGCATTTTGAGAGTCCCACTTGGCGATAGTAAGGTTAAGAATGTCCGTCTCGTTACTCCCGCTAGGAGGATTCATGTAAATTTGGTTATAAATTGCGTTAAAGTTATTGACGATCTTGCTCATTTTACGCCACTTGCCCGAGACGGCTTCTAAATCACGATCCGAGCTATGCTCCATAATCTCATGAAATTTAGCCGTTGCCTTCTTCCAAAAACTATCACCCGTTTGATTGTTTCCTAAATTTTAAAAAATAATGCATTAGTAAAAATAAAAAATTTAAAACTTTTAAAATTTAAATTAAAAATTTAAACTTTGGTTCATACCGACTATCGGGTTATTAGAGGACTTAGTAAACGCCATTGCTAGCGCCTCCTCCTCTACTTTCGTCCAAGGTCTCCCCGGTTTTCTCGAACCGCTTTTTGGCGCGGTTTCAGGTACGTTTTCAACCTTCTTCCCCTTCCCCTTGTTTTTTTTTCGGGTGAGCTCTTGCGGTGGTGATTCGGGGACGACTTCATCATCATCGTCAAGGTGAACCGGTTGGGAAGTTGGCGGTTGCAATTGGAGTTGTTCAAACGAGTTGCGTTGCATGATTTGTTGTAGCGCTTGGTATTGTTGGAGTTGTTGAACTTGAGACATTTGTGAGAATGCGTTGGGTGTTTGTTGGAAACCCGAAAAAGGAAATTGCGGAGCCCCCACGATTGATCCATACTCGGAGTGTAAGCGGGGGTCGAAAAAAAGTTAGGTTGGTTCGGGTTGTAATTATTCGGGTTGGGGTTGTTCGGGTTGGGGTTGTTTGGGTTGAAAGGATTCATGATTTAGAGAAAAAGGTATAAAAAATATGGAGTGTTTTTATAAAAAAGGAAGAGAATTGGAGAAGAATGGGAGTAGAATGGGGTTGAATTGTATAAAAATGGATGAGATATAGGGTATTTAAATTGGAAAATGAATTTTTTTTTTTTTTTAAGAAAATGCCGTTTGTAAACGGCTAGTTTTTGAATGTGGGGCCCCGTCCAAGTCGGCTTAGGGGTGTCGATTGGGCCGAGCCGGGGCTAAGGGGGGCGGTGTGGGGGACCGGCGCCGGTCCTAGCCGGGCCTAGCCGGCCCCCATACCCTTTAGTCTTATAGATTGACACTTTAACGCATCACATATTCACAATCATAGATTCAGAGTTTAATGCATCAAGTATTCGCAATTTGCTTTTATGTTATATCATAAGAAATAAAATCACAATATTTCATTATTAAACTATAAAAAGAAAAACATATAAAAATTAAAATAAACAGATATTTGGTATTCGGTAAACCCGGTTCCGGATATAAAAAATCGGGTACGGGTACAACCTGGTTCCGAGTATTAAAAAAACCCGGGTACAAATGGGTATAATTCGGGTCCAGTTCCAGGTACGGTTTTTTACATAGAAATCTATACCCTACGCGTACCCGGTGAGTAGGGTCGGGTACGGTTCCCAGTATGAAAAAGCCGGTTTTTTTAGTACCCGGGTCCGGTTCCAGTTTTTTTTTTTTTTTTTTTGCACCTCTACCCTTCACAGCATTATATTTTTGGTCTGATTTCATATATATCTTTGTAAAATTGACAAATTATATATACACATCCACAACTAAACATATCATATATACTCAACTTAAATGAGTTTTGTTGGAAATTTGAGTGAAAATGGGTTTTTTCACAAAATATTTTGGACACCAATAATAACATTTATATATGTGTTGTATAAATAATTATTTTTGGATTTGTGTTCTACGTTGTGAAAGCTTCATAACAAACCAAACTATGTTCAAAATAGAGCTAAGATGAATGAGATATCGAAGCTTGAAGTTGTATGTTTGGAACTAGGGGTGTGCAAAAAACCGAATTAACCGAACCATAACCGAATTAACTGACAAAATCGAACCAAATAAAAAACCGGTGGGTCGGTTAATGGTTTTTTTGAAAACCGAAAGTAGCGGGTCGGTTATGGTTATCATTTTTTCCATACCCACCATAACCTAACCGAACCGACATGTAATAAATCTTTGTAGGATTTAGGACTTTCACCATATTTTTAATATTTGATGTTTCTGACTAAAGATTTCTAGTACTTATGGGTTTTTTTCATATCATTTTGTGGTTTTGTTTGAATGTTTATTTGAATTTATGGAATATATCATATCACTTTATTTAGATATTCGATAATAATAATTGGTATTAATATTATAGATTATATATATATTTTTAATGTTATGTAATATACTAATATATACAAATATACAATAACAAATTATTCCATGTTAAAAAAAGTTAAGCTATTTTTAGCTAAACTAAATACACAGTTAACCACCCATAACCGACCCTCTATAATCGTCAAAACCGAATAACCATAACCACCATAACTGATCGGTTATGGTTATGGTTATCCAATAACCGACATCGCGGTTATGGTTATTGTTTTTGGTCAAAACCGACCCCAACCGTCCCATGCACACCCCTATTTGGAACAAGCAAAGATAAGAAAATTGGATTGAGTTTTGTCAACTTGTCCCACATAGGTGGGATGACAAAACTTGAAGTTGTTTATAAGGAGAAGCACTCTTTGTATATTGTTTCCTTAAAGGCAAACGCTAGTGGGAACCCTAAGGGGGGCGCTGCACCCCAATCTGCGCACGCGCGTGGCGTGGGCGTTGGGCGCAATGAGAACCTTTGTATTTTTTTCTGTGAGCGTGTGGTCAACTACATGGTGGGTGGCAACTCCGTTATGGCGCACCCTCAGGTGGCATAGGCGCGTGAAGACTCCCGGCTGACATGGCGCGAGCCTATGTGTCCGCGCGGGTTAAACTGTAGTGCGCGCAGCGGCGTGATGTGAGGTCTATGTAGCGCTATGCGCGGACTGGCAACTCAGCTGAGGCGCGCGCCCAGGTTTGCATCTGAAATAGAACAACTGGTTTGACCAACTTGGTCAAACTAGTTGTTTCAACTCGTTTAATTCTATCATGAATGAAATTGGGCTTTTCGAGTTGACCACTTTAATCCATTTGATTGAACTTTAATATTGTCTGTTACAATATTAAATATATTGTTTATTATAAGATAAGTTAATTACACAAATGGGTCCTGTGGTTTATATCCAATTTCACCTTTGGGTACTAACTTTTTTTAACAGGTTTAGATTTTGTAACACCTTTGGGTACTAACACCAAAATTTATTAATTAATGACTAAAACACACTTGCATTTTTTTAAGTTTATCAATGTAACACAAATGGGTACTAACACCTAATTTTATTTAAGTTTAAATGAATTTTAAAATCTATTAATTTTTTTATTTTCAACTTTTTATTATATCTCTTAATTAACATAAAATCTATTATTTTTTTTATTTTCATATTTTTATTAAATTTCTTATTTAACATAAAATCTACTTGTTACACTAGTATTTTTTAAATAGATTTTTTAAATAAAATCTACTAGCTATATACTTTTATGTAAATTAAATTTCTTCCTCGTTTTAAATAATGTAAACCTTACTCGTTTTCAATTTTTGATAGATATGATTGATAATAAGAAATATCTTTCATGTAAAAAAAATTAAGCCCTTTTTTTTAACTCGTTTTTTGTTCATTTACATTTTACTATTTTAGAAAGATATTTAATTTACATAAAACTATATAGCTAGGTATTTTAGATAAAACTAAAAAAATTTAAGCCTTTTTTAAACTCATTTTTTTGTAAAAACAGATATTTAATTTAAATAAAACTATATAGCTAGTAGATTTTACTGGTGTAACTAACATATTTTATGTAAAATAAATATCTTTCTAAAATAGTAAAATGTAAATGAACAAAAAAACGAGTTTAAAAAAGGCTTAATTTTTTTACATGAAAGATATTTATCATTATCAATCATATCTATCCAAAATTAAAAACGACTAAGGTTTACATTATTTAAAACGAGTAAGAAATTTAATTTACATAAAAGTATATAGCTAGTAGATTTTATTTAAAAAATACTAGTGTAACAAGTAGATTTTATGTTAAATCGGAAATTCAATAAAAATATGAAAATAAAAAAATAAATAGATTTTATGTTAATTAAGAGATATAATAAAAAGATGAAAATAAAAAACTAATAGATTTTGTAAAATTGATTTAAACTTAAATAAAATTAGGTGTTAGTACTCAAATGTGTTACATTGATAAACTTAAAAAAAATGCAAGGGTATTTTAGTCATTAAATAACAAATTTTGGTGTTAGTACCCAAAGGTGTTACAAAATTAAAACCATAAAACCTAAACCTGTTAAAAAAAAGTTAGTACCCAAAGGCATAATTAGGTATAAACCACAGGACCCATTTGTGTAATTAACTCTTATAAGATTAATGAGAAATTAAACCATGTTCATTGTTTATTATCTTGTTAATTGTCATATTAAATATGGTTGACTAAGTCATCTTTGTGTGAATATAAAATGAACATGAAAGTTCATTTTGGAGATAGAGAAAGATACTCACACATGTAACGGTTCTAAAGAAATTTAGAGAAGAGAATTCTTTAAATTATGTCACAACTTCGTTTTTTCGTAATTAATTTTATGAACACCAAATTATACCCGGTGTAATCTCGGGCGTGAGAGCCATCTCCGGCAGTACAACAACAAACAGACCGTCTGAGAGTAGCCGGAATCTGTTTTAAGTGCCCCGTGTCAAACACGATCTTCAACTAAAACCGTCAACGATATTTTGCTTGTCATGCAGCGGTGTTTCGAACAAGAAGGTGGGGTTGAAGTTCTTCCAAAGATATCATCTTGAATCAAGATTGGTACAATTAAATTGTATTTTATATTTATTTATTTAGTTTATGTAACCGGTATTGTACTAGAAGAATTTCCCACAAATAGCGAGGTATCGTTATTATTTATTATATACTTTGAACCTATTCCTAGAAGTTTTTACATAATAATCATTCTACCCTAATTTTTATTTGCATTTGGATTATGATGTACATCAAGAAACCGAAACATCGGCGTTTTCTCAAGTGTTCTTCGCGGTATGACACAACCAGACGGATCACAACACAACTGTCTAGTATGATTAATATTTAATACATTGTTTACAAATTACAACCATTCACGTATCACAACACAACTGTCTAGTATGATTAATATACAATTTACATTGTTATTTGCAGATTATCGAGATCTACCAATATATGACAATACTCAATAGTCAATTCAATATGATACCTCGTACGCGGATACTGGCAACATGGTTCTGATTTTAACAACAATTAACAGACTAACAGTTTAATAATTAACATTAAACCGACGAACGGACCTTTTGAGTTCTGAATCTTCTGATCAATGTTCTTAGTCGCGCTTCTAATCGATTTTGTTCTTGTTCACGTCTCTGAATCTTCTGTTCGCAGCAGCCCAGGCCCAGCGATTTAGCGAAGTTCTGATGAAGTGATGATGTTCGATTGTTCGTTTCGTTACTCTGATGAGTTTGTTCATCTCGTCCTTTCAGATTCCAGGAGTCCATGAAATTGCCGTCGTGCATTATAATTTTTATTAAAATCATATTAGTATTGGGCCAATAAACCTAATGTGTAGCAGGCTAAATTGTAAACCATTAAAAGCTATTTGATAGTGGGCTTATATTAGAATTGGTATGCGTTTACAGTTTTTATTTAAAATAACACACATATATATATATATATATATATATATATATATATATATATATATATATATATATAGGGAGAGGATCATGAGAAAACTGGATATAAATGAGAAAACCAAAAAACTAACCAAAAAAGCACTAAAAATGAGGGGGGAGACTTTTAATGAAGGAGGGGGGATTTTTAATGAAGGAGGGGTAAAATTGGAAAAAAAAATATATAACTTTTCAAACATTTCCCATTTCTCCATACGTTATCATTTTAAAACAAAAATGGCACCATAAGATCACAAATTTTTGTATCTTTCATTCAAGTATATTCGAGCATATTTTTTATGACATAAAAAAAGATTTATGGTGTCGTCTTGTTTTCAATACTATTATTATAGTAGTGCACATGTGCAATATAACATGTACTACAATTGCATTACATGCTTAAAATTAGCGTTTTGAGTATAGTTTAGCTTTTAGGGTTAGTTTTTTTGGAGGTTTAGGATTAGGATTAGGTTTTTGGGTGTGGGGGGGGTTTAGGTTTTTTTCGGGTTTATGTTTAGGGTTTAGTTTTAGGTTTTCGGGAGGGTGGGGGGTGGGGGTTTAGGTTTTTGGGGGGGGGGGTGGGGGGGGTGTTAGGCTTTTGGTGGGAGGGTGAATTTAGGTTTTTGGGGGGTTGGGGTGGGGGGTTTAGGTTTTTGGGGGGTGTCGGTGGGGGGTGGGTTAAGTGGTTTAAGCTTTATGTATTAGTGCACATGTGCAGTACAACCAAAATTTTTTTTTTTTAAATTTTATTTCTAGGCATAAAAACTAGCGATTTTT